>OY987247.1:13645787-13718835 GCA_963920765.1 Ulota crispa | reverse complement strand
GCTGAATTTTCTACTAGTGTAATGCAAGTGCAGGTTTGGAAAGTTTCAGGGGTGCAGGAGAACTTCAAGCCTTGTCATGAAGGTTCGCGTCATTCACCATATGAAACCTTATTTTTCTAGGGCTTAGAAAGTGTGCTGCAGGAGATGCCTTGAATTAGGGTCAATGCATGGGGAGTCACTAGTAGAAAATTCAGCACAAATTCAACAGAATTTCAACCAAAAACTGTTGATTTTTTTGTGTGGATTTGATCACGTTGATTTGGATACATTTCTGTTGATTTTTTGTTGATTATTTACTGTTTTTTTGTTAATTTTTTGTTGATTTTTTGTTACTTTTCACGTAGTTTATGTTGTTCAATTCTATTATTTTTCAATTTTAATTGTTTTTTTCATAGATTTTTTATTTAATTATAAAATAGTGAATTTTTTAAGGGCCTGGCAGTTGCTCGCATCACCGAGTAGGGCTGCTGGCAGTGGGGTTTGAACCTCCCACCACCGGGTTCACACTCCACAACTCTTCCGCATTATTCACAACCACTAGAGCACGTGCCCACACACATGTGCACAATAGAACCATGATTCTATTTGTACGTTAAATGTTCATATTTTTAGTAAGCCAGTAGACTTTGGAGGCTATTTCGGCCCATTAAAAGATTTTTTTTCAAAAAACTTAGAACTAAGAAAAGTTGATAAATGTATTTTACTTTCACCTCCAACAATTTTTTTGAATTTCAATCTTTTTATCAAAAGTTATGAGCTAAAATCAAAGAAGGTGTTTAGAAATTTTAAAAAAATTGTTTATTTCCATCCTTTTGGTTTTGTTTATAAATTTTTATTGGAATTCACAAATCTCAAAAGGGTTGTTGCAAGCAAAGGTTGGATTCATTAATAATTATTATTTAGTGCTAGTTTTTTTGTAAAAAGAACCTTATTCTGTTAAAATAGCCTCCATAGTTTGATAGCTTTAAATAACATGAAATTGTGAAAAGTTACAGAATTAAAATCTTGCAATTATAAAATCAAAATTCTATAGACTTTTGAATAGTTTTGGATATTTTTTAAGGGCATTAATATGTGAACCACACCCTTTGAACTACTGTACCACACCCCCGAGGTAAATTTTAGATTTCTACCATCAAAAATTTGAGTTTGAGAATTTTGAATTCAAATTTGGACTTAAAGACCATGATATTGTCTAGGACCATAAAAAAAGTTGCAATTCAACAACACCCAATGAAAAAGCTTATCTTTTTTTACAAACAAAAGTAAAATTAATAATTTTCTTTCTAACTAAAATTTTTCATTGGGTGTTGTTGAATTGCAATTTTTTTTATGGTTCTAGACAATACCATGGTCTCTACCTCCAAATTTGAATTCAAAATTTTCAAATTCAGCTTTTTGATGGTAGAAATCTAAAAATTACCCCGTGGTATAGTACTTGGAAGGGTGTGGTACACGTATCAATTTCCATCTTTTAAAGCTTATAAAAATGTTTTATAAGATTGTTTTTTTTTTAATTCATTTGGTTAGTAATAGAAGGAAAAATACTAAAAATACCCTTTAAGTCTTTCAAAATATCAAGTTTACGCCAAAAATATTTGAAACATAAAAAATATTCCTTATTTTTTGTAGGAATATCAATTATGCTCCTATTATTTTGGAAAAATAATAAAAAAGCTCTTCTATTTTGAAATGTTAAATATATCCTTGTGTTATTTGAAATGTAAAAATCACCTTTGGTTTCTTGTAAGAATTTGCATTAAACTATACACTTGGTTATCATATAACACAAAGATATAAATAATTTAAAATAGTTGAGGAGCATTTTTAATATTTTTCCAATATATTAGAAGCATTGTTGATATTTGTACAAAAAGGAAAGAGGTACTTTTAATCTTTGAGGGACATATATGATTTTTCAAAGAATTGAGGAGCATCTTTTATATTTGTTTGTAAAGAAATTGTGGTATTTAAAACAACAAAATGTTGAACTTTTTATATAAAATTTTGTTGAATTAGTGAAGTTGTGTCCAAAAGTGTCTAGATCAACAAAAAATTGTTGATTTTTTTGTTATTATGGTCATCTTTTTATTTGACTTTAAAGGCTGCTAATTTTAAATCTAACCAAATTGTGAAAAGTAAAGAAAATAAAACCAGTCAATGTACACTCAAACTTCTAAAAGATTCTTTTTTTTTGAAAACTTCTTTCATTTTTTAAAACTTCAAAACATTTTAATGAGGTCCAAAAAGATTCTAAAAAGATTTCAAAAACAAACCTAAACTATTGTAATAGTTTTTTTATTAAAAATATTTTAAAGTATTTTGATGAACTACAAAAAGATTCCTAAAGGACTCTAATTTAGTCTAAGAGATTCTATTTCTATAAATAATTTGAAGTACTTTAACAAATTTCATAAAGATTTTAAAAAGATTCTCAAAGATTCCAAAAAGGTTCTTGAAAATTCTCAAAGATTCTCAAAGATTTTTAAAATTTCCAAAAAGATTCCCAAAGATTCCCAAAGATTCTTAAAGATTCTTGAAGCATCTCAAAGCTTCCAAGAAGATTCTTAAAGATTTTCAAAAATTCTCAAAAAAATTCAAAATTCCTAGAACATTTCCAAAGATTCTCAAATATTCCAAACTATTCTCAAAGATTCTCAACAATTCTCAAATATTCTTGAAAGATTCTCAAGGATTCTCAAAGATTCCAAGAAGATTCTCAAACATTCTCAAAGATTCTCAATTGTCAACAAACATTTTCAAAGATTCCAAAAAAACTTGAAAAGATTCTCAAAGATTTCCAAAGATTCTCAAAGATTCCTAAAAGATTCTCAAAGATTTCAAGAAGACTCTCAAAGATTCTAAAATCTTGAAAAGATTCTTAAATATTCTTAAAAATCCTGACAAGATTCTCAATGATTCCCAAATGATTCTTGAAGATTCTTAAAGATTCACAAAAAATTTCCAAAAGATTCCCAAAAGATTCCAAAATTTCTGTTGATTTAGATAATGGTGTCCAAATCAACAGAACGTATTTAGTATTTTACAGAATTCTGTTAAATTAGTCAATTAGCGTGAGCAAGTGCCCAAATCAAGAAGAAACTATTGGTTTTCTGTTGTTTTGGACGGAGTTTTCTACTAGTGAGTATTGGCATTTAGTTACGAGCTAGCCGGTTGATTTTGAGAATTGCTTAACTAAATTCAAAAGTTTAGGAAAAAAATCAAGCATTTAAGAGGAAAATTTGAGAACATTCTTTATTTTAATAAGCTTGGCCGAGAATATACTCTAGACAACCAATTGGCCCAAGAGAATGTAGGATATTGGCCAATTAAGCTAAAAGAACTCCTTGGACTGTGGTTGGAGTTAAGTCGTTAACCCCTCAAGGTCCCAAGCAGCATTTTTTTTGGCATTCTAGCAATTTTGCGTAGGTCACTACAAATGGGTTTTGCATTTTATTTTATTTTATTTTATTTTTTCACAAATGAAGTATCCAAGGATTAGCTTTAAGGCCAAATGATTTTCATAACTTTTAACTACATGGTTCAAAAGCTATTGCATAATCACCAGAAGAAAAGACCTTCCTAAACGACTGCTTCACAACGTCTGCAAATGTCCTTAACAACTATACAATGACTCAATCACGGTTTTTTAGGACATTTGCAGTCGTTGTGAACCAGTTGTTTATTACAAGGTTTCTTCTAGTGAAAGTTATTTTCTTTGTTTGTGAGGGTAGTCCAAGCAACTCAAAAATTTCTTTAAAATTTACGTTTCAAGTTTGCTTGGTTTTTTTAATTGGCTCTTTAGATTTGTATATAGGTGGGAAGCTTTGAATCGTTCAATTTCCATTAATAAGATGAAAGTTATGAGAAGTTTTAATTTCCAGGTAGGTATGCATTCACACAACATTGAGCTACTTGAAGATACATTTTGCTCTACACCTCCAACTGCAACAACTCTTTTGCCCTTTGCAATCTTCATCTTGCTATCCTCTACGTTGGTAAATGACTTTTGCATTTATCATTGATAATTGGTCTATCCCTCCAAAGTGGCTACACCTCTAGAATCCTGCAAAACAACAAAATTCTGACACAACCATCCCATCACACACAATATGAATAAAAACACTATGACCCTCATTACAATGCTTTAAAGTGATATAAATTTGAAAAAAATGGTCAATTTATATAATGACAACGCAAATCCAATGAAGTAGTAAAATGTAGTCATGAATAATAATTTATGACTAAGTTCAATCATATATATAAAGATTGACCACAATTAGTCACACACAAATAATATTTGATTGTATGTAGTGAAGAACTTACTATGTATGACTAGAAATGTTAATATTTATTCATTTTATGACCAATTGTAGTCACACAACTTTTAATATGACTACAAATAATCATAATATGTGAGCACGTGACTACAATTAATCATTATTATCATCTATGTAACTATCATTGGTCAATCTAAATAATTATATGACTAATTACAATCATATAGAAACAAATACAATTATAATTAGTCATTACATGCAGGTTTTTGACTACACAAAGTCAAAAATAACATAACAATACTACAATTTCATTAAAGTGCTAAATAAACACATAAACTTGCAGTTGAATCTATGATGCAACCTTGACTTGAAAGTATGTTGATCTTTTGAAGCTCACCTTTAGTTTTAGAATTTTTCTAAGAACTTTAAGTTGTAGATTCAATGTTTATTGCAATTTTTACAATATTTTTTTCTCAAATGTTCAAGTATTAATTTCATATTTGATCCCAACCTTACCAAGCGCACATGTAAATTTGATCAAAGCCATAACAAAAAGCCATGCTTGGTGGAGACCGTTTTGCTTGCCTACTAGCTCCAAACATCACTTTGAACTGTTTAAGTAATCTGGTTTATTTTTCCGCTTCTCACTAACAATTCCAATTCCACATTACCTTCTATAAAATTTCTATGCAACTCTTGAGCCTATAATGTATAACATGTCAAAAAGTTAAGCTATTACAAAAAAGAATCTTAAGAAAATAAAAAATAAAACTATTAAACAAATCAATCAACTTAAAAATATTATACATTAGATTATAATACTTACTAAATTGGAACGCATGTGGCCCTCTATGCATCCCGCCATGGATACAGTTTTCACCTTTGATCGCATTACCTTCAGCTTCTCTAATTCTTCAATCTTCCATTCATCTACAATGAATTCAAAAAGATTGAACAAATGATTCAAATGGATCAATTTTGGTTTCTCTTTACCATCCATCATCATCTTTTCTAAGTGATAACTTTTGGCCTAAAGTTGGCCTTTCAACTCATAGTGATATGCATCTTTAATGACCATGTCTAAATCCCTATCATAATCATAAGTGTTATCTATTTTGTCATTTATAGCTAGCAATATTGCAATGTTGTGATCATAATAGTTGTTTACACTAAAACCCATGTCTTATGCATGATTTCTAAAATAAGTCAACCTCGTCATACGCTAAGCCTCCCATTACTATCAACTTGTGTGTTAGGTACATATGCAGTAACATCGTAGAGTCATAGATGTTAGTCTACCTTGAAAAAAAAAGAATGCAATGCTAAAAATCCTAATTCCAAAACAATGTAATTTAGCACTTGGCAACTCTCCATAACATCTCGAGACCAAGATATGGTAATTGTGAGGAACATGAGGCTCATCTATCTCAAGTGAGTCTCTCAACGCAAGACTAGCTACTGTTTAGTGTTTGTTTGTTTGTGACATTCTATATGCATGTATACAAATTTGAAGAATGATGTAAAGTTGACTGATGAGTAATCCAAGGATCTATTATGCATCTGAGTGTGTGTTAACTACTTCTTATTAATGAAAGGATTATTTTTATTTCTTGAATAAACTCTATATTCAATTGTTGAATTGCTCTTGTTGCTTTCTTTTATTAGTCAAACCACAAGTTAGTATAGTGTGGTGAGTAAAATTTAGTAGTTATCTCACAGATTATATTGGGATTATATTGGATGATTGTGACATATTACCACAATTCACTTATGACATGTATACTATTTAGTGTGTGGTTGATTCTCACTTGATGGTGCAATGTATTATTAGCACTATGTATTTATGCACAACATGTGTAATATAATGCCTTTCACCCTTCTCTTTGGGTTGTGTCTCTTTGGTTATTTGATTTTTTAAATATAACCTCCGATTAAATTTTTGCTCCTTAGACTAAATATGAATCTTACCTTTATTTGCTATTTTTATGGCAATTGATGTGAGCCGCTAGAACACTCTTTGTTGCTTTTGTAACATTTGATTTTTTGTAAAGAATTGTAGCTCTTTCTCCATGATTTTCATGTCCAAGACATTAACATCTTTCTATTCAACTTCCATAAAAGCATCTTCAATATTAGCTTTTGATTGAACAATCTGTTTGGAGGCCCCTATTTTCCCAAATACAAGTTCTTCCTATTTAAAGTCATTTTTATCACCAACTTTGTTACTTTAGGCAAGTTTAGACTGTCAAACAGCACAAGCGGACAGACAAATTAGATCAAACAAGTGAACAAGCGGACATACAAATCAGATCAAACAAGTGAACAAGCGGACATACAAATTAGATCAAACAAGTGAACAAGCGGACATACAAATTAGATCAAATGGGTGAATAGACGTGTCTGCTTCTGTTTTTTTTGGGATTTTGACCTCAAACAGGAAGAATCAAATCACTTTTATTTTATTTTTCTTGCGTAATATGGCTTTAAATCCACATTTTCACTTCATGTTGGCAACAATGAGTGTCGCCAGCATGTACAAAGTGAGTTTTTTTGTCATTGTTTTATTATTTTTTGAAGTCAAATATGAATGGACTACATCAGACAAATATGAGCTCAATCAGCAGATAGTCAACCAGACGGATGAGCCGTCCAATGTGACAACCATGCTTATCACTACCTCACACATCTTTTGACACCTTCAAAAATTTCTTCCTATAATACTTCAAATGTTTGTCACAAGACTTTGAAACTAAACAAGCACAATTAAAATTTTAAAATCTAAAAAACCAAAACTACCCTTAATCATATCAAAAAGCAAAAGTAATTACATCTAGTCACACAAGATTTTAAAAAATCACAAATATGCAACATGACTTAACTAGGTCACATATGACTATCAAAAGTCACACATGACTGACAAATGTCATAGATGACTACTCAAATTCACATATGACTAACTAAAGTCACAAATAAATATATAAAATGAAATTATGACTAAAAAAACTAATATATCATATTGCAATTAATTGAATTATGTCTACAAACAAATAAGCTTCAAAATATTCTTTTAATATTGAATAAAATCAATGCCAAAATACACACAATCAATAATAGTGATAAACAAAATCAAGTCAAAAAACCTTATAGATTAAATATAACTATGTAAACTTGGAGGGTCACACCCCCTTACACTTGGATATCACGTGCAATAATGGGGTATTTAAAGGGGGGTATTTATCTTCTTCAAGGTAATTTTTTCCTCCCTATCTTTAGATAAAAAGCTACTTTATGTATTTTAGGTTACCCTATGTTTATTTCTAAATGGTTAGGAATGCTAATTTTTGGCACCCTATTTTTTTACAAATTGCAGAGTACCAAAACTTGGCGCAAGAATGCAACAAAGTCTATACTCTAAATCATTCATTTTCATGTGGAATATTGCAAAAAAAACTAAACCCTAACTCTAGGGTCCACCACCGCCGTCCTCTTGCAACTTGCACCAAAATTCTAAACACCAAAAGAACCCTAAATTGATTCAAACAATCACACAAATTCAAACCGTAAACCCTAAATAGACCCTACAAAAGTAAAACAAAAATATCAAAACTCTTAAATGCCCTAAACCGCCTCTATGATACTTGCAAAATGCGCCAAGAGGTCAAATTTAATAAGAAGATAACATAAAAACCATGAATTGTAAAGCGCCCAAAACTGCCACTTTCATGCGTGTAGTAAGAGTAGTGAACACAAATGTGAAAGCATGCAAGAATCTAAGGTGCTTGAACCCCTAGAAACAGTAGGAATTTAAAACGCATGCAGGAAATCAAAGACCTCAAACACTTACCATTGGTAGGTTATTAGTGTTTCAAGAGTTTTCAACCCTATTCCTGCTAACAATGCTAGCATCCTTGCCACATGTCAAATGAAACTTTAAACTCTAAAAGATTTCCCTCCACTACATTCAAATTTTGGATGTAAAATGAAATATTTTTCATCTAAGTTAGTCATACAATTATAATCAAACTCATCCTACTAAGCACTTTTAGGGGGATCCTATTTTCCTTGCCCTATTTTTTTCTACAATATACAAAAATGGAGGTATTATTCACTACTCTATTTTACATATAATGAAGCAAGAGACATATTTTCAATGCTATGGTAGATCTAACAAAAGTATAAAATGTATCTCCAATGAATAAAATTGACCCTATTTTTTATCTCACCTAGATTTCTGAAATTTCAATGGTCACCCCCTCAAGTATGTAAATTGAAACATGACTACTAAAAAAGTCATATTAGTGAATAAGCTCAACATGAAACAAACAAAAATCAATGCTCTCATTTTTACTCTACATATACTTAAATATCTTTCAACAAAAATTTGTGACAAACACAGAAAGTCAAGCTCCTCAATTCAACTTTAAATATATTAAGGCAACATTCAACTATTATGTATAAAAAAAAAAAAACTTAAACCACAATTTCAAGACAAAGCAATTTAGTCAACTTTTAACCAAAGCATATAAAAATCAAGGAAGGCCAAGCACCTCTTTTTAGAACCAAGTGATCTATGCAACTTTAACCAAATTTTCTAAAATCCAAAAATGCAACAAGCCTTCAATTTAAGATTAAATGATCTAAGCAACTTCCAACCACAACATGTAAAAAAAAATAATAATTCAAGCCTTCTTTTTTAAATCTAAATCAATTAAGCAACATTGCCTATTATATATGATAAACAAGGAGGCTCCAAATCTTTTTTTTCAAATCTAAGTGAAATAGGTAGATTTCAACCAAAGTATAAAATAGCTTTAAGCCTCTATTTCAACTTTAAATGATCTATGAAATTTTAAACAAAAATTTTTACAAACCAAAAAGGGTCACAAATCTTCTTTTCAGTTTATAGTATAATTAATTATCTTTCAACAAAAATTTATGACAAACAAAGTAAGCCATACTCCTCATTGCAACTTTAAGTATACTTAGGCATCATTCAACTATTATGTATAATATTAAAAAATCTTAAACCACAATTTCAAGACAAAGCAATCTAGACAAATTTAAAGCAAAATACAAAAATAAATAAAGGAGCCACATGCCCTATTTTCAAAATTAAGTGATGTATGCAACTTTAAACCAAAATTTCTGAAATCCAAAAAAGCTACAAGCTCCCATTTTTAGATCCAAACAATCAATACAATATTCAACTACAACATGTAAATAACAAAGAGAGTCAAGCCCCCACTTTCAAATCTAAGTAAACTAAGCAACATTCAATCATTACATATTAAAACAAGAGGATCCGAGTCCCCATTTCAAGACAAAGTGATGTAGGTAACTTTAATTAAAATACATAATAAAAACAAATATGCTACAAACCACTAATTCAAAAGTAAGTGATGTAAGCAACTTTCAACAAAAGCATGTGAAAATAAAAAAGAGCCAAATTCCTATTTCAAATTTAAATAAACAAAACAACACTACATTAAATATATGATCTAAATCACAAGACTCAGACTTAAGACACACACAAGTATTATTTTCTATGTTCAAATATACATAAATAATTTTTTTCAATTTTGATCAATTAATTACATTACATTTATATGATGAAAATGACTTAAGTCATTTGAATAGTCCAAAAAAATCTCAAAAAAATTGCATATCAAATTTTTAAATGACAAAAATTATCTATCATTATGTATAATATTTATAATCAAATAAGTTTCTTATGGTATGATTTAGAAACTATTAAAAAGTTTAGTATTTCATCAATTGCTAAGTGCCTAGTATGTTTTTTTTATATTCGTGGCAAGTAGATTCTTGTGCATGAAAATGGCTACTAAAATTTTACAAATTAGATCAGGAGTACTTCACCATATTAAATGACTATAGACCATGCAATAAACCTTCAACAAAAGTTTTAAAGGCTTTTATTGCGTAATTGTAGATATTATAATAACTGAACGAGCGTTAATTATTATATATATTTTTTGAGAATAAGTAGCATTTAAAAAATCCTTAGTAATAGTAGAAATGACGTGGGGACTTGGTCTTTTAGCAAAATAAGCACATGCTCATTCTTGTAAAGTTTTCTAAATTTTAAAATAATCTGCCATCAAAAGATTTAGACATGCAAAAAATAAAATGGCTCTTTTTTTAAAACATTGTATTAGTCAGACCGGGTATATAGTACGGTGTTGTCAGACACAATGGCATGAAGGCTAGTGATAAGCCTTGTACTTGCCTCCAGCATAGCTTTTGTGTCCAAAGAACAATTGTCAACATTCATTTGCATTGCTAAGTAAAGCGCAATTATTACATGTCTCACATAAATAGAACAAACATTGTTTCGCAAAACCAACTCACTTACAAATATTATATTGCACTCCAAAACACAAGACTTAAAGCATTGCTAAAAATACAACTGATAAAGCAATAAAAAAATCAGATTGATTTCAAAATCACATTTCAATGTCTGAAGACAACCAACATTTGCAAAAATATGCCACAAAATAGATTAATAAAGTAAGATCAGATGCAACGAGCCCCTTAATTAAATTTGCAACCTACAAAAATGCAAAAGTGCCGCCATTTGTACCAAAACAAATCACTAAAAATGTTAAAAATTAGTTGTAGGATCAATGTTATTTGATGTTGTTCTTTTGAGGCAGTAGACTATATCTTCTTGTAGTCTTGAACACACTAAACGAAGGCTTTCCATGCTTCACATGGCATTCAAAAAGAGAACAATAAATTACTATATCATTGACGAACATGTCCAAGTATAAATAATGCTCATTTTTTTGTGTATATTTACAAAACGTTTATTTGTACATAGGTATGCACCGCTACAAATCTAATATTAAAAAATGTCTAAGATAGATAAGCAATGCACGCATCATACGTCAATCAGAAGGCTGCTGAAATGAATCACTATATGGTAACAAATGCAATTTATTTTTCATGTAATTGAGTTATTCAATTAGAAGCTTTTCAATGTCTCTGCCACTTGCATATAAAAAGATATTCACTTTCAATAAATTTGCTCTCTACAATTGAGTTGATAATCATTTATCAATACTCATTTTTTGTTCAATCAAATGTATACAAAAAAAATGTTTTTGTCATCACCTGAGGAAATATAACCACACATTGTAATCACATCAACACCACGCATATGAGTTTGGTATTTCATATGTAGTGACATAGATGAAAAGGTCAATTGATATTTATTCATCTAACATATTGATGCTACTTTTACATCCACTAAATCCATTGTGTTAGATGAAATATAAAATGATTTAAAGCTACCAATATGTAACGATCATCTATTGGTGGTTGTATATCTATCATACAAATATGTTATTTCACCTGTTATTTAAAAATGTCATTATGATATTTGCTCTTCTTGTGTTCTAAAAGATACTATGAGATGTGAAAGTGATTTTTGAGCAAAATATCCTTTGTCTATATCATGCACCTATGTATGTTTTTTACAAATTTTGGCAATGTAAAGAAGTTATTGCATACTACAATGTGATCCGCATTATGCAAGCCTATTATTAGCCTCTGTATTATGCGTTCACAAGTCTAAGATCTAGATCCTCTCGTAAATCTGTATATAACATGATGTTATAAATGTATTAGAATGAAATGTAAATGTATGCAGAAATCTTTAGTTATATTTAGTTGGCTTGCAATTGCGCGCGCCTACGCCTGCTAAGCTTAAAGGAGCAAGCACGCCTCATGTGCCTCTTGCGCAGCAGCCTCCGCATCAGTAGCCTCCCCGCTGACTCTCAAATATTATCCAACATCTACCAGATGCCTCCAACCAGGAAGCTTATTGGAGGATTCCTGTTGCAGATTTTGGGGTTGCTCATCCAAGGAAATATGGTTGGCATGGTGGTGGTCTTAGGGTGCGTGAGGCACCTAGAGGGAATGTTGGGACGAGAGGGTTGGGCTTTAGGGGTGCTAGATCCTCTAATGAACATGGTGTAGGGTGATGGCAGATCACTGAGATCAAGCCATATTGGTTAGTGGAGATTGCCCCTTTGCAACAATCCGTGGAGCTCTTTTCTCTTGTTGGTGTTGGCAAGTGTTGCCACTTTTTTTGGGGTAGCTTAGAATTTGAAGCAAATTTCTTCATTGGAGAAGTGCGTCTATTTGGAGGACAAAGCGTTGAAGGTCTGTGTCGTTATTGCTATCAATCTGAATTTTCTGCTTGCTACCAAACTATTCAGTTTAACCCTTTAGTGCCCGGTTGACCACTTTTGGGTTGATTTTGGTACTCCGTGGTTCTTGTCATCTTTGTTCTATTTAGTTTGCAAAAACATAGAAAGTAACCGAGTTGGGGGTTTAGTTTGTGCTCCTACTTGAACAAATTTCAAAGCAAGGCATAAAGAAACATGGTAGCTATGCGTGTTTTACATATGAAGCTGGGAATCTCATATGGGTGTAACAAATGAAATACTAATTCAGTGCAACCACAACGTGGCCCCAAAGCCCACATATTGCACCCAAAGTATCTAGTATTAACTCTCTAGCAATTGTGTAGAAGATGCATGGTTTATTTAGAAGTTCTACGTATAGTGTATTTCAGTTACAACATTACATATTCTATGATTCCTTAGGCTTTGAAGGTTTGCAATGCTAAATGTGGGACCTTGTACCTCAAATGACACCCAATGTAGATGATATTAACCAATTGGATTTTGTGGAAACATGTTCCATGCATGCTGTATTCAATTGTATATGTGTGGCCACGTTTGTATTCTTCCAATGCTCGATTTCACAAATCATGTCGTAAAATTCACAGATTGACTCGAACTTTGAATTTTTTTTTTGGAATGCAGTAACCTAGAATGGGGCAATAGCCTCTACAAATCCCACCACTATCAAAAGTTTCAATTGCACGATTGACACTAACTAGTTAGAGTGTCTCACATTTTTGCACAATAAGTTTTTTTGGATCATCAAGCTTCTCACAATCCTCACGTGGAATTGTTCCAATAGATCAAACTTTTAAAAAAAAATTCATGTTGCCAAAGTTTATAGCTTTGATATGTCTGGTCCAATCTAATTTTAAAACCAAAGATTTTGTCCTTGAATGTGTTTTGTAGACAGTATAGTGAAAATTTGAGATGCCCTCCCCAAATGGTTGACAGGCACTAAAGGGTTAAGGTCATGCATTCTCATTGATTTAGTGAAGTAAGCCATTTTTGAGTTTTAATAGTATCTTACATTGGAAGGATTTGTCTGGATTAGCCCTGAGGCTAAATTGCTTTGGGACTAAACTACCTTATGAGAACCCTCTCCCGCAGCTTACATTGGCTAAAATCCACGATCCTCCGAGTGCTATTTTCACTAGTGTTTTATAAATTATCAATTTCAGCTTTAATTGTTGGCCATCTATTTATTATTGGTGGTATATAATATACATTGATCATTCGTGGCTGTGTACTTAGGGTGTGGTATGTGATGCTGAGCATCTTCTAGGTGTTCTAAATATACAATCATTGAACAAAGTTTCGTTACTCATTTATTTACTCTTGAAGCATCAACCATCTTCTTTGCATTAATTTCTAGCATGTGTCTCAATAGGTGGTGACCTTGGGAATTCAACAAGGCAACGTGCTGCAATGGTGAATATTACATTGAAAAACAGTTTGGAAGGAATGGAAGTCAAGATTAGAGAGGGCGGTACAAGAATCACCAGGAAGATTAACCATTTGTAAGCTTAGAAGCTCATTTGTCATATTTAATGATCCTAGTTCCTTATATGAGGAATACAATTTCATCACATTCTCTGATGACACCAAACTCAGGGTGCTGACTTCTGATGATTTTATTGAATTTAAAGAAATTAGCATTGTTTGAGGAAGCTAGCCAGCCCAGCACACATTACTCAGGCTGGTGGACTAATCAAGTGGTTTTTACATAAGTTCAATACTTTTGAGCTCTAATTCTGGAGTCTGCATAGCATGCTCATATTTTTGCATTGTTGTCCTATTATTAATTATTGACATAGCAATGAATGAATCAATAGGAAGTAAAGGTCAATTTCCATGGTGCATTGGAATTGGAGAACTGCTAAAACAACAACGGAGTCAATGAACAAAGGAGTCATGGAGTCATTCATGGAAGTGGGCTAGAAAACAACTAGATCCGAAATTGGAAATGATGTTTAAATAAGTTTATTGCAAGAAGCACAAGTTTTTAGAATTTGAGTTTTTGAAGTTAAAAAATCAAATCATCATGGTCAATTCCAATGCACCATAGAAGTTTGCCCTAATAACATGCTATCCAACCTATTTGTTAACTATGTTTCTTGTATCACCAATTACAATGGCACTTGTATTCCTTGTCAAGTTTCTTTGAACTTTGTAGAGTACTAACAAGAAAATGAAAGACTTTTTCTTTTCTTTTTTTTGTCTTACCATAATCAAGTTGAGAGTAATTTTAGAAGCACAAGAGATGGTGAGATTTGAGACTGATTATTGAAAGAAATTTTTTACGACAAGATATTGGTTGGCAATAAAAGAAACATAAGAAAAAGAAAGGAAAATCAGCAACAAAGTTTACAGGAGGTCCATTGATGTTCATTTGTAATGGAGGGAGTGCCACATAGTAGTACTCCCTGTAGGTTTTGTCACCAACAAAGATTAATTGTATTGAGACTAAGTACAGAGTTGTTTGGTAGGTAATCGAGGTCTTTGAAGAAGTTTTATAGTTGTAATCCTACTTTAAGTGATCATTAGGAAAGGTCATTGATGTGCATGTTTTTAAATCCATATTAATTGGACTCTCTCTTCTATGCCATTCCACTTGTAGTACATTTAGATTTTTTTGTCTTAATCTCTACATGTCCAATGCACTAGTATTTGATGTTAACAACACTTTGGAGCTAAATATTTTAAAAAAAACTTACTATAGGTAGGTTGCCTTGTTATCACTCATGTCCTATCTTTTAGGGATGTGTTTCAATTTGGGTTTACCAATATTGCAAGAAAGGTCTCAAAGTTTTTTACTTAGTAGTGCAATTATTTTCCTTTGACCAACAGCTGCTCAAGATATAGCTCATTAACTATCAAGACCTCAATTAGACATATAATGCATAGCCCTAGTGCCTTAGTTGTAACAATGTTAATTGTAAATAAACAAAAATAATTGAATTTTTTCACTTTAGCTAGCACTTGTGGATGACCACAAGGCCAAGGAAAGGAACAACAAGGCCAAAGATGAAAATGACAAAATATGATGATGTACAATGGCTTGTATTAACTTATAGAAACAAAAAATTCTAAAGGATTGATAATAAGACAATTTCAAAATTGAGCTTAAAACTAACCCTACCTCATTGAAACCCTAATAACTAACACATATTTCACTCATTTTAATTTTGAAACTTGATATAAAACCTTGACTCAATCATGTTTTAGATGATATTGTAACCATGGCATTTGGTGCACGTAGCTTTTGTAGTTAATTTTGGAATTAAAGTGCATTGACAATAAGGCAAAGTACATGTATCTCTAATTTTTTCTTGAATGTGGTTGTTCAAGCTGGCTTTTTGCCTTAGCAAAAAAAATTTAAAAAAACTACATATTTGGCTTTTTACTTTGTGACTTCATTTCAAATTATGATTTTCTGGTGTTGAGGGTCCTTAACACCATATTAGGTAATTTGGGAAAAACTTGGGAAAAACAATACAACTTGGGGCTTTCCCTTTTTGTCATTATGTACAATTTAGCATATTACAAAAAAACAAGTGTGCCCTTCTCTTGTATAATAGTGAAGTCTTAGTGATTGTCTCCAAGAATTTCAAATAATTACTCAACTTTGAGCTATAGCTATGCCTACATTTATTATATATTGTATAAGATTAAGGTGGAGTACAAAATGGTTCCTTGTTTTTCCTAGTTTACCTAGTATGGTGTTCCTTGTTAAAAACATTCATAGGATCTAGGAAAAAAATTAGATTGCAAATTCATGTATTAATCTTGTGTTGTGGATCTTAAAATTGGATAAATTCTTTGTAGATACACTTATTGTATCTATTAACACTATACTATTCATATAGTCATTATGTTTGGTTTGATAGATAATTAGAAAATGGAAAGAATTTCATTCTCTTAAATTGAATTCCCTTGAAATTAATAGATAGTATCTTTCAATCCATAACTAATGTTGTTGTGTTTTTATTTTTGATATGATTACATTATTAGGTAGCAACACCCATAATCGTGAGTTTAAGGGTTATAGGGTATATACCTTGATTGAACAAGCTTGAAAATTATATTGTTAGATTAGCAAGGAGGAATGAATTTTTTTTCATCAATTTCAAAGTTCCAATTGCAAACATTTGTTCACAAAGATTCTCCAAAGTCCAAAATCATTGAAAATGCATAGTTGTGAGTAGGAGATGCTAGAAACAACATGATGGGCCACTCTAAATCATCATGCAAGTCATCTACCATTGTCACTTTGTCACCCATAACCATCACTTTGTCACCCAAAACCATCACTTAAGTACCCATAACTAATTTTTTTATAATTGATAACATGTGTTAAGTGTAGGTCATGCCCATGGAGACAGTAACAGTTGTGAGTGTTGCTACCTTATTAAGTTTGCAATTTGAAAAGAGCTATCCAAGTTTATCAATATTAAGACTTTTGGTTTTTCATTTGCAAGAAAATAAGTTCTTATGATTTTACTATCATATCTACCATTATAAAAGAATGGGTGTCTGTTATCATTGAAATTTCAAAACTTTCTATTAACACCAAAAAATCAAAATCTCTCTTATAAAGCATTGGGTGTCTTACCAAAAATTTGAAACTCAAAGAGGAAGGAGGGAGAGAAAAGAGAGAAAGGGAGGTGAAAAGTCATTGCAAATTAAAAGAGAGACGGCAAGAAGCAAAGGCAGGGCATATTAATTTGTATGACGTAGGAAAATTCTGAATTTTCAAAACATGACCAAATTGTAAAGTGCATTTCACAATATGTCCCATGTTGAATATCTTAGGTTTCACATTCTAATTCACTACAAAAATGTTTACATGATAACACAATCTATGGAAGAAGTGGGGTCAAGAAGGTGGGACTTTGCTCAAGTCTTCATTGAAGTGTTTCACTCAACTCAACCTTGAATATAAGTCTCACCCATTTTTTTGTATAGAACATTCATGGCTTTCTTTGATATTCTTTTATGTCCTTTATAATCCAATCTGGAACTTAATGTGAATTCCCCCAAAAATACTGAAAGTCAATCCTAGGCAAAGTACTCTCTCAAATAACACTTTTATTATAGCCAACATGGTGTAGGGCAATGTTTTTTTGGGCGATTTGGAGCAAAAAAGCATCAAATTTTTTTGGCTAGCACCAAGCCTATAGAAAAAAAAAAAAAAAAAACATGATTATTTGATTGAAATTGCCAAAAAGCTTCAAATTTTAAAAAAAAACTTGGATGAAATCACCAAATTGTGGATGAAAACCAAATTATATACATGTATTATGTGCTAATGTGATATTTTCTATCCAATATGTGGATGAATGTTGAAATTTGGAGCATCAGTATAACATTTTAAATCGCCACTTTGGCACTTCTTAAAAAAGGAAGAAAAAAAGACCCTAGTATAGGGCTAAGAGGCAATTGGATATTAAATGGCTATTCCAATCAACGCTTCTCCAAGTCCCATAAATGGTATTATCACAATAAATTAAGGAAATTTGTATAGGCACACCTAGAGTTTGTTACATGTACACGCGGGATTAATTTTATATATTTTAAATACAACAAGTTGTATTTGGAAGTCTTGAATTCAGATTTGGACTTAGAAACCTTGATTTAGTCTAGAACCAGAAAGGAGTTTAAAATTGAACAATGTCCAATGGAAAAGCTTAGTTTTTTTTACAAACAAGGGTAAAAGTATTAATTTGCACCTTAGCTAAGCATTTTCACTAGGTGTTGTATAATTGTAACCTCCTTTGTGGTTATAGATTAAATCAAGATCTCTAAATCCAAATTTGAATTTAATTTTCTAAATCCAACTTGTTGATGGTAAATATCTAAACCCGCTTTGGCGCACATATAACAAACCCTTGGTGTGCCTATATCAATTCCCAAAATTAACATTATTATTCATGAATAATATCCTCAAGTTGCTATGTAACACAGGGAAATAGTGGACTTGTGCACCCGCCGTTCCGGCGGAAGGCTATCATGCCACCCCATGCTCATAAAAATATTCCATGGGATAATATAAACTCAAATTCAATTTTAGATTCAAATCAATTTGACTCTTCATCTCCCTCCCCATCCCTTTATATGTGAATTTCAAATTCAAATTGGAAAAAGATTCAATGGGTTCCACCAAAGAATCTCATCCCATTCCATGCCCATGCCCACGATCCATCACATGCCCATGCCTCCTATCCAATGCAGTAAGGTAGAAAATTTGGTTGCAACAAATTCAATTATTAATTAGTTTCTCAACCCCCTTACATTCTATTATTTTAACACCCAACTACCCAACTAATAGAACCAAGCTTATTTTACATATATATATATATATATATATATATATATATATAGAGATATAGATATAGATATAGATAGATAGATAGATAGATATAAACTTGGCAAAAAACAACAGTGGTTTGTCATCTTTTATATGTAGATGTTTATTTTAGGAATACTTTTAGAGAATTTGCATAAGAAATACAATGATTAAAATCTCTTGGATTCCTTCTAAAAGTTGTCATTTTGGCCCATTCTACCATACAAAGATTCTTTTCAACCACAGCTTGAATGGCCACTCCATGTGGACCCTTATCACTAAAATGGAGGAGACAAAAAAACAGGGACCTAAGGGAAATAATAATCAAGGCATCTAGTTAGAGTGTGCATCAAAGAAAAGCCTTGAAGCACTAATTTGCAACAAATTACAATGCACTCTAAGTGGAGCAAAGACCCTACTCCATGTTAGAAGATAGCATATCAATTCTCCAAATTTTAAAGAGTGACCCTACTCCATGTCATAACCTGTGTGAGAAAGCTACACTTCTCTAATTCCAACTAATAGGCCCACAAATGCTACAAATTGTGTCTAGTGGTGTCATCCACTTCCAGTGGCAGCTCTCGTATTAGCTACTTCTGGTGTCAACTCTCATGTCTGTTACCAACACTAAAATTATTTTGTGCTAATTATCGTTTTCTTGCTACACCAAAATTGGTGTGGCTAATTGTCCTATAGTATTTTTTGATAAAAATGTAAAACATTTTGTCAACTTTTATACACATGTTTGGAAATAGGAGCACGGTTTTCAGGGTTTCACTTGAGGTCACCTCATCCTACCCATGTGATATTTTTATATCTCACAAAACCATCATAAAATTTAGTCTTGATGAAAGGTCGGAAGTATCCAACTTTACATCTGTAAAAAAAATGTAGCCATACTTGCTACTCAACCATTTTTTGATTAGAACAAAAGCTAAGGCCACTTCATCCAAAATATTTTCACTGATTATGAGGGTACATTGAGTATCTTCACTCATAACAAGACACACTATTTACAAGAGTGCACCAGAGGAACTATAAAACTCTTTTAATGCGTTCAGTTACAAGGTTACCTTTGAGGATTCTCTAAATGCACTATTTAGTGTGGTCAGATTTCAAAGAAGGACAGCTCAGAAAATGAGGGAAGCAGGGGGGCAGGTGAAGCTCAAAATCTCCCCGGATACTGAGCCAGTGTCATTCTATTGCGGCGCCTTTAATTCTGCCAGTGCTGGTACTACTGCGACAATAGGTACAGCAATTGAACTGAACTGAACCTGCACTACTCTTGCAGTCAGTTCCCAGCTCCCAGTTCGTATACTTTGCATTCTAAAAATCTGGTGCTCACGAGGTAAGGTAGGTGCACCCATAAGCGTGGAAATAAGGGTTTTGGAGTAGGTAAAACAGTTGCTTAACTTTGAAAAAAACATACTATAAGTTAGGAAATGGAAACCAAAAATATTGGCATTAATTTTAAGGTTCTAACTGCAAGCGTTCACGGAGATTTTTCAAAGTCCAAAATCACTGAAATTGTAGGAACCGTGTGTAAGAGATGCTAATCACAAGGCTTGTTGGTCCTTAAATAGTGAGATGGGTACTCAAAACCTCATGCTAGTCACCTACAACCATCACTTCATCACCCATAACCATCACTCAACCACCCACAACCATTTGTTTTTTTATTGATTAGCCCTGCCACTGCCAAGTGACGGGCATGGGGACGCAACACTTATGGATGCTGCTACTTTATTGTAAGTTCAAATCCCAATTTTGGTTCAACACAATTTGAGCTAAAGTGGTTGAAAACACTACTCAAATATGCTAGAAAAAACCCAGTTGTACACTAGTATTCACACATTTTCTAGCTATAAAAAAGTTTTTGGAAATTGATAAAAGGTAGGAACACCCATAAGCGTTAGTGTTCCAATAACCATCACCTCTAAAATCTTAAAAAATCTTTGGAAATGAGTAAATGTAATTACAAGAATGTACAACATGTGAACATGAAACCTTAGTGTTGGTTATGGGTGCAATGACAATTTGCTCTTTAAAAATTCACAACTTATTCTCACAATATGCAAATAACACATTTAAAAGTGCAAACTCATTAATTTTTTGTTCCTAATAGGGTCCTAAAATTTGCTAGATGTTTATTAATACTCATCATGTTCAAAACCCTTAAATTGACGCTTATGGTGCTCCTACCTTATCTCTCTTGTAGTTCGTCTTTAAACAATATCATGGGAAGTTCATTCACAAGTGATTAAATTCTCTTTAAAATTAAGAGGTTTTACAAAGTACGCACTCAAGCAGACATGTTTCAAAATACTTGAAAATGACCCAAATTGCATCCTCAAGGAGAAACAAAGAAAACCAAAATTTCACAATGGTAGTTTACATTAATATCAACACCATATATACATACAGCCGAATCACATTTTAAAAAGATCCACAGCTGAGTACCTTCAAAATATCAAAACTCTCTTGCTTCCTTTCTCTCCAGAACTATCATACACTGAGGTAAGCACCAAAATTGACGCTCTGGGAGATCTCTACCTGAGCAAACCATTGTTGCACAGAAATCTCTTACTAACTTAGTATTAGTAATCTAGACCACCACCAACACCATGCTCTGCATTCCCATATGCCAAATAATTTCTCGACAATCTTCAAAATCCAACACTTCCTACAATTCCAACATCAAATGCGTTAAACATGCATGAGACTTTTCTAAAACGCTCAATTTTTTTCTCAGAATGGTGGAGAAGGCAACGAATGTAATATCAAAGGTTGTGTATTGCCTAACGTGAGTACAAAACAAAAGAGAGTGTTAGGATCGACTTGATCTTTGGTAATTTTATTATTCTGAAGTCCAAGTATGGACTTTGAGGTAGTTAGAACTGTTCGGGGATCAAAAGTCTACACCCACTTGAATACACCGAGTGGTCCCTAAATATTTTAGCTTGCAGATGGACATTTAGGTAGTGTAAAAGGTAGCTTGGTGGGCAAAGTAGATACAGTTGAGTATTCCTTAATATCTCACTTCTATGATGAGGTAGCAAGCTAAGGTCCCACACATCTTTTATTTCCTTTAAAGCGTGCAATTTCAACTATGTACCAATGGCATCAAAATAAAAATGCGATATTTCAGAAACACTAAACATTCTGTTTAATACTACTCCCTCTATCCCTCGAAAAAGTTCCAAATCAGACATATTTCTTGTACCACTAAAAAGCTCCCTTTTGCTAATTTCAAACATTGAAAAAGTATTTGCCATGTTTAATGATTTCATGGGGGCAAGTTAAGCAATTAGGGAGCATTCCTCTCCTAGCAAGCTTGGCCTTGGCCATATGAGGTGCCATTGTTGCCACATGCACAAATATGGTACTTTTGCATGAAATTTGGGTGCCTAAACGGCAACATAAAAGCTGGAAATTTTGCATATAATTGGTAGATGATATATTGATTCTAGAATGCATATGTCATTAGCACAAAGACTAAAAATTCGGGTAATCCTTTGCAAGGAAGCTTTTCGGACGTTGGACGTTTTTAGAGGGACAGAGGGAGCTCTGATACTAGACATGCAAGTGATGGGAAGAAAGAGCAATACCTGCAACAAAAATAAATGATGACTCAAGACCGCCATGGAATCAAGACCAAAGCAAAGGCGAGGAAGATGAAGAACCCAACGCCGGTACCATCGCTCTGCTGCTGCTGCTCCACAGAAGAGGACCCCTTCCAGTCTCGATTGCGAGCCGGGTACTGCAGGGAGCGTGGAGCTGGCACCACCGGGTTCATCCAATTGCACACCGTGGAAATCAGGGAGATGCCCAGGATGATCAGCAACGGCCACAGAAACACAGCTTGCTTGATCTCCTGCAGAGCAATCAACACTGCAACAATGTAGCTCTTCAGCCATGGCAGAACCGCCATGCCTACCATGGTGCTCACCAGCACGAATGGCACCATTGGCGACGGCCCATTCCGACTCTTCATCACCGCCATAAAACACAAACTCTCTAAGCCAAGCTTCGTTCACAACGCCCCTATTTTCTTTCGTAAAAACAGGGACTATTGATCAACTCTTTTAGAGTGCTGAATTGATATGAGGATCTTGCAAGAAAGGACTTGAATGACAACACTATCTTAAGCTGCAAGGGCTTGCAGAACGAGGCAAGTGAGAGCAGGGATGGGGAGAGGGTATAGCAGAAGTTAGGGCTTAAGCGAGGGGATTGAATTGGTACAAGGAAGTGACCATGTATCAAAGGTAATGGAAGAACAAAGTGGTGATGAAGGCAGAAGCAGAGGCGATTATGAACGGAGCTGAAGACAGTGCTTGTGTTGCAACCTCTGGCAAAGAGAGAGACTGAGGAGTAGAAGAAGGCGAGCTCCGGGGTGAGCAAGTGTCAGCTGCACTGGAACGAGCAGCGTGGACTGCGGAGAGTGTGGGGAGCGTTATGGGAGAGTGAGGGTGAGGGTGGTGATGGTGATGGCGGCGGCGCATTGGGAAGGGGAGCTGGTGGTCTGGTGGTCTGGGACAGTGATCCCCAATTTGATTTTTTTAAATTTAATTAGCTCTCAAGTGGCTAAAATGTAGTGGTGAATGTGATTTAACAGCTTAGCATTCACATTTCTTTTAATCCTTAAATGACCATAAAGCATAGTATATACGTCGCTAGCATTTGCTATCAATAGGGAGTTTTAATTTAACCCTTAAACTTCCCATGGATAGTAGATACATTGCCATATAATTGGCATTTGCTATCAATAAGAAGTTTTAATTGGGGTCTCAAATAGCCCACTAGAACCACATTGATCTATATTCCAACTTCTTTGTTGATCTCAAATGTAGCATAGGTGTGGATCCATTTCATATACAAGACAAATACCTCATATTGTACTGGTCACAAAGGGTCCTTCAGATGTTTAAGGGTTAATTTGCTTGATTTCAAGTAGCCCACTAGAACAACTTTGATCTATTCTTCAACTTCTTTGTTGATCTCAACTATAGTAAAGGTGTGAATCTATTCCAAATATACAAAAAACACCTTGTATTTTGCTAGTTGGAGCAGCACACTCAGACGTTTAGAGGTTAAGGTAGCAACACTCATAAGCGTGAAACTAAGGACTTTGGAGTAGGAAAATCATTTGATGAGCTTTGAAAAAAAAAACTGTTAAGTAAGCAAGAGGAAACAAATAATATTGGCATCAATTCAAAAGTTTTAGTTGTAAGCATTTGCTCACAAAGATTTTTCAAGGTTCAAAATCACTTAAAATGTGTAGTTGTGTATAGGAGATGCTAAAAAAAATGCTTACTGAAGTCTTTAGTGTGCTCATATGCTCACAATACTAACTTGAATGGTTACTTAAATAGTGAGATGGAGCACTTATAACCATCATGCAAGATGACAAATACCATGCTTGGGGTACTTCAATGGTATCTTCACCTCCTTTGTTTATTTACTCATGGTATTACAAAACTATTTAATGCTATTCAATGAACTTATTTCCAAACCCATTGGCATCCAAATGAGATGCACTTGTCACTTATAATCATTACCTTGTCACCCAAAACCATCAATTTGTCACACATAACCAATTTTTTTGTATTGTCAATTAGTGATACAGATCTCGGTGCAAAAGTAGATAATGCTAATGGGGACACTCATGAAGAGGGGTGTCGCTACCTTATGGTAAACACATTTGTGAACATTTTATTCTGGGGCCTTAGGTCTTTTGCTAGAAGATTGGAAAATTGGGTTTTCAAATGTAGGCCTTAAGTTTAGGATCACCATGTCATTGAAGGTTCCTTCTTTTAATTAGGGAGGGGAGGGTTTGAATTTTGAGAGTCTTCTAAATGTTTGGAATCCCTTTTGTAAAGTCTCTCCTCTCGTCACTAAAAAAAGATAAAATTGTGTGTTACCATAATCTAATAGGATGGATTTTGACAAAGCTTAGTTCTTCTAAACATGTGAGAAACATATGTGTTAGTTGATTTGAAAAATTTACAGGTTGATAAAATATCAAAGGCTAGGGTTTACATAAAATTAGGTTAAAATAAATGGGCGGTTGTAGGCTCACAATATGATTGGAGCATTTCTAAGTGCTAGCTATTAAGGGTTTAAGGGCTTGCACACTTCCTCTTGTATTCAATTGCTTCTCACTCCTCCAATTGCCTCTTACTCCTGCCTCTCCAAATTCCATTTTATCAACTTTACTTTTATGTTTTGAACTTTGATATTTGTGGTTAGGTTACCAGGGCTAAATGTTAAAGATCTATTAAAGACATATTATGTTGTTTAGGAAAAAATCAAGTATGACTAAATAAATCCTTTCTAAGACGATTTTATGGAAACTTTTCACTATCAATCTCAACTCAACCTTGGAGACTTGGAAGGATCTTCAACCTTCAAAGGGTGAAGGGCTATCCCTAATCCAGTTTCTACCAAGGATGCAATATCAAACTTTTTGGTTCTATAGCAACAAGTTTTTAGAAACTGAAACCCACGATTGAATAGTCCAATTTGAAAGGAATTAGCTAATGCAAAAATTATGTCGGAGGAAGATAGAAATTTTGGAGTTAAGGCAATGAAATTGGTGAATATTAGGCAGTTTCGAAGCTTGGATAAAGAACAATTTTCCTAAAGTGATTATGCAAGAGAAAACAATCATGTCCTCTTGAGCAAATTGCAAGTCTTATCATGAGAACTACGAAATGCTGTATGCATCTAGTGAGGTGTGCCAAATTGCGAGCATGGGCTCTCTTGCACAAGATAACAAGGAAGCCACAATGAGAATTTAATCCATTTCTTTTGCAAATAAGCTTGGAGAAAATAACATACTCACTTGCAAAAATACATGGTATTATTTAGAGAGCTTTAGTCCCCGCCCCCAATCAAAAGCTGCTTTGTCCCTCTACAACAATGCATTCAAATGTTATCTTTACATATCTCTTCACTTATATCACAAAACACCAGTATTTCTAAAATAGAATCTAAGACAAAAAAATTTGAAACTATAAGCTCTAGAATTTCTCAAGTCCCCTCTTGCTACTAGAGGATTTACTTATAATCTTTAATCCAAGTAGTCTAATAATTCTCAAAAAAATATGACATTCATGTTCACAAATCAATTGCAAAGGCAAGAATATAGTTGGGTGTCCTAAAATATATAGTTGGTGCCCAAAAATTATTCAAAAACAAAGGAAAAGCTCAAGTCTTTAACCCCTAAAGGATCATGCCCCTTTTTTTTAGAAACATAGCAATTTTTGGCAGGTACTTGTGATTGGAGCTTTTCATATTTTAGGTTGAAATTATAAGAGAATGTGAAGACAAGGTTTATCTTTCATGTGCACTAAATTTCATGACATTTTGAATTATGAGTAAAAGGTTTTGGCCTAGTATGTTGATTTTTTGTTTGTTGGGCAGCCTGGGTAGATTTTTAAAAATCACTTTTTTCAAATACAATGTTTTTAAGTTGGTTTAGCAAATTTATGTGAATGTAGGAAGCTTTATCATTCCGTTTGGATCAACAAGATGAAAGTTATGAGGATTTTTTGTTTGCGGGCAATCATGGATTCTCTACTCCAAAATAAACTTTGAAGTCCTTTATTTTTACTCAATTTTCAACATTTTGAAAAAAAATCAACAAAACAAAACAAAGGATGAAGATTGTTTATAACAACATTTTGACCATTGGGATTGGCATTTCTCATTTCCATGATTATATTCTTAATAATTTAGTGTTTTGAGTTATTCTCTACTTCTTTTTACTTACTAATTTTTTTCCATATGTTATATAACTCCAAATGATTTGAAACTTTTTTGACATGTACTTTACTAAGGTGGAATAAGGAATTTAGAGAAGCACCACCCACATGGGCTTTTTTCCTTAGGAATTTCACCTTTTGAAGGGTAGCTGCCCGGTTTTTCACAAGAAGTTTTTGAATATGCAAACCATTCTAACTTCCAATCCACGTGGTGGAAAACTCTGAAATTTTTTCCACGTCCTCTATAACCATTCTTTTAACCATTCAATTACAAGATCCTACAAGATCCTACGGTCTCATATGCATAAAAATGTTTTTGTTTTCAAATTTGGTTGATGCTCTAAAACTAGCAATTTTGAAGAGTTTTTGGTGAAAACTTTGCTTGGTCCTTTAGGGGTTAAACATCCCTGTTACATATGCTAATCATCTAAATCAAACTAAACAATTTCACAAATTTTTGTAGCCAAAACAAAAGAGGGTGGAAGTTTGACTAATGACCGGGTTCAGAGAGTCTCAATAAATCAGGATCTACTGACCAAATATCTGCATTGATTTTGCATGAATATTTTGAAACTGCGGCTGATTCAAAGCCCATTAGAGGATCTCCACCCTTGCATGCCACCAATGAGCGGGGATATAAAAAAAATAACAGAAAGTCAGTCAAATGAAACGGCAAATATCACTGGTTGAAAATTGCAACAATCGGGTAAAAACAAGCCAAACTTTTCGAAAATATTTAGTTTTAGTATAAATATGTGGGAAATATCTAGTGCATGCACTCAATAAATTGGCTGAAAATGAGAAGTATTGGAAGCTCAAAATTTCCGAGGACATTAGTGTCACATGTGATTTGGTATAAACTTAGAGCATACAAGTGCTTGTAAGGCTTTGACTTTTCATCTTGTAGGAAAACATTATATGTTAAAAATGTGCCAGCTCAAGAATTTTTGTATTTATATTTGTATTCAAAAACCTTGATTTAGTCGTGTGCCGTAGAAGGAGATCAAATTGACCAATTTCTAATCAAAGTCACCTTTTTACTTTTGTCCTTGTATGTAAATACATGATTTTTTCCATCCTAACCCACAAAGATCTGAGGTAGAAGCATCTAATATCAAAAATGTATCTAATAGTATCACTCTTTATACAAGATGGTCATTTTAAAATTTAAATTTAGGTAAGTAATAAATAACTTATTGATGTTGACCAAAATGATAAAATATATATAGCTTATCCACAATTAAGTTTCAGAATGACCACCTTGTGTAAAGAGTGACTCTATTAGATACACTATTAGTATTGGGTGCTCCTACCACATGTGCAATATACCAAACAATTGGTTGTGTTGTGCTTCGAGGTTTTTTTTGCTGCCCTGCCGAGAATGCTCCAATGGGCAATTTTTGAGCTGGGCATTGATCACAGCTTTTTTTTGTTATGCTTTCAGGGCAAAAAAAATCTTTCTGAAGGGGTAAATCTTTGACAGCGACCAATTATCACTCAAAGCATGGCTTGCCACAATCCACATAGATATGGGCATGTGGCGCTCTATGCATGAATTTTCCATGAACATAAGAAACAAACGTGAACTAATTTAGAATGTATTTCCTTGTAGGAATGAGAACCAAACTTTGAATACTTCTATATTTCTCATGGAATCAACAAACAATGACAATTTCAACCCTTATGTATTTGCTTAACTAAATTCTCTCCATGGGTCTCGAGTTGCTCCCCATTTGATCTCCTTGGGGGTTGCCCAATTTTCCACAACAACCAATATGAATGATGGACCTTTTGAGGGCTATCCACATTATATCCCACGTCCCATTGAGAATTTGACTGGTGCTCAGACCGGTGTAAAATCAAAAATTGAAATTTGGCGTTTCACACTATGATTCAAATCTCACATCTCAATCCATTGCATTTTGCTTATGTATGCATTTTTTGGAAATTTGGCACTAAAGAACGCTGGACTTCACTCAAGATTTGGATTAACCATTTTAGTAAACCCAACTTTCAACCCAAGTCCCACCAATATTTTGTACAAATTTTTCATGATTTTCTTTAGTATTCCTTTTTACCCTTAACAACTCAACAAAACTATGATCTCACTTTGAGGTGGGACTTGCTAAGATGGGACATGTGACATGTTGTAAATTGCCCTTGAGTTTGGGTTGAGGTTTGGAGAGATTGTGGAAGCAACCCAACTTGGAATGACTTACACTTGACAACTTCAACTTGCCATGTCTCAAACTTGGCCCCAAAATTTAATAGTTGGTCTTATTCTTTTGTTTTTTGTACCATTGACTTGCTCAATTTCTTCATCATGTGAGATACAATCACTAGAAGAAACATGTTTTAGATTAGGGAAAATATTAAAATACTCCTCAATTCTTTCAAAATATCAAATATGCCCCTATATTATTTGAAATATCAAAAATACCCCTAGCTTTGTGTAGGAATATCAATTATGCCCCTAGTTCTTTGAGACCCCCAATTAGTATGAGATATCAAATATACCCTTGTATTATTTAAATTATAAGAAGTACCTTTAACTCTCTTGCGCCTCTTTTTGCAAATTTTTGTAAATACTTGGATGATAATGGAACGTACAAAAACTAAATGTAAGTTGAATGCAAGTCAAATCTTGGAAGTAAGTTCTTTAAGCTCTATATAGGGTGTTTGTACGTAATTTCATTGTGGTCAAAACCATTGTAATGATTACATAGTAATTTTTGTTATCATTTTAATATTTAAAAAATCGCAATAAAGAGGCAAAAAAAACTAGGGGTATTTATGATATTCTCAAAAATAACAAGGGGTATAATTGATATTCCTACACAAAACCAAGGATACTTTTGATATTTCAAATAATATAGGGATATATTTGATATTTTGAAAGAATTGAGGGGTATTTTTGATATTTTCCCTTTAGAGTACTAGTTCACAATAACCGCAAATGTCCTAAACAATTGTAATTGAGTCATTGTATAGTTATTTAGGGTATTTGCAATCATTGTAAACCAATTGTTTAGGACACATTTTTCTTCTAGTGAATAGTCATAAGATTCATTGTTTGTAATTGGTTTTGTTGAGCTTTTGAGTTGTTTTCCACGTATTTGATACATAATTTACAAACTTGTAATTTAGGGAAGATATATTGTGATGAAATTTAGCGCACGCATACCAAGATTGATCCCTATAAACAAAGTTTAGTATATGTTACGGCAAGGTTGATATTCAACCACTGAATCTCTCTCATAGGCTCAAGTTGTTGTTATTGACAAAATTATATAGGTTGCACCTTTCTCTCCTTGACAGACAAACCTCTATACCTACGGATAACCAAAAGATATTTGAATAGGCAAAAATTGTCTAGCTGAAGTTCTTTTGTGCTACTTTAGACATTGACTAGTTCAACAATTAATTTTCATTGGCAATGTTTACTTTATTGAATTGATCATCTAAATTTAGTTTTTTTGCAAAGATCAACCAGTTACCACTATCCTGATTGATAGCTCCCTTCTCCAAACATTGAAATGGATGGTAGTACTTTTTCACCATGTGTATTTGTGAAGTTTCCACTGTTCCAAGTATACACCAAGTATATCAAATTTCACAAAATGGATTGTTCCATATAAATGGAATCTAATTTTTTTATTTTTATTTTTCCCTTCTCGAAATTTTTGTTCATGATCAAGAGCATAGTGCAATATTCACAAAATATGGACCTCATGCACCTCAAAAAAACACCATGCTTTGTAAATTGTGGATGATCCTGGATCTCTTACTAGATTGTGGTACACTTGCTATTCTGCTATTCTACACTTGAGATCATGTACGGTAATAATCAAATCACAACTCGTATTACATTTGAAACCAAAGGAAGAAGTTTTATCATGAGACAAGAGAAAGTTTGAACTTAGGACCGTACCCAAAACGTGACCCAAGTGTTACAACAGGTCATGTAAAGCAATTGCTTATTTTACTATAATTGCACAATTGAATTGCAACACAAATGCTCCACATAATCTTGCCTTTGTATTCTTCCATGTATTGATTTTTTTACAAAACTATGAGAAACACAATGGACCAAAGCCAAGCACAAAGTACAATGTTTTGTCGTTTAGCTTCTATTTTTGAGAAGGAAAATTAAGATATTTACTGTTCTTTCAATTGTTTTCTTTTGAAATTTGAGCAAAAAAAACTCTTGAGTCATAAGAACAAAGTAGATGTTCTACTTTGTCTTGAGTTATGGTAGTGCAGCCTTGGTAACTCATGCCATGATATTAACTTGATTATTATTACAACCATTGTAGAGAGGGGCTCATTTTTTGGATTGACCCCAATGAGCAAGGTGATCAAAAAAACTATATGAAAGTCAAACAAATGAAATGTCAAAAATTCTTGTAAAATTTGAATTAGTTGGATAGAAACTACCTAAATTTTCTAGAAACGTCTAATCATAGATATATGAGCAATATTTAGTGTATGCACTTCCAAAACCGGTTGAAAATGAAAAATGTAGGTTTTTTATCAAGGAAAATGAAAATCTAAAAATCTCCCCAGACACTGACTAGTCTAAGGTGTGGTTAACATTAAAAATCTTATAAAGCTTTGATTTCCGATGACCCCAAATGTGATTATCAATATCTCATAATTAGCTCAAGTGAATGACACGTTGTAAAATGAGCAAAAATTTAACATTGGTGCTCAAGTTCTTTTTGTAGATATTAGAAGAAAAAAACGGATGAAGTTTGGGTAAAAAATTAGTCGTGTCTGTGAACATTGAACATCATATCAGGTAAATTGGGAGAAGCGGAGGGACCATTTGGTACTACACCTTAATCTCACATCAATAAATGTAGGTATAGTTATTGCTCAAAAATTGTAATTATTGAAGTTCTTGGAGGCAATCACTCAGACTTCATTATTGTACAAGAAAATATATGCTTGTTTTTTTGTGATATGCTAATATATACATAATGTTAGAAATAGTGAAAGTCCTAGAATGTGCTATTTTTCCTATTCAATTTACCTAATATGGTTTAATTGATTATCTCTTTTGTTTGTGCATTCCAAAAACAATTCTCGTAACTAGGCCATTTGGCTAAAAAGAATATAAAAAGTTTTTGAATTTCAAATTCAACATCAAGGTAAGGTCGTAGTACTTAATGCCAACTATGTACCTAATGGCATCACTCTATACACAAGGTGATCATTTTAGAACTCAAATCTAGGTATGCCGTAGATGTTTTAACATTTTTGTTAACAACAAGTTATTTATGATGCACTTAAATTTAAGTTCTAAAATGACCACCTTGTGTAAAAAGTGATGCCATTAGATACATTGTTGGTATTAGGTGCTCTTTCCTTATTACCGAACTTGGATGTTCACAAAAATGTGAATGTCATATTTTCATTTTTATGTAGCGATAGTGACAACAAATAACACCGGTGAGGCGGTGAGCTCCATGGTTGCGTGCAGATGCTTCTTAATTCTCATAAACCAGGGACTGCAGGACTAGGGACCAAACACTCAAGGCATGATGATGCAAGGAGTCAAGGACGGAAAGAATTGAAGCGAAAGCTGACTTGAGCTTTCAGTCTCACACTTTGCATTCAAAGCCTAACCTTACCAATTTATTACAGTAGTTGGGAAGCATGATTGTGTCCACATGAACGGGGAAATCCGAAATTCAATAGAAAGTCATTCTAACCAAATTCCAAAATCACCGGTTGGAACTCGGAATTATTAGATAAAAACAGGTCAGATTTTTCAAAAGTATTTAGTTATAGTAAAAACATGCAGGATGTATTTGGTGAATGCATTCCAACAACAGCTGAAAATAAGAAATGATGGATTTTCATTAATGAAGCTCAAAATCTTCTTGTGTACTAATTATGTTTGTAAAGAGTTGTGTAGGTTAAGGTAGGAGGCTCTAAAACAATTTGGGTTAGTGAAATGGTTTCTATGAAAAGTCTTGAAACAACTACTATGTGATGTTAAAATGGATTATTCGTTAAGTGAAAGTGCAATGGAATATTCATTAAGTGAAAGTACAAGGGAGTACCTTCATGGACGGTTTTTGATGAACCAAGGTTGAAAGTAAGATGGATAGTGTTTGTTTGTTTCAAACTCCCTATTTTAATTAAGTCCAATGCACTTTAATAATTTTGTTGTTCAACCTCAACTCATACCTTGATTTAAACACGTGCAATTTTTTTTGGAAGAAATGAACCTATGTGCAAAACCATGAGTCCACTTTTTCATGCCTTGATAACTCTTATGGGGTCTCTCAAGTTTCATTGAAGGAATAAAGGTGGGTAAGTTTTGCCTCCATCTATGAACAATATGTGCTAGTGTTTTTTTTTGGGCAATTTTAGGCTCAATTGCCTCAAAAAAAAAAGGTGAGCTTCAAGCCTATAGGAAAAAAAGGGGGATTTTTTTTCAAAAAATGCCAAATTGCAATAATGGAAAATGCATTGCAGTCAAGGCTTCCATAAAATATTTGTTAAATTGAAAATTGATGCCACCACTTTAAAATGATTTGAGGTATTGTCTAATCGAAAACAATGCAATAATTAAGTAATGCCAATGTTATTCAAATATTTCAAAAAAATGTCAATGAATATTTTTTGTCTACAAAAAAAATCCATGATGCTCCAAAAATCCATACATAGGAGCCACCTTCAACTCCAACCAAAAAAAGAATGGAGCCTGCAAGCTACAAACCATTTTCAAAGAATGCCACACAAGCATTGGTCAGAAAACCAAAAAAAAAACCCTGGTATGTGCAACACTCATCTAAACAAAATTGAAAAATCGAAACTTGTTCCACAAACGAGAAAGACCCTCATTACATTTTGAATTTAACAAGTGCTTAAGCTCATTCTAAGAGACCATATGCATTGGATCAAATGACCCCAAAGTTGAAGGCCTTAACTCCTAGTGAACTACAACCCTAAATTTAACAACGGGCTACTCACATTTTAATATGTACATTGAATATTGCATTTAGGTTGCCCCACTTTAATTTCTCAAAATTTTACATTATATAAATACTTAATTACTTATTGTTGTAATACACAAATTTTAAATAACTTAATAATAACAAAAAGTTCAAAAAAACAAATTAGTGACATCCAAGTTGTAAATCATGTAATACAATATTCATAAATTTGGGAGTTGAGACTTTTGGGTTTTATGTTTTTGAATGATTTATTAAATACTCTTTCAAAAACATAAAACCCAATAGTCCCAAAATTTTATTTTTTTCCCCAATTAGTGAATATTGTATTATGTGAAATCCTAATACTTAGATAGTTGCATGTGCCTCCAAATGACCAAGCAATGAGTCATGAGGTAACTTTCCAGGGCAAGGCAACCTAATTGTTGAGGCAACCTAAAGGCCGCTTCAAACTATGGCCAAAGGCAATGAGGGCGTTAATTTCCACCAATAGACTACAAGAAACCAAGAGCCGTTGGCCTCACAACCCTTCACACTAGAGGCCAAAGTTCAAAGTCTCTTACCTTCCATGACATCATTCTTTCATCCAAAACAATAACCTCTCAAAAAGAGTTTGGGTTAAGCAAATATGGAGACCCAAATTATGATTGAGAGCGAGTCAATTGCTTTTCATAAAGTAATAAAAAATAAAAAACTGATAAGGTCTAAGAAATGATAATTCTGAGGCTTTTGGACATTGGGCTTGACCTTTGGCGACTTCACACTATGATGATTCAAGTTGAGAGGCCACGGAAGTTTACAACTTTGGATTTTAAATTTGACCTTTGTAACTAGGCTTCACACCAAAAGTGACCAAAAGTATCAAAAATAATATTTAATTACCTATTTTCAGCCCATTTCTTTGACCTCTCAACAAAGTCAGCCTCTCTCGACTTGGTCAGACATACTGTGAAGCGGCCCTGAATGCAGTATTCAGTGTAGCTATACAATAATTTGGTTGAAGTTTTTCTATGTCTATCCACATGATTGGGAACATTGAGAAGTAGTCGCAAAATAATTTTGTTTATGTTTCAAGCCCTCAGGTTTTCGGGGTTTTGGGATATTGTTGGAGAGGAATCACGGGTCCCACGATACCGTTACCGTTACCGGTACAACAGGGGCGGGCCAATCACCAGCGCCGAACAGCAAAGCCCACGTCACCAGCACAAATCAGATCGCCGTAAGTGACTGCAGGAATTGCTCTCGAGTCTCGTCTGGTGCACGACCCGCACGAGCACGAGCCCTGCTTCAGCAGCGCCGCTCATCTGCAGCGCCGCCCATTCCCCGTGACCAGCACCCCCAGGGCAGCCATGGCGCTCTCCTCTGCTCCGTCCATTGATCCATTCCTCGCTCTCTCTCTCCCCCTAACGTCCGCGCACCATCTCTCCTTCCGCATTGGTTTACGCCATCCAAGGAACAGAACATTCGAAATCCCTTAGATCAAAGCCTATGTACCCGTTCACCTCATTCGTAAACCTCGGTAAACGAATCAGCGCAGCGCAGAGCAGATCAGATCAGAGCAGCGCAGAGCAGATCAGAACAGAGCAGATCAGAACAGAGCAGAGCAGAGGAGAGCAGATAAGAGCAGAGTCAGCAGACCCTCGAGATAAGTTAGTAAGTCAAGTGCAAAGCCTTTGAAGTAGTCCGCATCATACGTGTACCCCGGGTAATAGAAGCAGAGCAGATCAGATCAGAGCGGAGTCTCCGAGACGGTTTGCGTGATACGAGCACAATCTCTGCATTAGTGTCTTCACAATCAGAAGCTATTAAGCTTACCAGCTCTTTGGACCCCCCACATTTCTCTTCTAACTTGCCACATCAGAACATAACTCTCCATTCGCAATCGTTTGCGTACAACCCTTGAGAGTATATTTTTTGGGATAAGGTTTTGTTGGATTTAAGAGCAGTGCTGAAGTTTTGAGATGTTGTCCATGATGTACGAACTGTGAGACTTTAGTAGGGATACTTTGCCACGATGCAAGTGCAGAGGCTTTGAAAGGGCGGCAGATCTGCAGGTGGGATGCTACAGGGCTCTACTACATCTTGCCTGTTTTCCTCATCCCTATCCTTTTGTAAGTTGCTCCGATCTCTTGGTCTTGGTCTTTTCTGAGTTAGCTTTGATATGGCAAGTCTGAGTGCCGTTGTTTGTGATTGAGATCTCCTTCAAGGGTTTATAGGCAGTTTACCCTTTTAATCATTGGGTCTTTATTCAAATTATTAATCGTAAAAGCTACAAAACACCAAATGTCATGGTGAAAGATAATCAAGTCAAGGTTTTGTATCAAGTTTCAAGTTCCTAAATGAATGAAGTATGAGTTTGTTATCAGAGTTCTCAATGAGGTAAGATCAAGGTTAAAGCTCAAACTGAAATTGCCCTATTATCACTTACTAATTAGAGATTTTTCATTGGCGTAAACAATCATATTCTATCATTTTCATCTTTGGTCCACTTCTTTTTCCTTTCATTGGTCTTGTGGTCATCCATAAGTGCTAGTCAAGCTAACAAAATTTCAGTTGTTTTTGGTATTTTTCAATTGACTTTGCTACAGCTAAGGCGTTGGGTTGGGGGAATAAATTGTATGTCTAACTGAGGTCTTCATAGCTCATACGCTCTATCTTTTACAAATTTTGGTCAAATGGAAAAAAAAATCACACTCTGAAGTAAGCAACTCTATGACCTTTCTTACAATACTTGTCAACCTGGATTTGAAGCTAAACCCTAAAACATATGGACTTTTTTGAAGACAAAGAAGTGATAACAGGGGCGGGAGTGATAAACAAAGAAGTGATAACAGGGGCGGGAGTGATAATAGAGTAAACTACATGTACGTATTCTGCTGACTTGTTTTTGTTTTGTATTTGTTGATGTTATGGTGATGGGACAGGGTAATGAATGGTTTTTTTGAAGAAAATTTAGTGAAGTAGGAGAGATTGAAGATGACGTCGCTCACAGGACGAGTGTCAACCGCAGCCAGTGCATTCTTCAACAACACGCATGCAGCAATCTCCATGAACCAGAAATGGAGGAATTTCAAATCCTCTTCTCTATCATTGCCTACTCCCACTTTGCCAACTCCCATTCTTACATTGCAGTCGAAAATCCACTTTCGAAAATTTCAAAGAAGGGATTCAGCATCCATTCAACAATCTTCACCGACACATTTGTTGTGGAAAATAGGGTTGCCTCTTAAGTCCTACAGACTTCGACAAAGGTAGAATTCAACCATAGCTGTGGATGTGTCCGAGGATCATATGCTCTTTTCTCGGTAGATCGGAGTTTGAGGTTTTTGTTGAGAATCGTGATGAATTGTTGAAGTTTGAAGTTGCTGTTGTGGAGTGTGCAGGCGGAGTTCTCGAGACTCAGGAGTTGCTTTAAGCGGAGATGACGATGCAGCAGCAACTGCCGTGGTTGAGGAGTGTATTACTGGTATTCAAAACTGCGTAGGTACGCTCGTGTGCACCTGCATTGTAACAGTTTTTTCTCTTGCTTTTAAGCAATGTACACCTAATCATCTCTTATGGAAGGCCCCTAGGGCACTAAAATGGGACTAAAATGAGACTGAAATGGGACCTACTTGGCATGGTTGTCCCATTGGACATTTTGCTTGCTTGTGTGAGCTCTCATCTGTCCGATGTAGAACTCATAGTTGACTTCAGAAAATGGTAAAAAAAAGCTTACTTTGTACATGCTGGTTACACATGGTTGTCAACATGAAGTTAGGACATAGATTTAAAATCATATCATGTTGTAAAGATAAAAACAATGATTTGGTTCTTCCTTTTTAGGTCAAAAACCCTAAAACGTGACACTAGACGGACACATCCACCCGTGTGGTCCAAATAGCTTGCTTGGTTGTCGTATCTTTTAGCCAGTCTTGCCCAAAGCAACAACCGTGCTACCCGGACCTGCATTGCGGTTTGGCTTAATTGTGGATTTAATACAGTGGCAGTTTAATCTGCCATTCTTTCCTTGCCTCTATTGTCACATTCTGGAATAGCACATTTCTTATATTTATACGAGAATTTCTAACATTCTGTACTTGCACATTTCTTATGTACTTGAAATCTGTCATGTTGTTATACATAACTAATTGGGCAGCATTCACATGTCAAAGTTGTGATCTTGAGAATGTCTAAACTAAAAGTGCTAGCATTCAAAAATTGGGATTATGAACAAATTTGCAAGCTTGTTGAAGCTTTTTGTTCTTTAGACCAAAATTCATTCATCCAAATGTCATATAGAAGTTGGTTATTTGTACTATTCAATAATTTTTGTGGAAAGCTTGTGAATAAGCTCATATTGCAAATGCAGAACATAGGACTTGAGAAAATGAAGCTTTTGCGTAGTCTATGGTTCTTTATTACTACTAATTAACTTTCTGCCGCAAAAATTCCAAATTTACATTCTCAAGTTCCAAATCTACATTCTCCTTCATATTCTTTGGGGTTAACTGAAAGCCTATCTGGGATCTAAGGCAGTTCCACAGTATTAAGGTGATTAGTTTAGCAAGAGACTATGTCACTTGTTTAGGTAGATTACTTCTCATTTAAGTCTATATCTATTAGGCTAAATCTTGCATGGGGTTCTAGTATATCCACGCAGGTCTTTTGGTTGGATTGTTTGCAGTTAACTCATATCTTTGTAATATGACCACCTTTTAAACGTCATTTTGAAATATGCTGCACATTTGTCACGCTATCATTGGTGATTGAAGTGCACTTCTCATCACATTTAGAAGAATGTCAATTGTATTTTAGGAGGGGTCTATTTTGGTGTTCCTATTAAAGTTGATTACTGACTGGCAGCTTGAATTCCATGGTTTTTGACAGAGCAGTAAGAAAAGCTTCTTTGGCTGCTTGGAGTTTTCTATGGCCATGGACTGTCATCTCCATTATCACAACTATGGTATCACGCGGACTACGTAGGGTAAGTTAAACAAGACCTTTTTAATCTTTATAGCTTAGCTGTTCAAAATGCATGTGAAAGTCCATGGAGTTCTGTAAATTCTGTAAAGTTTGAGCTCAATAACTTCGTATATATAAGTCACTTAAGTAAAATGTTTAAAAGTCGGTTTTCAATCTTTTTTTCACATTCGTCATACCTCGTATTTGTTTTGGATATTTTTGTGGTATACCAAAGGCTAATATTGAGAGTAGAAAAGTGGATATTGAAGATGATCCTCCCATTTCCTTACGATTTGGTGAGAAGAAAGTATGTTGGAGAATGTGATAGTGAGGAGTTCTTGGTGTGAGTCTTTAAAAATATCTTTTTCTGTGCTTTATTGGACATTAAAGACCTTTCACACTCTGCATAAGTCAAAAATTAGAGTCTTAACTAAACCAAACATCAATTTCCGCTTCTTCAGCTCAAATCATTCTCTAGAAACCGCTCGTCTCAACTCAAGGTAGCCACAAAAAATAAAAATAATAATAATTCAGTCCACAAAGAAAGAAAGAAAAAAGAAAAAACATTAGAGATGACATTAGGTTGTTATCCCTTAGCAGGCGTCAAGAGTACAACTTTGTCTAGGACTTTGGACCACAGAATGGTACACATGGCGCACAAAGGGAGAAACCAAAAAGACATTTTGCTGTCCATTCTATACCTAAATGCAAATGTGCCTTCCTTTTTTTTAATAACAAGGAGAGTGACTCAACATAAGGAATTCCGCACATCCAAAGGATTCTCAAAACCCAACCTTTTCCCTTGGTTTCCAATTACAACTAAAAGAAGCAATCTTTAACGGCGTGGTTGATTATCTCAAATTCGAAGCCTACTTCTAAAAAGGGAAAATTTCATGCATACCCATGAAGTTTGCAATATTTTCATAGATACTCCTGCTTTTTCAGAAATTGCACAAACACCCTTGGACCATAATTTTGAGGCATTTATTTGTTGTGCTTGTACTTCCTTCATGACCAATGTTGAAGAAGAGAATGTAATGAACCAAGAAAGAAGCAAACATTCGCACAAAGGAAGAAGGGAAGTGGCATGCACAACAAAACAAACGCCCAAAAACTTTGGTCCAAGGGTATTTGTGCAATTTCTGAAAAGCAGGGGTATCTATGAAAATATCGCAAACTTCAGGGTTATCCATGAAATTTTCCCTTCTGAAAACTAGTTACGAACAAAAGTTCTAGTCTTAACGCCAACAATTGTGTAGAAAATGCAAGGTGCTTAATGATTGTCTTCTTGTTGCTTTTGGTATCTCACCTTAAGACAAGCTCAAGATTGTTTATGACATATTTGGATCCATTTTTTCAATGCTGTGTTTGTGTAATTGACTCTTACCCTAAATGCAAGGAAGGACCTTGTATTGATAAAAGATAGGAAGTTGAAATAGGTTGACTGTTTCGCCATAAGCTGCAACTTTTTTTGCTCGTTTTCTTAAGCACTAGACTGATGGTGGTAATGTTTTTTCTGTGTGGATCTCCAGGTGGATGGAATGTGTACAAGAGGCCAAGAGTACATGAAACCACGGGTGGAAAGGCTGAAGATGCTTGCAGAGCCAGTGGGTTACTGGAGTGCCATTTCCTGCTTCCTCTTTTTGTGGCTCTCTGTGGCATTCTATTTGCATGGGCAGATCCAACGGTGGGAAATGAGTACCATGGCCCTGGCAGTCTCGGATGGAGCGTTTGACCCTGGTGGGAGCTTCTGTCACTTCCGGTGGCCCAACACGGGCTTAGGGTGCCAGTTATTTGTAACATAACAACCCCCCTTCTCTTGCTGTGCTTTTCATCACCATGTGGCACCCTTATGGTTGGCGAAGAATGTGGTTTTATAATCGAAACCCTGGCTGAGGGGTGGGGGATTGCGTGTTTATTTGTAGGGTGGATTATGCTGCAGAATTAGGGCTTTGAGAAGCGTTTCATAAGTTTTGTGGGATCAAGCATTGTGCATTTTTCATCTATTGACACCGATTTTTGTTTGCAAGACCCCCCTGTTTACGTCAAGGGGAGTTACCCTATACATGAACCCTTAACCCCTAAAGGGCCCTTGGGCTATGGAGATACCTGTACCAAATACGGTTGCAATCAATATTCAGAAGTTTGAATAAGCTGGAAATTACGTGTTACAACCATACGTATTGAAAGGTTGTATGATGGTAGGTGCATAATTTTTTTTGGACAGCCCTCAAAACAGCTCAAATATGTCTGTACATACAATTGTACATACGATCGCAAAGTGCTTTCGGGCCGTTCAGGGGTTAACCCTTGAACAACCATAGGGCATAGTATATACATTGATGTATAATTGTCATTTGCTACTAAAAAGAAATTTTAATTTGGGATCTCAAGTAGCCCACTAGAATTGCATTGATCTATTCTTCAACTTCTTTGTTAGTCTCAAATGTAGTAGAGGTGTGAATTTATTCCAAATATAAGAAAAATACCCCATATTGTACTAGTTGTAAAGGGCCTCTCAGTCGTTTAAGGGTTAAACAATAGGTTGGTTACCGTGGTCAAAAGCAAGCTACTACTATAGACATAGAACTTGCCTGCTATAGTGCCGTGTCAGAGTGCTCATAGTTTAACCCTTGAGTGCCCGGGGTTATTTTGGGATTTAGGAGAAAATGGGGGATTTAATGGCCACCATAGCTTGGGAAATTACATCCGGAAAAAGTGATCACAAGATTTGAAAAAGGACTACCTTCTTTGCTGATGGGGACCAACCATGACTGTTTTCACTGTACGGATTGAAAGAAAAAGTGAGATAAAGTTTGTGGGCCCATCAATAGTATAATGTCGATTAGGCGCTCATGAGTTAATATTATTGCCAAAAGTTTAGTAAACCATTATTGCATGTCACCCTCATGAAAATTGCAAGAACCGTATGGAGCTTAATTTTGTGAATTTTCCCAGTAGTGTTTTTTTGGGGCCTCGTGAGGGCACTTTGTCAAAAATTCAGCCAACGTGCTTGCCTCCTTGAGAGAATCCTCCATTCTTGGGAGGGCACGCAGGTCATATAGAACAAAAATTTAAAAAAACATTGTTTCCTAGTTTAGGGTACTCAACCCCTGAGCGCCCCCAAGGCCATAATATGGCTTGTCCTGATATAAATGAGCCTTTTTGTAGGACAGGATCTAATTTTTTGACTTTGTTGTAAACTACAATTAGTAAGGTACTCAAGTGGTCCATGTAAGTGGAGTAATGGCAAGTCAAATCAAATGTTGTACAAGTATTTAGGGTACCTTGATTGTATGAAATACAATACAAGGTGAGGTTTAGAGTAGCACTGAAATATTACAATTTGTGAAATTCCCTTGTAAGCTTCCTTGCAATGTGTTTTGTTGAAGCCCTAGAGCTTAGCATTCAAAAAAATACAATCTTCAATAATTTGCACATGTGTGCATTCACATCTAATCTTGCTACTCACAAAATTTGAGATGAATCAAGGGCTTATAGAATTTTGTAAAAATTAATAAATAGCAACTATGTGCCAAAAATTGAGATTCTGCCATCACATGTTGTTTAATCACATGTTATAATCTCTCATCTCCCACGGTCAATTGTTCCCAAAACTTGCAAGCCATTTTCCCAAGTAGGTGTTCCACAGTTTTCAATGGTCACTTTTTGTGGATCATCCAATGAGATATGATGTACCAAAGTTGATATGATGTACCAAAGTTGTAGATCTCCGAAAAACCTGATTTTGGTGAAAATGGGCTGGGCGCTCAGGGGTTAAAAATGAGTGCATTCAATGAGGTGATGTTTTTGCCTTTTGTAATAAACCACGTTTGGACTATATCATGAAAAATGGATTCTTAAATTTTTCTTTTGAGATAGATAGAATCAGTGTTCTGCAAATATTGCATTATTTTTTACCTTGTTCCTCATAGATAGTCAATAGAAGTGAGAATGCATAATATTTGCACGAAAGGGACTGTCATGATTTTTCTTAAACCAGATTTTATCAACTTCCTTTATCAATGGAATTTCAGTTTGCCATTGATCTCTTTGATCGTGTGAACTTGATTTAGAGGAGAGGGCTATGTCTGATAACCTCCGTGGGCATTGATTTGGGCTTTAGTAGGGATATACAAAGTCAACATGTAAATGAGTCTCCTTAAGCACAAGCAATATTGTAGAGCACAAGCGCTGCTGGGTTTCAACTCAAGGGTTCTGCAAGAGTTGCAATAGATTTGCTTAGGGTTCCGGCTACAAGTAGTTGATCATTGTTTCACTCTTTTTTCAGAGTAACGAAGTCTTTTGGTAGGAAGAAACGTTTTTTTTCCTTACCAATTCAGCAAGCAGCATGATTTCTCTATTACTAATACTCATTCGTCATGCAATAAGTAGGCTTAGTCCCATTGGAACTTCATGTTTTCTGAATCTCAGATCATATTGTGAAATATATTATTCATAAAAGTTCAAATTCTATATCACCACAAACAACAATGCACTTTGTATGGATTCATCGCAACCTTTCTAATGGCCACTTATTTTGAGATATAGTAAGTATCACATTGATCTATAACCTCCCACTCTAAAATTGCATAAGAAATTCATACATTAAATATGAGAATTAGCCTCTACAGATTTGGATGTTGTACCCCAAATATCTCTCCAGAATGCTGTAATGATTTCCCGAAATCACACACTTATACCGACATCATCTCTCGAAAAAACCACTCCTGCACGTTGAAATACTTGAAGGAAAAGCTCACAAAAGAAATTCCATGTCAAAGTGAAAACAGCTTCCATTTCAGGCAAAATTTTGGCATAGAGCACGGTTTAGTAACTCAAAATTGTTCAGCAGCATTATCAACATGTGGTTTACAGCTATTTACTCATGGACGACAGACTATGACATGCCACATCTGTCGGTCAACTCCAAGATATGTAATTCCAGCTTCCTACTCGTCAATCTTCAAGGGACAGGAAAGCATTATCTGTCCTCACTAGTTAGAAAGAAGATTCAATGGAGCGGTTTCAGAAAGAACAGCGGCTTCCCCTACTCTGGTAGATTCAAAAACAGGTAGGCTTTCACGGTATATGGATTTCTATACCTCCATTGGAGCCGTAGGAACGTTGCTGCCTGAGGGAAGCCCAAATTCTGCAGCTTGAGCAGGTGCAGGCACACTTGGGTTAACTGCTGGAGTTGTACTCTCAAATTCCATCGATTGAGCTAGGTTCCTTGTTTCAGCTGCTCCAGTACTTGCAGGAGTAGCATACCGTCCAGCATTTTCAGAGGCAAGAGTGGAATGCAGCTGCGCTTCACCAGTAACACTAGGTTCAACGCTGCGATGGCTTGGCTGCTCGACAGGGTCAGAAATGGTCAATTGTCGAGAAATACTACTTTCCAGGCTCTGCTCAGCAGGGGCTGAACTCAGTAGTTGTTGGATAACAGGGGTCTGGGCAGCAATCGGCGTACTCAGTATTGGTGCTTGGGAAGGAGAAATGGCATGAACAAGGGTAGCGCCTTGAAGAGTACTCGTTGGACGAGCAGCTAGCTGGTGCATTGATGCCATGGCATCTGGAGTTGCTAAAGCCTGCATGGGAATCGGCTGTATTGGTTGAAGCACTGGCGTAATTGTGCCCTGTTGGATGGGCGTGTATAGGTTAGGAGAAGTGCCTGGTAAAAGGGTTGCGTTGAAAGCAGTGCCGACTTGTGTTATGCTGGCTGGAGTGGCTGGTGTAGTTGGAGGAGCGTTGATATTTGGCGTCCCATTCAGTGACCTATCCATAGCAGTATCCTTGTTGGATTGTTTACTTGCTTCCCTGGCTAGTTGGAGGCGCTGTTCTGTTTCAGGTCTTCGACAGACTTTCCTAAGCGGCACGACCTCCTGAAGCAGTTGTAACACTTGATCAATACTATTACTACACATGAAGATTGACTTTAGATTGGACGTCACCAGTAAGTATGTCAGAAGTCTAGTCAAAGTGAACTTCAAGTCCGCGTGACTTGAGGAGTTACATTCGAAGTAGTTAGTGCGACATGCAAAGAAGCGTATTTTAAAGTAAACAAGTGTAGTTGGAAAAGATTTATTCGTTCATTAGACGAAATTGGAATTGGATAAAGCAACACGTATCCAGACTCTCACCTCTGTCTGATCGTGGCGATAACGAACCCAAAATCGACACCGGCATCCACGCACGTCGTGCCTGCGCCTTTGTACGTCCAAAATGTCTGCATCAAAATACAAAGCCTGCTCACTACCCTCCTGCACCAACCAAAAAGTACGCATTAAGAAAATCTCGGAGCTATTTTCCGTGCTACTGAAGGACAGACAGGAATTCCACCAGATCAAAAATGCTCATCAGTGGGAATAGTATACAGCATCTTTACATGCTGAATAAGGAAAAAATGCGGAGAAATGTCGCTACTATATAATCAAAGAATGAGGAAGTATATACAGACCTGAAAACAGAGAATTAAATCCCCAGGTAGCACTGCCACACACTCGGTTGTCTCACATGGAAGGGACCGTTGACGAACTGCGGTTGCTATGTTGACCCACTCATCTTCCTCGGATCCAAATCCTGAAAATCTCACTTTCACCTCTGGCTCGCCGCTTTCACTTTTGCGCTGGCTAATGAAGGCTGATACGTCATACCTGCATACCCATGTCACCTATGCGTCAATCTTGTTAGGCAGGTGAAGCCTTGCATTCGACATGTTTAAGCACTGTCAAGATTTTCACTTGTAGTTCATCTTAAAGGACCGCTGACAATGAAAACGTCGAAACTTTGTAAAACGGTATACGAACTAGCAACAAAGTGGATGAACACGTACCATGCGCCATCCCTGGCTGACTTGGCTTCAAAATCCATTTGCACATCAATCGTCTTTTTCACGGCACCTACAATAACGTTTAAAAAATCAGCATTTGTACATAACAAAACGCGTGAAAACATCAGAAATACAAAAGTATTGTCCTGACGTACACAACATAGATGGATCGGACTTGACCGTAAAGAACAAGCAAACAATGGCCTGATTCGAGTGATGACCGACAGAATTTCAAATCATAAGAAATGACGTTAGATTATAGTTGACCAGCAAGAAAAATGCTTATAGCTGTTGCACAAGAGATTTCTTTATCTACAATCCAACACATATTTGGTTCACGAGCACACTTACTCGATCCGGCCACTGGTACTGGTTTGGGAGGAGGAGTAGGTGTCTCAACACCTAATCCACCAGCTTTAAGCTTTTCGATCTTAGCTTTCTGCGCATGTCGCCGATTTTGGAACCAATTCCAAACCTGTTCAATCGCACAACAATGCTTTAAGTGCCAAAGTGAAGATAAACGCATACGTAGAAACATCAAAAGTGATAAAACTCCAAAGACATGGAAGCAAAATTTATCAAAAGAGAACATACTTGCTTCCATTGAACTTCTCTTCCACTGCGATCAGGGGAATGAGTAAACTTCTCGGCAAGACCTTCAACAATACTACGAGCTGGAGTTGCCCCACTACTTGATTCAAGAGCCTTCTCCATATCTGCAACCTGATATTGCTCAACCAGACAAGAATTGTCAGAATCCGAAGATGAAAAGCAGCTCAAGAACGCGACGGCCGCTTGTAAAAGCGAAACTATGAAGCGTCATAATTTCCTAAAACGAGGGTGAGCACACACAAATACGTAAGTAAACATTCAGTAAGCATTGCAGGCGAATAATTCGTGCAAGTATAGGAACCCGGTTCTAAGAGTATAAAGCTAGGGTTTCACTTTCAAGCAGCAGCTCGCGAGGGAGTTCATGGAGGAGCTTCAAAGTAGAATGCCCCGATAGCAAGAGGCTTCACGTAAGTAGAAATATTGATTCGATTCCGGATTAAGGTTTTTAGCAACATGCCAGTTTACACAACCACTTATAGTGCTCTACAAGCTTCCACTTTCAAATTGCTTAAGCAAATTACACAAAGATACAAAAAATTGATCTCAACAAATCCAGCTCTTGTATCCAAAGCTCGCTCGCTCGCTGCAGCTCTACTAATCTCTCAAACAAATGCACTCCTACACATATTACAATCTCGCAAACAGCATGGTCTACCTCAGGAGGCTAAAACCTCATCACAAAATTGATCACACCTCTCAAATCATCACAACAATGTCTGGATTTCTCTCTCTCAACTAGCGATATTGCCGTCCACATTAGTGCTTTCGAGTGCTTTAAAGCATTCTACAGCAACCTTTGCTTCGTAGATATTAGGTCACATGCGTCCAACACTGCCGTAGAGACGCAGATTATGTAAAAACAAACAAAAAATTCAAAAGGAAGAAGCTGGAGTCATCGAAGCCATACCTCAGAAGGCAAAAAGCGGAAGGCAGAGCCTCCGCTCATCGGAGTCCGCCCCATGACGACGATCACCTTCGCTCTTACTCCAAATCAAGAAACTCGTAAATGTGTCTCAGTTCAATCCAAGCTTTCGTATAATCTCTCGCATCTCTAGTAAGCAAGAAAGCAACAAATCGGAGCAAATCGGAGGTGAAACCCTAAAGGTTTCAAAAGACGATATTATAAGCTCAATCCCCGATTGCACCAGCGATATAAACCTCGGGAAAGATATCTCACGGAATATAAAACTCGTGTAGCTGTTGTTCACTCAATTCCTCAAGCGGCGTAGCAAAAAGAAACTCTAAATCTCGGAGGTTTGAATTCAAAACCCCGCCATCGCCAACACGAAAAGCAACACTTCGAATTGAAAACAATGGAAAAGGGAGGGAGGGAGCTAACGAAGTCCAGGAGGAAGTTCGGGAGCTATAGGCCGTCGGATGGGCGGGTGGATATTGAAGGGTCTCGATCTATCAGATTGAGGACCGTGGGATGTGCAGTAATCGAGTAGACGGTCTCGATCTATCAGCTTTGCCTTCTCGAGATGATGCTTTTGGAAGCTTGGTGAATCATGTAAGGTAGAGGGCTCTAAAATGGAGCGAGCTCTAAAATGGTGCAATTTTAGGAATGGCTGATATGTTCCTCTCACATATTTACTACTGTCATTAATGAGTTAGGTGGGACTAGTTATAAAGCCAATCCCACCTATAGCTAATCCCACCTAACTCATTAATGACAGTAGTAGATATGTGAGAGGAACATGTTAACCATTCCTAGAAATGCACCATTTTAAAACCAGCTCCATTTTAGAGCCCTCTCCCTTATTTCCTATCAAAGCTACACCATGCTACTTGTATAGTAGTACTTGTCTAAGATGAACATGTGTAAGAAAAATGCTTGGATAAGATCACTGTCTTGACATGAAAGTAGCCCAGCACGTTCAGTATTGGGGAGTTGCAAAGGGATATTTGGCTACGATGAATGCTCTCTTAAGATGAAATTGATATTTTGTCTGGATACCTTCATCTCAACCATGCACTACTGTAACAAGTTATAGTACTTTTTATTAAGGGAAAGTTTCATGGATACCCCTGAAGTTTGTAATATTTTCATAGACAAGCTTACCCTTGCTTTTTCAGAAATTTCACAAATACCCTAGGACCAAAATTTTAGGCATTTGTTTTTTGTGTATGTCACTTCCCTTTTTCCTTTGTGTGCACACTATTTGTTTCTTGTTATGCATGCATACAAAGGAAAAAGGGAAGTGGCATGCACAACAAAACAGATGCCTAAAATTTTGGTCCAAGGATATTTGTGAAATTTCTGAAAAAGCAAGGGTATCTATGAAAATATTGCAAACTTTTAGGAGTATCCATGAAAATTTTCCTTTTATTAAATAAAGGGAATTGATATATGCACATCCGAGATTTGATGTATGCACACCAAGGGGGTAAATTTTAGATTTTATCATCAACAAGTTGAATTTGGAAAATCTTAATATAGATTTGGTGTTAGAAACCTTCATTTAGTCTATAACCAGAAAGGATGTTACAATTGAACAACCCCTAATGAAAAAAACTTAGCTAGGGAGCAAATTATTACTTTAATTTACATTTGTTTATAAGAAAAAGCTAAGCTTTTCCAGTAGGCATTGTTTACTTGTAACCTTATGTGTGGTTCTAGACTAAATCAAGGTCTCTAAATCCAAATCAAAATTCGAATTTTCCTAATTCAACTTGTTGTTGATAAATATCTAAAATATATCCCCTTCCCCTCAATGTGCACATATCAAACCTTGGGTATGCACATATCAATTCCCTAAATAAATTAGACAATGTTTGGATTTTTACAAAGATTTGAGAATCTTTTTATAGATGTCAATATTAGGGATAATTCTATGTTAGGAAAGCTTAGTAGAGCTTTGTCCTTTTTATACACAACAATATTGTTGTCTATTTTAAATTACAAATTTAATTTTGATATTTTTGTATTTCTTACTAAGTAGCTTTTACTAATACATATGTAAATATATATACCACTTTGATTATAAGTCAAAAATTAGAAAGGACTATTTAATGAATGATACTTCAAATAATCAAAATTCATAGTCTTAAAAAAATGCACTAGTATTCTAAACAATTGATTATTCTAATTGAAATTGTAAACATCAAGATTGGATGATTAAAAATATATAAAAAATGATTTAAAAGACCTTTTTTATTTTTAAAAAGGCCAAGTAACTAAAATATTTTTAGATTTTTACAAAAACTAGTAATAAAAGAAAAATTGTGCATATATATATATATATATACATAAATAATATTGTTTGACTCATTTTGTCTCTATTTTTTGTGAATTTTGTTATTTAACCTTTTAACCTCTAAAGGATTGAGCCCTTTATTCCGCAAAAGTCATTGAAAATTGTCACTTCTAGGGCAATGAATAGAAAGGCAGAAAGATTGGTTTTTTTAAAAACCCAACCGTAGGATCTTGCCCTAGACTATGGAAGGTACTTTTGGGAAAAAATTCAGCTCATTCTAGTAGTAGAGGAGTGAGATATTGATATCTAAAGTGCAAAAAAAAAGTTTTTTTCTGTGTTGTCCAAAAATTTCAAAAGCCTTTGACCTCTCATATTTAAATAAAAATTGCTCTACGCAAAGTTGAGGTTTGTTTTTTCCATGTAGAAGACTAAGTTAGGTAAGTGTGGGAGAATTTTCAAATGAATCAAAGGTGTGAATCATACTTTGTAAAAGCTTGCAATACCATAAGGCCATGAAATTTGCATATACACTAGGCAAAATTGGAGGATTTATGTCAAATTCAAAAATTTGAAGTAATTTGATCCATATGGTGAAAACCAAGGAATCTTAGTCTACTACAACTTGGAAAAAATAGTAGTCAAAAAACAAATACACAAAGAGCTCAAAAAAGTAAAGCACCAAACTCTACAAGGGGCAAAAGGAATGGAGGTTTGGAAGTCCCATACCTAGCCACAAACTAAAACTTCTCATGTTGGAATGAAGAAAAAATTGAAAGCCCACATAGATCTTTGAATTCCATACCTTTAATAAAAGTTTTAAAAAAATCACACAAAGTAGTTTAGCCAAAGGTACATGCCCAAAATCCCATTTGTCTCTTGAGGGGACAGCAATCCTTTTTAGGGGTTAAAAACATCAAATCTAGAACTTTGGATATCTTATAGCATTATTTAATACGTAAACTAGTTTTTGAAAACCTAAACCTAAACTTTTACTATAATGTTTTTTCATCAAATTGACAATAGTTGTTCATATTTAAAAATATATAATGTAACTAAAAATTGTGAAATAGAATAAAAAATAATTGTGAATATTACAAATCTAAACGTATGAATCCCTAAAGGCCCAAGCCCTTATTTTTGTAAAATTCACTAAAAATTGCCAATTTTTGGAGAATGAGTAGAAAAATAGGATACATATTTTTTGAAAATCCAACTATAGGATTGTGCCTTAGACTATGGGAGGTACTTGTAGAAAAAAATCACCTGATTTTAGATGGAGGGGAGTGAGATATTGACATATGAAGTGAAGAAAGTAAGTTTTTTTTCCTTTTTGCTCAAATTTTTAGAAGTCTTTGACCACTTTTATAGCAAAAAAATTGCTTTACACAAAATTGAAGTTTAATTACTCCATTTAGAATACCAAGTAAGGAAAGTGTAGGAAATTTTCAAATGAAATGGAGGCATACAACATACTTTCAAAAATCTTTGAATGTTGGAAGGTCATGAAATTTGCAGATACATTAGGCAAAATTGGAGGATTTATGTAAAATTTGGAAATTTGAATTACACAAATTTAATCTATAAAAATCAAGGAATCTTAGTCTACTACAATTTGGAAAAAAAACTAAAAATAACCTTTCAAAAAAATAAAGTACCAAATTTTACAAGGAGCAAAAGGAACAGAGGGTTGGGAGTCCCCCATGACGGGTCCTTCCACTCCAATCTCCTTTACACCAGTGTCCACACCTTACGTATGTAAGAGTTGACTCTTTTTGAAATTAACACCCATTTACAAAGGAGAGGCATTGCCCAACTGCCCCTTCTCTTCTAGTTTTGATAAATTCTTGCATAGGCTTCCTTGTTGAATTTTGAAAAATAAATAAATTGGATGACCACGTAGGTTTTTGAATTCCCCACCTTCAATAAAAGTTTCAAAAAATCAAGCAAACTAGTTTAGCTATAGGTACATGCCCAAATCCCCACTTGGCTTCCAAGGGGCCACTTGTGCCTTCAGGAGTTAACTAATTAGAGACCAAATACTTTACATATTCACACACATCATATTTAGATAATAGATGTTTCATAATTCATTAAAATTCACAAAATTTTGTTTGATTACAGAGAACATTTTCTCAAAAGAGTGAAATGAAATAGGAAAGCATTTGAAAACAAATTGTATGTAAAATAATATTTGATTTTGTTTAAATATTTTTACATATGTATACTATAAATTCAACTCTTGTAGAAGATTGAAATTTCATCAATTTTAAACAATTGATATTAATAAATTCAAAAGTTGTTAACTCTTGGGCACTCCATAGACTAGAATGTGGTTGCTCAAAATTTTTGAGGGAAATTGAGGTTTTGGCTCTTGATTGCTATTAGGCAAAAATTGTATCAAGGTTATAGGGATGGGAAGTGATGAAGCGGAGTGGGGGCGAGGTGACACAAAGGTACATTAAGACTTAGAAGGATAATTGTGTAGTAGACATGCATGTTTCTTAGGCATTCAATACCATGATATGAAATCATGCCATTGGCTGCTCCCTAAACGTGGTCATGGGCCTATTGGCGCGCTTGTGCCAACGTGATCATTTTGTGGTTGAGGCCTGTTGCGGAATCTCCATTTGTAATTGGAAAGATGTGAGCAGTTTTTTGGGGTAGATGATGAGTGGAATCCTAGGTAGTGGCGTTTTGGCTATGCGCTTTCACTACATCAAAGAGATGGTGCGTAGAGTAGAAAAAATAAAATGCAATGCATTTTTGGCAGTGTGCATGCAGCTTAGGAGTTTTTTTGAGATGCGCATTTATTTTTGCATTGAGTAGTTTTGCCATCAACTGAGGAGATTTGGCTGTATTTTGCTTGCTCATTATTGCAAAGAGTGTGTATAAGAAAGAATTAGATAAGAGAGTGGACAACACAGAGTTTGGTGGTAGTTTTGCTTCGAAAGATAGATGGTGACAAATAGTCATAGCAAAGGGTAGAGAAGATGTGCCCTCAAGCAGCAGTGGTATTGTAGGGCGGCAATGCCGAGCTTCTCCAAAGCAATTGACAGCAATCATGATGATTTTGGAAACTTAGACAGTGACTTGACATAAAGCTACTTTGCTGCAAATCAAGAATGTGACATCTTGCTTGGATGAGGATTTTTTTTGGGACTTATTGAGTCCAATGCAAATCACTACTAGCCTTAGCATCTTGATGGTTATTTTTAGAGGTGTTTGTTTCATAGACAATGTTTTAGTTGTGTAGACGTATATGAGCGCATTTTTGAAGGGCACTCAAATAATTGACCAAAAATTGTAAACAAATTTATTTGTTCAAAGTCTAAGTTGATTGAGAATTAGAGCATGAGCTAGAGAAGCGATGATGTTGCAAAAAGATGACATGCGAGAGATATATCCAAGGGTCAATACCCACTTCTAGGTTGGAATCTACGCAACTGTCTTTTATGCAATTATTGGCTGGCAACGTAGCACGGCCAGTGGACGCAGCATGGCGCAAGGAGTTGCTTGACTTAGATTCATCAGGCTACAGACTCAAAATTCACAATTCTAGATAGCAGGGCGCAGCCGCGCTAATGGCTACATGGAGATGGACATAGTGGTTTAGAGGCAAGGATGGTTGACAATTTAAAGAAAAGGAGACGCGTCTAAAAATCATGCCAAGAGAAGTGCAGACTTGAAAATAGTGACTCATGGCAAGGATTAAGCACAAGGACGCCCACTTGAACAAGAGTGGGGACATAGGATTGCGCAAGCGACCAATGACGGTAATGCGAGTAGCCTGGAGGGAATTGTTGGAGAGTAGCTGCCCATGAAGACTTAGTAGAGAGATGCTACACGTGGGCAACATTGTGGTGCAAGGCGTGGGCGCAATAGGGAACAAGAAGGGTATCTTCACAGCAACTTAAGCTTTGGGACGTTGTTGCATTTTAATGCCCTCTGAGCATTGGCGCCTCAAAGCATTAGCGCCTCTTCATTGAGCCGCTCCGGAAATTTTATCACAGCAAAAATTGTTGCATCAACTCAGTTGTCAACAAACAACGGCAACATCATCTTTGGTGGGTAGTTTAACTAGAGTCAGTTTCAAGAAAAGTTGTGTTGGTGAAGCAATAGGCGTTGAATTGCAATGTTCATCCCATTCAGCACTTGGGCACCATTACTAGCTAGCGGAGACATACAAGTGCTGAAAAGTGTGTGCATATGTGAATGAAAATTTATCAACATTTGAGTGCTAGATTTCATATACATCCAAATTCTCTAAATCTAAGTTCAAATGCTCCATGTTGACAGTGTCTCCACCTTCGTAGTGTACATGAATTAATTACATTGTAGTATTTAAATTTCATAGAGGCCTTACAATTTTGAGTGTTTGATCTTTGAAGGGCATACGTCGACGGTGGAGGGCATCTACCATAGATAGCAAAAGGTTTAGTTGCATTTCTTGCCACAACACGGGTTAGAAATTGACTCCAATATGGCGATCAGGAAGGTGATCATGATCCTTCCAAGGTGGACATAGTCGACGAACTATTATAGTTACAGAGGTTGTTCATGCATCTTCTTGACAACACATATGTGGTTGCAATATAAATTACCATGCCCATTTTGAGGTATGATTCAAGCAACTCTGAAGGGATACTATGCTTTATTGGCAACTCCATTTAAGATTGGCAAGAGAAGAGGGTCCTCTACTATTTTATGAACTTCTAAAGAAGCATTGAGAAGAGGATGGTTAGTATTTCCAACTAGGAAGCGTTGGATGCACTCAACATAGTTGTAGGGATCATTAATTGCAACAGTTGTTCTACGAGATTAGTTTGGAGACTTAGAATTTCAGAGATTGTCAAATTCTCTACACAACACCTTGATAATGAATATTGTATCGTCATTAAACGTAGCTTTTGATGCTCAATAACCTGAAGAAAATGCACCTCTAATGGCGTCTAGAGATCCACTGCTGTGCACAGAGGCCATATCATTGCCACTACAATTCAACTACAATAACAGACAGAGCGCATGTTCCATTTTCATTGTAGCGTTGAGCGGACAATTCAATCTGTATACCCATATGACTGTTGTGACTATATCTTCACAAACTATTTTAATAAACGCATCACAAGAAAATAAATTTTACGTGACAAAGTACTTGTTAAACTTAAACTTTGAATACATGTAGTTTTGAGATAATTCCACATTCTTCTCATTTTCCAATTGATGCATGTATTTTTTAAATTATAAAAATAAGAAAGGCTTACATTTCAAAATACTCACTCTAAAAGCTCATTGCATGAACATTTGAAATTCAGATTTTTAAGGTAAGTTTTCCAAACTCTTCTCAAATTCTCAGATTTTGTTTGTTTTGTTTGTTTATTTTTTTAAACTTGAGTGTTTTAAATATGTAGAGAGATTGGGAGACTCTAAATTTTCAATTTCTCAATTTCTATGAGTTATATTTTTGTAAGCTATAGAGAGTATATTTTTTTGTTTTTTTGTTCATTTGAGTAGGAACCATGCTCTCTTGCTTGTGCAATTTATTATGAAACTCAAAAAATTTGAGCTTAAATTTGATGTTTTTTGAAAATGAGGGAGTTAAAAAATTGTTATACTTTTGGGTTGAGGTGACGTGATATTTCTTTTTAAGCCAAAGATTTTCAAATGTAATATAATATTAAGATTTTGTTCAATTTTAGATTTTTTTAAACATAATTATTTTATTGTTGCATTCCAAACAAACTAAGCGTCAAATACATTGTATTATGTTATTAGAGTATTGTATACAAATTTGTTTGAATTGTGCAAGTTTTGCCATTTTTAGACAACATTTTAAAATGTCTTATTTATGAGTTTTTCATCCAATTTCAAAAAAAAAAGGATTGTGTGACTTAAATGAAAAAAATAGATTTATATGTTACATGTTATCAAATTGCATGCATAGCATGAAGCTATAATTTTGAACTACATGTAGTATATGTACATATCTTTACTAACAATTTCATTTGCACTATGTACAATTTTTAATTTTTATACATTGAAATAAAATTTGTTAACAAATTGTTTTATTTATAGATCTCCTTGAGTTTCTTTTGTTGTCACCTCTAGTAGAAAATGATAATAACAATGTCATTTTTGTTTTCTTCTTCTTTGTAATATTGTTGTCAATGAATAATATGGTACAAGACAGCATAGGCAATGGTGCAAATTTGCCCGGCCTCTTCACAATTTGAAAACCATGCATGAAATTGTTGGCATTGCACTCCAAAAATACAAGATGCTAGATGACATGCAGAGTATTGAATGTCTTGGACAACTTTTAATAATTTGTATGATTTACTACGTCTTTATATCCAAAAAAAACCACAAACTTTCAAGAACCTATAGATGTTGAACAAGTAATGGATATTGTTTTAAAATAGTTACAATTTGATTATTCAACCAAAGCAATTGCAAACTTGATTTTACTATATATTTTTTGAATAGGAAAACATGCTAATATAGCTAAAATAGTTTTAGAAAACTACAGAAGTTAATTTTGAAGAGGGATTATTTTTACAAATGAAATACACATTTGAAATGACAATACTATAAACTTTTTATATCTTTTTCAATTTATCCAAATAAAAAATTTATATAAGCAAACGTGAGGTTTGTTGTATGTAAATTTGAGATGGTAAGATTTTAATATTTATCACGAGGAGTTGAAGTTAAGAAATTAAGTTCAGATTTGGATTTAAAGACTTATATTTACACTAGAACCCAATAAAAGTTTACAATTGACAAACATCTAGTAGAAAATATCAATCTAAAACATGGGTGAAAGTAATAATTTGTCATTTAGTCTAACTTTTCTACTTGGCGTTGACTTTTTTGGTATTAGTATAAATTCAATTCTCTACATCCAATTGTGGATCCACTTTTTCAAAGTCAACTTACATATGGTAAATGTCTGAAATTACCCTCTCCATTCCTATTGCGTCTCCTCCTCCAGGTGTACAAAGAACAATTTTCAAATGTGCATGTAGCATTTCCCTTATATAAAGTGTAAAATAATAATTAATCATATACAATTCCTTTTTTATGCTTTATATTTATGAGTAATACGTCAATAATTTTCTATCTCAAAATCAATATTGCATCTCAAATCAATATATTATTTTTATGCATGTTAGTTTTTTTCAAATATGTAAGTTTCATGGTCTTATTTAGCCAAGTTAAGTGTTTAGTGGAATTTGATTAGAATTGCCTTATGATGTAATTTGCTTTACATAAATATTCTCTGCTATGATATCAGAGAGGAGGTATTTTTATATGTGAAGGAGGAATTCCTTTAAACATGCGTAATTTCATTAAAAAGAGAGAATTCTACAAAGTGAAATGTCATCATTATTTTATCTTTTTTACAAGTTCAAAATCATGTATATAACATTTATTCTTGTAAAATTTTGATTTCTAAAATAGCTCAGCTTTTAATACCATAAAGTTTATATTAAATAATTGAATTGATGAATTATATGCATATATTTAAATTCTAAAGTATTATAATGTTACGTATATTGATTTGATTTAGTGTAAGAAAATGCATGTCATTTATGTCAATCATATCAAATGTGCTTACCAAACTATGACAAGATTTCAAAAATACTAAAGTCACTTTGGTATAAATACAATTAATTCCATTGTTTGTGTAAATTAGTTACATGAAATGACAAAAACTTTTTAAAAAATAGTAAATTTAAATTTATAAAAAATCAAAAATAAAATTTTTAGTCATTGCAAGTATATGCAAAGAACTTATTTAAATTTGATAATGCCTTTTACTCCTTTCCACCATTTTTTGCACTTGAATTTCAAAATAGGGGCAACCACTTTACAATTTACACTCATTTTTTTTTATTGCCATTGTTTATCCTTCTCTACACTATGGATCCTAGTCAATCACAAATTATCAAACACTTTTGTGCACATACACAATGACAAAGAAAAAAATAGCCATTTTTTGTATAAATTATTTAATAAAACTTGTTCAAATGTAAAGATTCTGTATTATTTGTTATTGAATTACATTTGTAATCCATCTAGAGTGCAAAACATCTTGAATCCTAATTAAAATTGCTTTAAAAACACATTCTATTGCTTGTATTTTAAGAATTATAATGTCATTACAATTTGGATGACCAACTATGTTATTAGTTTTATCTGTAACTAATGCTTCGTTGTATTTTGCAAAAATTATACAAATCACAACATGCAAGAATGATTTCTCCTACATATTGCACATTAAAATTTAGATTTTTGAAAACTTACCTTCATGCTTCAACTGAGTAAATAAATTTTTTAATTTTCACACAGCCTCACCTAAACGCTTTATAAAAAAACCATTTATGACATCTCATAATGCTTTTGTAATATATGCTTATACTAAATTTGTCAAGGGCAAATTACTAATTACATAAGGTGGAATTTATTTGCCGTTGATTATGATAGTTTATTTTTGCAAAATTTTCCAAATCATCAAATTTTGATAAAAATTTGAAACTCAAAGATGAGTTGTATAATGTGTACCTTCAAGAACAAGTACTCTCACGGCTCAAACGTAGAAATCACTATCATAATTAGTTTGCAGTAAATTACTGCAACGATCATGTCAATTCCAATATTCTACAAAAAACCAACTTCTAATTAAGATTATCTATTGAAATTTCAACAAGTTTTTTCAATTGCACCATACATTTGAGAAAATTTTGTTAAAATTTTAAAATTTTGAATATTATAAATTAAATATTCATTAGTTACAACTAAAATAAATTTAAATAGCAATTTATTTTTGTTTTCCAAAAATTTCATTATTAAAATTGTAAAATTAAAAATGGTTGTAACCCTATATGACTGTACCATACAAGTTTGCAATTGCTTTGGTTGAATAATCAAATTGTAACTATTTTAAAACAATATCCATTACTTGTTCAACATCTATAGGTTCTTGAAAGTTTGTGGTTTTTTTTGGATATAAAGACGTAGTAAATCATACAAATTATTAAAAGTTGTCCAAGACATTCAATACTCTGCATGTCATCTAGCATCTTGTATTTTTGGAGTGCAATGCCAACAATTTCATGCATGGTTTTCAAATTGTGAAGAGGCCGGGCAAATTTGCACCATTGCCTATGCTGTCTTGTACCATATTATTCATTGACAACAATATTACAAAGAAGAAGAAAACAAAAATGACATTGTTATTATCATTTTCTACTAGAGGTGACAACAAAAGAAACTCAAGGAGATCTATAAATAAAACAATTTGTTAACAAATTTTATTTCAATGTATAAAAATTAAAAATTGTACATAGTGCAAATGAAATTGTTAGTAAAGATATGTACATATACTACATGTAGTTCAAAATTATAGCTTCATGCTATGCATGCAATTTGATAACATGTAACATATAAATCTATTTTTTTCATTTAAGTCACACAATCCTTTTTTTTTTGAAATTGGATGAAAAATTCATAAATAAGACATTTTAAAATGTTGTCTAAAAATGGCAAAACTTGCACAATTCAAACAAATTTGTATACAATACTCTAATAACATAATACAATGTATTTGACGCTTAGTTTGTTTGGAATGCAACAATAAAATAATTATGTTTAAAAAAATCTAAAATTGAACAAAATCTTAATATTATATTACACTTGAAAATCTTTGGCTTAAAAAGAAATATCATGTTGTCGGGTTGAGAGGAGCGCGCCTTGGAAACACGCAGGGTGACTTGCTGCGATCGTGCGTTGCTGACTAAAATCGTCTTCAATCTTGATCTCCTCTTCAAATTTTCAGTCTTCAGTCTTCTGTTGACCTATCTCGTGGCTGGCTCTAAGGGTATAAGGGTCAAAGTAGGGATAAGAGCCCACTGAATACGAGACGGGTAGATCGAGACAGCAGACACAAGCTGCAGTCCGTATGACAGGATCCTAAAATCAAATTCACGATCTGCTGGCCAAAACTCCAGATCGTGAGAACAGAGCAAGTCTCGACCATGTGGGTGATCAATCTCACTTCGTCACTACGACAATAAATGGGGTTAAGTTTGGTTTAGCCCAAACTGCCCATAACAAGGTTTACAAAACAGAATGGAAATAAATTGACAAACGAGCCTCCAAAACCGGCTAGGAATAACAAAGCCATATCCCACATATACATAAAAAATAAACCTAAAACATTCCTCTTGAAATCTTCATATCTTCATATCTTCAAGTCTTCATGTTTTTAAGTCTTCATGTTTTAATAAAAACAATGGGGAAAATCACAAATAACAAGTCATAGAAAAGCAGCAACCTTCTATCTAGTGCCACAGATGGCTCAAAGATTCAAATGCTAAGTGTAATAGCAATTTGAAAAGCTTTTCTAACCTTCTAACATCTCTCCAAATTTCAATTCAATCTAAAATACTGTCCAAAAGTTATGCGGGTTCAAAATAGAGGCTCTTCTTCCTCCTTACAAACTAAACATTGCCTCTATAAACTTCTATAACTTTTGTTCTATACATCATTCATAAAAATGTGATATCAATTTAAAAAGACGATATCACTGGCTACAACCTATAAAATTTTCACTTCAAAATATAACTCTGTCCGAAAGCCCTCGTCAATCAAAATGTGGGTCTCAATTTTTTAGAGAGCACCCTAACCTCCAACTTCTACCCACTATAACTTCTTTAATAAAACTTCAAATGAAATGATTAAAGACAATTCAGAAAGTTATGACAACAAACTATTACTGCTAAAAATCTCAAAAAAAAATTTCATACTTTCCAAAAGTTGTAGCTCTTCAAAGTCTCGACCTTCTCTTAACAAAAAGGCAACCACCTCCAAACCTTTACACCTCCATAACTTTTTCATCTAAGCTTCAAATCTCAAGTTTAAGGACTTTCTAAAAAGCCAAGACTAAGATAAATTCTTATTCTAAATCTTGTTGCAAAATGATATACAAATCATAAGTTATGGCTTGTCAAAGTCTCAGCCTTTCTTCATAGTTTGGCTTTTTGACTCCAAAATTCAAACACTCATAACTTTTGCATCACAACTTCAAATCAAACTTGCAAACTCATTTTGGAAAGGTAATCACACGAGAAACTATTTTTTCAAATTTTTATTCAAAATCATGTATATATAGAAAAATCTCTCACATCAAAGTTTCGGAATTTTCTCCTTCTTCTCATCAACACTCATACACTAACTTCCAACAACTAAGGGATCTTTCCTCCATAATTTTGATCCTATCTAAGGTAGGAAGGTGGGGCACATCAGCCCATGCCCCTCCCTATCCTAACCCCATCATAGATGTCAAACCTTTTTTCCTTTCACACCTTTCTTATTAACTTCTAAACTCTTAGTATTTTTATTCAAACAAAAGCAAAATATATGAGCCTTCCAAAACATCTAGATAAACATATGAAAATGATTAAATTACAAAATAAATTCCATTGTAAAGTGGCCACGTGTCTTTGCAAGCATATAATAGCGTCCAACGCTTGTCTTCAGTCGCTAAATTGTGGACTTGGTTGACTGGAGAAGCGGTCGTCTCTGGCCGCCCGCCGGTCCCGGTTTGAATCCCATCAAACTCATTGAGCGGTGATGGCGGCTCACAGCTTGGCAGCTAGTGAGGCAAGAAATTAACCCAGCCAACCCGCTATCTACCCCCCTAAGCTGTGCATGTGACAAGACGGCGCAACGTACTGGAATCTATGGCTGCTGCGCTGTCATCAAATCGCGGTCCTCATCACAATCACCCTTTTTGCCACTATTGTTGATTTATTGAAATCAATACAAACATAAATAAATAACGAGTATCTACATGATAGAGATATTTTCATCAGGACAACGTCACCTCAACCCAAAAATATGACAATTTTTTAACTCCCTCATTTTCAAAAAACATCAAATTTAAGCTCAAATTTTTTGAGATTCATAATAAATTGCACAAGCAAGAGAGCATGGTTCCTACTCAAATGAACAAAAAAACAAAAAAATATACTCTCTATAGCTTACAAAAATATAACTCATAGAAATTGAGAAATTGAAAATTTAGAGTCTCCCAATCTCTCTACATATTTAAAACACTCAAGTTTAAAAAAATAAACAAACAAAACAAATAAAATTTGAGAATTTGAGAAGAGTTTGGAGAACTTACCTTAAAAATCTAAATTTCAAATGTTCATGCAATGAGCTTTTAGAGTGAGTATTTTGAAATGTAAGCCTTTCTTATTTTTATAATTTAAAAAATACATGCATCAATTGGAAAATGAGAAAGGTGTGGAATTACCTTAAAACTACATGAATTTTAAATTGAAAGAATATGTTTAGGCCTCCTCATTATTTGTTGAAATGATAAAATGCTTCAATCAAAAAATCATTTTTGTTTAACGCACTCCTCACACATGTTAAATTGACTATTCAAAATGCCGGTTCAATTAAACCGTGCCCAAGAAAATGACCTAAGATTTTTTTTTAAACCGCTTGCACCGATCCGGTGAGAATTAACATTTAGCAAATTATTGGTGACCATACCTATAAGATTTTGTAGGCAACACATTTTTTTAGAATTTCTTTGATTCAATGACAAATTAGCAACTAAAAATGTCAATTTCTATAATAAAATCAAAAAATTTGCAGCCAATAGTAACTTGGAATTCTAAGCTTGCTACCATGATAGACTTTAGCAATCCTAAATGCATCATTTTTTGTTGCAAGGTTTTGTTGAATTGCCCATTTTATTAGTGTTCGACAAAAAACCGTTGTCTTTTTAATTTTTTTGTCCTTTAATATGAGCACAATTAGGAAAATAGGTCAACAAATGACTCTCTATGTCCTAACAGGAGATGATACGGTATTAGGAATCAAATAGTGACCTTTTTAAATTTCCAACTACTAAATGCGTAGTGAATTCTTACAGTGTTTTTTGATATCTTGTGTGTGCGCAAAATAATTGTGATTGTGCACTACAATGTTTGCATATAATTATCAACACATGCATGCAAACTATGAAGAATCATTGAAATATGACAAATTCGCCAAAGTTCGTTTGATTTTTGGCACTTTTGTTATCAAGAGTTGAGCACTTCAGAATCTATCTAAGTTTTTAATGATAGGTAAGATTATGATGAAGCAAATGGGTCATTATTTTAATTTTTCTCAATACATGTCTGCAAGCCAATTAAATATAATTTAAAAATCTCTTAATTCTATAGTGTTTTATCTCAATACAACTATAATCTCATGCTGTATGTGGATTTACAATTTTTTTAAGATTTAAATGATGGTTAATGTGTAGTGTAGAGGCTAATAATGAACTTGAGTTACGCAGGTCACAATCGGTTTGCGATAAAAATTTTACATTGTGAGAGTTTTGAAATACATGTGCCGGCGCAAGGTATATGCAACAAATACTTTAAAAAAAATCACATTGACATTTTCCACATCTTTGAACATAATAGAATGGCGTTCATCTTTGCAACATATTCTTACGTGACAATTCAAGAGATTCAAAAAAAACCCTTTTTCTGGGACTTTGTCTCTTATACAATTTTTATCCTTTGTGGGAAATGTAGATGTCCCATTGATAAACATAGAGAGGAGGGATAGAGGTGGCATCTAAGGGAGTCAAGATTCCGTAACCAATAAATCCACGGAAGAAGCTGGTGCCGCCAGAGATGATGACTTCATATGGCGGAGTGGGCATGCTTATGGTGCCAATGATAAGGAGGCCAGAGTCTTTGTACTTGGATGCAGCGTTGGAGATGTGTTGTGTGTTAATCTGCGTTCCGCCCGTGGCAACTCCTCCAATGGTGGTCACCACTGCCGTTCCCGTGATGGAGCCTAGCAGCTTGCTGTTTGTAGTGTTGCCTTCCTTAAAAGCATTGTCCAACACCACGAACGTCACCCACCCCATCTTTGCTAGGTTGCCTTACCCTGTGCCTATTGCTAGAACTGTTGCATTGGGCCCGCGGTTCTCTTGCGCGTAGTATGTTAGGTGCAGGGCATTGGGACTAGACGTTGCCTTGGTACCAATGACACCTTTGTGTAGGGCATTTAAACAAGATGTTGCCTCACTACCAATGATTCCTCTGTGCAAGCCGCACAAAAGAATGCACTCAATGAAAAACGTGAACTCTGATGCCATGGTTGCAAGTAGCTTGCAATTAGTGCACTAAGTACAATGAAAGCTAAGACAAGAAAAAAATATAATATATTCTATTCAACTTCTATCTCTCTTTGACTTCTACAAACAAACATATTACAAACATCTCCCCACTTCTTTATTTATACTCATGGTCCACCTTTACTTTTATTTTAACTATCTTTTACTTTCTTTTACTTTATTTATTTATACATGACCATTTACTTAATCTTATTAACACAATTCCAACTATAGTGTATCACAACACTCTGCGTGACCTTGAATGCAAATCTTTAATTTTCTTTGATTGTGGTTTGAAATTAAACTAATGTGAAGATTACGACACTACTTTTTACGCTTGGGACCTGAGACATAGCGCTAATAACCTCCTACTTGACATCCAATAATCTTTTACTTTTCCCCCTTTTCTTTTAACATTAGCAAAATTGTTCCATCCGATGACTTACAGTAGTTTTTGTAAATGAAATATTTAGAATCTTTAACCCCTAAGCGCTCGGAGTTTTTTGCAGGGTGGTCCAGCTATTTAGGGGTCCTGTCACTAAATATTCTCAATCTTTCTGCAAGGTTTGATCTAGCAAAACTGACCATTCCAGGTTGGAGGTAACTTGGGCTTGCGAGGGTGGGAATAAGTTTGAGGAGGCTTCACAGTATAGATTAGCAGGTTATAGGAGTCAAACGTAAGTTGACTGAGGGATTTTTTTTGGATTTTAGGGTACCCGGTGTTTTGGCTTGGAAATAAAGTCTGCAGTTTAAGGTCGTAAGGCTTGAAATTTTTCTACGGTCTAGGGTGACATGTTAGGTGTGACACGCGGGCAAAGGGTACTCATACATTGCCGCAATGAAACTGCCACAACTCTAAAATACTCACATTTGGGATACCCCAACTGGCCAGCGACCGGCAATTTGAAGTCCTTCTGATAAAAAACAATGCAAATTTCTGCTGTAAACCGCTACACTGGGCTAATCATGAGCACAAATCCCCTAAACTAAACCTTGCCCATACTGTACCCCTACTACATAACATCAGCAACCCTACCCCGTAAGTCCTGGTACCATCACTCCCAAGGACAAGTCAATCCAAGATAGGGACACTTGCTTTTTCAATCTACCGCAACAGGATCCTGTGCTTGGGGCGCTCAGGGATTAACAATTTGAAATTAATTAGTGTGTTTGGCACAAGTTTGACTTGGAAATTTAGGTTTTATTTTACTTTATTTACATTTTTACTTACTATTGGTCCTACAGAAATTTCACTGATTGTACTCCTCTTGGGTACTTGGATTTTGAAGATATGATTTTCTGCATTTGTTTTGTGTACGTGGATTTTGTACTAGGAGCCAAGAATCTCCTCCTTTGATTTTAATCCACCTCACACAAGTGACCCTAAGACCATACTAATAAAACTTGCTACGTGCCTACTTAAGATATTTCCTAAAAGATATGCAGAATCATTCTTTTCATACCTATGATGCTAATTTTTCAAAGTCACACTAGTAAACATTGAAGGGAATTTACAAATAGGGGCACAATAATGAAAAATATCACAAATAAAGGTACAGTTTTTTATTTATTTAAAACTGTGAATTCCCATAAGATTTTGATTTGGACATTGGTTGACTTGGATACATCACATTAAATGTTAGTTAATTTTCAAAAACTTAGAGGCCTCTCCAAATCAAGCCCAAATATGAAAAATTTAGCAAAGGGATCTTGAAATCATGTCCATATTTGTAATTATTTTGAAATTGTGCCCCTATTTGTAATATTTTTTTATTTGTGTGCCCCTATTTGAAAATCTTCCAAATGTTAACCATCAATCTATAAACAAAATAGAATACAATGATCCTTTTATCACAATCCTTTTATTACATGGGTAAATAAAGGGCATGGGTAAAAACTTGCTTGGATAAAAAACTTGCATACATAAAAACCTACGTATGTAAAAATTTGCATAAGTATAAACTTGCATATGAAAAAACCTATGTAGGTAAAAATTTGCATAGGTAAAAACTTGCATAGGTAAAAATCTATGTGAGAAAAAAATTGTATATGTAAAGAAATGCGTAGAACATTATGTTTGTTAATTTGGGAAAAAGCGCACAAAGTGAGACTTTTGGCTTTAGAACACCATATTCATTGAATTGGGAATTCATTGATGGTTTTCCAATGAAATGAGATATATGTCTTCCAAAAATTTGCTCTTTTTAGACAAAAAGTTCATTAACTAGGTTTAAGGTGACCTCCTTAATTGAATTAAGATGGCTATTTTGAGGTACAGAATGGTACCCGTCATTTCCCCAAATTAATGAATATATGTGAACTGTACTCATACAAGGGCCATTCAATACTTTAACCCCTAAATGCCCAAGGCACCCAATTTGGGTGTTTGCAAAACTTTGAAGACAAATAAAATCTTATCAAATAACTATTTTTGGTATTTTCTTTTAAACACAAGTTTGTTTTGAAGTCTATTTTCAACATCAAAAAGCTGATTTTGAAAATGAATGTTCATGATTTTTCTATTCAAGATTTTGTATAAGGGTGTCCATTGCAATCTTGAGTTTTCTAATGTTGGAAGATTTTGAAAATGAGCCTCAAATACACTAGAGCTTGGAGATAAATCCGCATTAGAAACCCATTCAAAAAAAAATACAAGAGTAGATTTTGAAAGCTATAAGTTGACTAAAGTTAAACATGTAAGGACCTTAAACCTCATATATTTTTGATGACTAACTTTTTAGATTTGACATGTGAATGAGAATTAGAAATCTTCAAGTCACTTTTGCAGTTTTGACACCCTCATGCCAAACATTATAATTTTTCAAACTATAAGTGATATTTTTGTGTTTTCTTTTTTCATGTAATCTCTAACATGTCAAGTTTTAATTTGTACAAATACAGTTTAAAAAAACTTGATGAGATTTATGAAAAGGTTAGTTGATTGTTCACTTTTCTGAAAATGCCAAGAAGTTCAGAAAGGCCTTGGGCATTTAGGGGTTAAGAAATGGCTTTATAACAGATGTCAAAATTCTCCAAAAGATCCTAGTTGACCCGTAATATGTTTATGACTTGGCTTAAAGTGTATGATTCTTGGTATGATTCCAATGAAATTTATGTGCTACCCTAGTATCCTATCCGTATATAAATACAACAAATGAGATCAATGAGGAGAGCATATACAATGCAACAACATCTTTTAGGAGTTAATCACATTTTAGCCATAAGTCCACTAATTATTAGAAGTGTTTTTGCATCACAAAATCAATGTTAAATATGATTGAAGATTAAATAAGTACACCAAATAGTGCATTTAGGTTGCTATACACTAATTCTCATATCTTACTCTTCTACAACTGTAAAAATGATTTCCATTACTAATTACTGCAATATTTTTTAAAAGAGAAGGGCCTTGCAACACTACAAAGCTGTCAAAAAATAAATTAACAATGTTCAACTTGTAAAGCATGTGAAATCCAAGCATGGTCAACATATAATCTGGGGAAACTAAATGCACTATGGTGTAGTTATAATGGAGTTACGTGCATTCATCTGACAATGTCAATATATTTCCATGTTTAATAAATTGGAAACATTTCAAAATGTCAATTACAAATTTTAGGTGCACTACTACTTGGCATGTGGTTCTAATAGCATAAAAGTAGTCTACCTTGTTATCACTTTGCCGTTATTATCACTTCTCTATCTTTAAATATCCATATGTTTTTGGGTTTAGTTTCAAATTTGAGTCTACAACTATTACAAGAAAGGTCTAAGAGTTCTTTTTGATAGTGCAACTTCTATTCCATTTGACCAAAATTTGTTAAAAATAGATTGTATTAGCTATGAAAACCTTAGTTAAATATACAATTTAGTGCCCCAAGCCTCAAAGGCCTTACCTCTAGCAATGTCAATTACAAATACCAAAAACAACTAAAAATATGTCAAATTACCTAGCACTTATGGATGATCACAAAGGCCCAAGAAAGGAAAAAGAAGGCCAAAGATGAAAACAAGAGATTATGATCATGTATGACAATCAAAATCTCTAAGGAAATAATAATAGGATAATTTCAACTTTGAGCTTAACCTTGATCTTATCTCATTGAAATCCTCATACAAAAACATATACTTCACTCATTCAGAAATTGAGAACTTCATACAAAAGCTTGACACAATTTTTTTTCAAATGTACATAACCATGACATTTGGACTTGGTGTGTTATAGCTTTAAAAATAAATACTTGAACTAGGGAATTGGTACAAGCACACCTAGCCACCTAGGGTTTGATATATGCACACTTGGGGGTAAATAGTAGATATTTATCATCAACAAGTTGAATGTGAAACTTTTGAATTTAGAGATCTTGATTTAGTCTAGAACCACAAAAGAGGTTTCTATTGAACAATGTCTAGTGGAGAATCTTAGCTAGGGGACAAAGACATATTTTTACCCTTCTTTGTAAAGAAAGTTAAGATTTTACATTGGATTGGATATTGTTTAGTTGAAACCTCCTTAGTGTGTGACTCTATACCAAAACAAGATCTCTAAATCCAATTTTGAATTCAATTTTTCCAAATTCAACTTGTTGATGGTAAATATCTAGTGCTTAACCCGCAGTTGTGCATATTTCAATCCTTGATGTACTATGCATATGTCAATTCCCTATAATTAAGGCCCACAAATAATAGTTTGGGTGAACTGCGTGTAGTTATCTGCATTCTTGCAATTTAGTATTAAATCAAATACTTGATAGTCAGCAATACCAACCAAGGTGTGGCTCCCACCCTTATATTTGCTTACCCTTAAAGGACAATAGGGCATTGTATATACGCTGCCATATAATCGGTATTTGCTACCAATAAGAAGTTTTAATTTGGGATCTCATGTAGTCTACTACAACTGCTTTGATCTATTCTTCAACTTCAATTCTTTGTTGATATCAGTTGCAGTAAAACTGTAAATCAGTTCCAAATACAAGGAAAACACTTTGTATTCTACTAAACCCAACGGCGCGCTCCGTCTTTTAGGGGTTAAAAGGGGAAAAATTTGAAAACAAGTGGATATCTAACTAGACTATAGTGGTGCCTCAATAAGATGAAGGTATCCGGACAGCATATTCATTTTGTGTAAGGAAAGCATTCATTGTAACCAAACACATCTTTTGTAGCTCCCCAACAACCAGGTATAGTCATCTCCTTCTTTTTAGCTAATTGTTTTTTCTTATAAAGGTTCACCTTAAAGAGGCACTACTATACATAAGTTATATAACAAAAAACAAGAGATTTACCACAAATGGGGATCCTTTTATTTCAAGGATCAAGTGGTTTAATTACTAGGTAGGTAACAAGTTACCTCTCGTCACTTCATGCGAAGTGTTGCTATTCTCATGATTGCTGGGTGAGACTGATTTGACGAGTGTTGCAACGCAATCTGTCTAGTGTTCTGTTGCAACGCAATCAGTCCATTGTCGCATTAGCACACACCATGCATGGGAATGGGAATGGCATTAATAATGCTCTCTTTTGGTGCATGGGGAAGCTTAATATTGTATTGAGCGTCCAGAATTAAATTTAAGCTTAGCAACAGCTTGAGCTGATGTGGGAAGCTGCACCATGCAAGAGGTGGATCCAAAGACCATGGAGCGTCTAAATTTCTGTGCTCCCTGGAGAATGGTTGCATGCATGTGCCATTCGAGGATGATTGTTGAGAAGAAATTAAAGCAGTGGAGTACCTTTGTTTGTTACAAGTCTGGGATTCAAACTTGGAAGTACAGGTACGGGCCCATGGATTAGCCCTTGAAATTGTAAAATAATTTCAATTTCCACAAGTTATTAGTTCTTTCAATCATGTTTACTCCTACAACTTCCATTTTCCCATTTTGTGGGTGTGAAAATTTAGGGATTAGCAAGGGTTCCATTTTCCCATTTTGGGTGTGTGAAAATTTAGGGTTTAGCAAGGGTTTTGAAGAGGTTTTACAGGGATGAGCCAATTCTAGATAGCAAAAGTTGTTTTTATCGAATGGGTTTTGATCAAGGTTGTCCGCAATCTTGGTTACAGTTTTGACAATTGCAGGATAAGTTAACGCACAATCTTCAATTGTATCAAATTTGAACCTTTTTGTTTTTGATTGCGCGGCAAGAGGTAGTAAGATTAATGGGGTGCGCTTTTTCCAAAATTTTGATTTGGTATGAGTATGAAGCTAATCTGGAAATTGTTTGTATCGAACATACTGGAGTAGGCGCTAAATTTTTTTGTTGAGTTGAGTTGAGTTGTCAATGGTTTATGCAAGTTATGAAGCATCTTACGTGGAACGTATTCCCGTATCAATCAAAGGCTTCAAAAACTCCTTCAATAATATTGTTGTGGCACTCGACCACCTCCTTCAAACACTCTTGCCAAAAGATTCCCATTTGTGACTTTGATCGACACTCAATTTCGTACAAAAGCATCCTTCTTGACCAAACTCAAGTCTTTGTACAAAAGCAAGGTTAGTTTTGTTTACCATACATAAACCAATTACTTAACAATCCCTACGCATGAGAAAAATGCACAATGATGCCAAGGAGCCCAGGCAACTTGCTTGCAACAGAAGATCGTATCCGCAAGTTTGAAAGACAGAGATGCTCTACAAAAATGGGCTATGAAGGACACTCTAGATTCGTGCTACCCTAGTAAAAGTTGACTAAGTTGGATTGTATTGGAAAATGATGCAATATAAAAAGGTTGCAGTGTCATGACACTCGGAAAGCTACTAACAGCTGGCTATGCAAGAGCACTAAGATCGTAAAATTTTGGGACGGCCTTTACGAGATCAAAAAGGAGAGGCATGGCAAAATAATATAGGTGTCGATAAAGAAAGCAACAACCAACTGGATTATCAATACCCACATTTTTTATAACATTCTGAAGAACCTACCTGAATGTGGTGAGATTTTGTGATGTTTTGTTCTCCTTTGGTCATTTGGTGTGGTAATTTGGAAAAGTCTTCTATGATGGGATTGTGAAGGAAATTCAAGGCTTGCTCATGCAGCATATCTTCTAGACGCGCTCTTTCTTTCCACTTCTTAAAATCTTCATTGCAAAGTACTTTGCACTGATCCTAATTGCAGCACAACGATTTGAACTTAATTTTTATTTGCTTTGTTGGGTACAAAAAAGCTGCTGAACCGAAACTAAAGAACGGCGAGGTTAACAAAGGTATCAATGTTGTTCTTATGCAACTAGGAGATTGTGAAATGTAGTAATTGTTATTGTTGCCTACAATTTTGATATTTGATAAACGTTGTCTCTGGAAGTGGGTGATACTTCATATTCTTGATCAGGTACGTGCGTTTTAGACGTGTCCATTTATCTGTGGCCTCGCGTTTGTTTGAACAGTGAAATCTAGTGTCACTCATAGATAGACAGTACTTTTAGAAGAGAACCATGAAGTAAAACCTATCCATAAAAGATATTTGTGAACATTTTTGAACACATGTTTTTAAAGAGAAAAAGCATAGAACTGCTACAAAACCTCGAGAAGTCTCTATCACTGCTTCATTGGGCATCATTGCACCAATTTAGATAGGTACAAAAATGCTCAAAAATGCTCCATAATACCAACCTTTGTTCTCTCTCTATGACCTAGTAAGAATTGTGGTGTAAGGTGGCGTGTGATCAATCAAAATTGACGCCCATTGGTCCTGTTCCAAGCCTTCTTTTTGACCGCAGCTCCTTCAAATGCAAGCAAGTGCAACAACAAAGGGATGAGCTTAAAGGATGACAACCTTGCAAAAGATCACATGAGTATCATCAACAAGTTAGCATTATTGACCTTTAACTCAATCAAATGAATAAAATTGATTTTATTTATTTATTAAACAAGTGAGTCTAAGAAACGCAACTGGCAATGAAGAAGGTACAAAGCTCTTGGGTTTTTTATGTAGTTTGTGTATGAGAGTTTGAATGTGAGTGATTTTCATGAGGTTTAAAAAGAAATTGTAACTTGCATGTGTCCATTCTATCTTTTTTTCAGTTCAAGAACTTAGTGATCCATGGTTCAAAGTGGACAAGGGTGAGGAGGGAATCGTGAAGTAGAAAGCAAAGGTGATGGCCAAAGGTGGCTTTGGTTCCAACAATGAAGAAGAGTGATTTGGGTTGGTTGAAAAAATTTACGTGTGTGGAGACGCATCGTTGTTGTTTGTTAACACAGTTTGATCCAGAGATGAGCTTGCTTATGAAGCTGACGGTTTTACATCTCAACGACAACTCAGAAGGTTGTTTTTATTGATTTAGTTTAGAGTCATAATTATTGCGGTGCCAAATATTTATGTTAAATAGAATATGAGATTGATCTACTTCCTAAATTGCTAGGTTTCTCTGCTATTGTGTTCTTTTGTAAAAAAGGGTATGATCATGGAATTTGATGATGCTAAGAGATTATTGTTTTGGTTTGTTGTTCTACAGCTGAAGTAAGGTGAAAAATATGGGTGCAGAAGCTGCGTTTTGAAATCAAGCATCTGACAAAGATTTGCAGGACTAGGAGAAGGGTAGGTATGGAGGTCTTACACTTTGGCAGCAGCGATGGGCATTGTGCATAATTTTTGCCTAAATTTTAAGGGATGTGTGTATTGTTTAGGCTGGGAAAGTGTAAGAGGAAAATCAATATTCATGTGTTTAATTGCATGCAATGTTCCTGATGATTGAGGTCTCAACGTAGTTCCTATGGGATCCATCTCTTCTAACAGATATAAAAGTTTTGTCGGTAATCGAGCACGTGCAAACTCTAATATTTTCAGCTTTATATGCCTGTGTACAATATTGTACTATGATAGAATGGTTCAATCCCATATTCGTCAAACGAGAGATTTAACCTCTACAACTAGCATTCATTCTTCTCTCTCTCTCAACAGCACTTGCAATGGAGTATGAAGCGAAGCAGGCTCGAGCTGCAGGTGAGTGTTGTCTCACATTCAAGTGCACCAGATTATTGCAATGTTTCTATCTCTTGCCTTGGATGACCGCTACTGATCAACTTTTTTGTTTGCTGAATGAAATTGTTCTCAATCAGGTTTATTTTATGAACACAGTGTAAAAAGCAAAAAGGTTTCCATTGGTATGATGGGTACATGACTTGTTTTACATCATAAGGTTAGCAGCTTGCACGAATTATCATACATGTGCATGTGTATTGGAGACAGAGAAAAAAATTTCCCATTCATTCATTCATTCATTCATTCAGGCAAATTGGACAAACAAAAAGAAAAAAAAAGACAAGTGTGAAAATAGAAATGGAACTGAATGTCCCAAGCGGCAATGCCACTATATTTATTCCAATGTTTGGTACATACTGTACTATGTTGTACATACAATATCCACTATGTATCAATCACTTCACTAGAGCCTAGGGGGAAGAATATAATTCCCCTATACTAGAATTCCATGGGGGTATATTCCCCTTGCTTGCTCCCATCACCGTTACCATCATCATCATCCTGATGGGGAGCCATGAAAGCAGGAGAGCTCAAACGTTGAAATAAACTTAAATTTTTCCTTCTTCTATGTTGGAGCTACTTTGGAACTCTTCTGCTGGGACTGATCCGGTCAAACACAGAAACATTTCCACTTTGCTTATTTGACAAAGTGGTTGCACAAGTAGGCATTAGACCTAGGCGGTCATGTACATTGACCTTCTCTTTGTGAGCCCTTCTTAG
>OY987247.1:13359156-13645587 GCA_963920765.1 Ulota crispa | reverse complement strand
AATATGTACAACTGTCATTAATGAGTTAGGTAGGCTTAATAGTATGCTAAACCTACCCAACTCATCAATGACAATTATACATATTTCTTGTAAAATGTAAGATGTTCCTAGAGCTAGAAGGTGGATGGAGGTGGACGCTTCTAGAACCTCCTACCTTAAGTGCTTCACACCTTGTCACTTTGGGCCACAAGTTACACATCTAACGTGGCCACGTGGGTACAAAAATGTGGAAATACTTGCATCCATCCATCCATCCATCCATTGCATCCATCCATCCATCCATCCATCCATCCATTGCATCCATCCATCCATCCATCCATTACATCCATCCATCCCTTTCATCCATCCATCTCTTGCATCCATTCATCCCTTGCATTATCCATCCATGTATTGCGTCCATCCATCCATTGCATCCATCTCGCAGAAGAACAGGGGATGTGATATTGGAGAAAGTGCTATTAAAGAGGTACGAGTGATTATGGTGCTCTTGTACCATGAATTAGGGCAGCGCAGCTCCTCCTTGATACAGAGGCTCTGTTCTTCTGATTGTGCGCCTTAGAAGTGCTTCCTTTTTGAATTGTTCCACAGCGACCGAATTGCAGAGCCGTTTTACAACTGGATTCGATGGAGCTCTTTCTCGAACAATTCTTGCTAAAATTAGGTTACTTAACTGAGTTGATGCGTGTATCTGTGAGTGCACTCTGATGGTGAATTGATCTCAGAGGCGGATTGGAGCTTTTATTTGGATCGCAGCAGAAGAAACATGAAGTGGATGTCGCCCCTCCTGATGGTCTGAAAGAGGTACTGCAATCTTCAATGAGAACTTCAAATACTCTACGACATAATTCTACAAGGCAGTTTTCACAGAATTTAGCCTTTTAAAATCGTCCTATTAACTGACTTCACTTTCACTTAACCCTTAACCCCTAAACGTCGAGGAGGACGAAAACGTCCTCCGGCCTTGAAAAAAAGATTCTGTGATTTAGAAAAAAATCATTTTTTATCTGATTTTTTAGAAGTGACCATAAACACATGGTTTATAATGGAAGATCAAAAATTACTTCTTGAGATGCATTCATTTTTTTGGAACCCAAATTGTGATAAGATTCAGAAACATGGTGTTAGCTCCCAAGTCGCCCTTCTTGCAATTTTCATGAGGGCACCATACACTATTGACTTTTTCAACTTTTTGAAGCAATACTACTGGTGCTCATGTGCAAAACATTGTAGAATGCTAGAGGCAAGGCAAGCCACAGTGATCCATCTGTCCTTTAACCCAATTTTTTGTCTTCCATGATGGACAATATGTTTATGGTCAATTCTGAAAAAAATCAGATAAAAAACAACTTTTTTTTGAATCACAGAATCTTTTTTTAGAGCCGGAGGACGTTTTTTGTCCTCTTTGACGTTTAGGGGTTAAGTTAGTTAGATTGTATTAGGATTGTTGTAGCAATTTTCATTTCAATTCATCGCCTTTTTTGCTCCTAAGGCAATTTTGAGGTACACGCTGCTGCTGAACCTTTTTTCAAGGAACTAAATGTTCTTGTCACGCTTACAAAAGCATTGTTTCGTTTATTCCGAACTTTTGTTTATTTATTTTTATCGTGCTAGGTGACGATGGAGTTGCTGCTTTCTTGGATCAAAGAGAACCTACTTAAGGAAAGGCCAGAGATGTTTTTGAAGGGGAATTCTGTGTAAGTGCTCGTTTTTCCAACTTTTCTAGTCGTGTTATGCCGTAATAAACATAAACCACGCTTAGAGATTACAAGTCCTAGAAAGATGGGTGAAGTAACAATTAGTTCTAGGTTATCAATTACTCGGTTTGGCTTCATTAGTAGATCAGTGGAACGATTCAAAGCGCCGTCAGAAATTTTCCAAGGGGATTTGATTATAAGATTAGGGTTAAGGCTTCACAGTGGAATGAATTTCTTTTCGTGATATAGTTGCTGTGCTTGTTCTTACATGCGGTACAGATTACCAAAATCCTTCAAGGCCTGATCTTGTCTCCTTTACTGACCCCTGTTACCAACAATTCAAGTATTCATATACTTGGTTGAAGTTTATTTGCTTGCGAATAGTGTAATCATGACTTGACTAAATGCCTATGCTTACTGATCTTTAAGTGGACTGTCAATCATACCTTCTGATCTTTCAATGAAAATAGGGTTGTCCACTGTGGTTTAAAAGTTTGCAATTTTAGAACTTCCAAGTCTTGCACAAAAATCATGAAGCGTTTCATCTTCTTTATTTACGCAGCTACTACTTTAAGAGTTTGGAGTGATCCATCATTTACTGTGGCACTCTCAGGGGTAAAGGAACTTGCTGAGAACTGCTGAAGAAATTAGTACTATATTGAAAATGTGACCTTTATAGGTTTCGCTCTTGTACCCGAAGATCTCTCAAAAAGCTCTGTATCTCTCCCAAAATATGCAATTGCACATATTGGTTACAGTTGCTGAATGTGATGCAACTAGTGTCCTCCACTTCTTACAGTTGCTCTTTGTGTGAATTGCATACAGCCGTCCAGGTGTACTTGTGTTGGTTAACGACAGCGACTGGGAGCTTTGTGGTCGGCTCGAGGCGGTTCTAGAAGATAACGATGAAGTCATATTTATTTCCACCTTACATGGGGGTTGATCTCGTAACTTACTTGCAACTAGAAACTAGAGTCAATTCAAGTACAGTAGTGTATTCTGTTGTTTTAAACCAAGCGGTCTTCCATTCAATTGCGGAGTATGTAGTAAAGAAAGCTCTCTCCATTTTATTACAACATTGCACTACTCAGCTTACTTGACGGAATCTAATTTTTTAGGCATATGCCAATGCGCACATCGTTATTGCATATATTGCAGTTTCACCTTCCGTAGACACTCTTCCGCTGACCAGCTGTCTGCTAAATCTTCAGATCTGATACAAGTATAACATGTGCGAACAATGCAAAGCACAATTTTTGGTATGCTTAGTGCTAATAAAATTGTGACATTGGGAAGTAATTTCCTTTCCTCTTCTCTTTAAGGTAGCAGCATCCATAAGCGTTGCGTCCCCATGCTCATCACTTGACAGTGGCAAGGCTAATTAATAAAAAAACAAATAGTTGTGAGTGATTGAGTGATGGTTATGGGTGATAAAGTGATGGTTGTGGGTGATTAACATGAGGTTTTGAGTACCCATCTCACTATTTAAGAACCAACAAGCCTTGTTTTTATCATCTCTTACACATGATTCCTACAATTTCAATGATTTTGGATTTTAAAAAATCTTTGTGAACAAATGCTTACAGTTGAAACCTTGAAATTGATGCCAATATTTTTGGTTTCCATTTCCTAACTTCCAATATTTTTTTCAAACTTAGTCAATTGTTTTGCTTACTCCAAAACCCTTATTTCCCACGCTTATGGGTGCGCCTACCTTAGATGTTGTTCTGCAAGTTCGCACATCTATTCGTTTAGACGTGATGTAGTTTATTATTTATATAAGTATCATATTCACATTCAATATGGGAAGTCCAAATGAGCTTTTCACGTGAAAGATATAAGGTGCATGCATGCGTAAAAATCTTCTCTTCAGAGTGAGATTAGAAATATTCTCTTCCACTTTTACACGTGCAACGAAGAGAGAAGGCATCATCTGCCAGTTGGAATGTCACAGTTGTCTTAGAAAACATAAGTTAAGTCATCAGTCTAATGCAGTATTTGCAAAACATGGACTCCATGATAGTCCATTCTTCTTAAGACCAAATTTTAGCAACTTTATTTTCCATAGACTATACTCACGGTTGTGCATTTTTCCATCTCATGCGCATCTTTGAATCGTCACTTCACTTCATGCTACAAGAATTAAAAATGTAAGCATGAAGGCAAAACTTAAAAATGCACAAACTCTTGTTTAACCATTTAACCTTTTAGTGACCGTTAACCATTTGGGGTGCATCTCAAATTTTCATTATACGGTTTGCAAAACACATTCAAGGACAAAATTTGTGATCCTAAAATCAGATCGAATCGGACATATCAAAGCTATAAACTTTGACAATATGAATATAATAAGAAAAGTTTGATTTATCAAAACAGTTCCACATGAGGATTGTGAGAAGCATGATCCAAAAAAATTTGTTGTGCAAAAACGTGAGACACTCTAACTAATTAGTGTCAATTGTGCAATTGAAACGTTTGATAGTGATGGAATTTGTAGAGGGTATTGTTCCATTCTAGGTTACTGTACTTCTAAAAAAAACTACAAAATTTGAGTCAATCTATGCATTTCACGACATGATTTGTGAAATTGAGCATTGGAAGAATACGAATGTGGCCACACATATACAGTTGAATACATTGTGCATGGAACATGTTTCCACAAAATCTAATTGGTCAATATTATCTACATTGGGTGTCATTTGAGGTACAAGGTCCCATATTTAGCATTGCAAACCTTTGGAGCCTAAGATTTCCTGGAATACGCAATGTTGTAGTTGAAATACGACCACAAGTAGAACTTCTAAATAAACCATGCATCTTTTGCACAACTACTAGAGAGCTAGCGCCGGATACATTGGATGCAATGTGTGGGCTTTGGGGCCACGTCCCAGTTGCATTGAATTAGTATTTCATTTGTTATACCCATATGAGAGTCCCAGCTTCATATGTAAAACACGCATAGCTATCGTGTTTCTTTATGCCTTGCTCTAAAATTTGTTATAGTAGGAGCACAAGTTGATGCCCCAACTCGGTTATGTTATGTGTTTTTGCAAATTAAATAGAACAAAGATGACAAGAACCACGGAGTACCAAAATCAACCCAAAAGTGGTCAACCGGTCACTAAAGGGTTAAGGACCACACCCATTTTCACAAAATCCACTAAAAATAGGGTTGTAAGCTTAGATGTGTAATTGAATCAAATATGGATAAAATTTGAATAATCCAACCGTATGAATGTAAAGGACACCTTGTCTATTGTAATGTATCAAAATTGCAGCTAGATCTACCGTTGGAGTTGAAATGTTATAATGACTGAGTGAGTCATATGCAAAAAATCTCTAGTATTTCATGCTTGTGTGGTTTTGAATGTTAATGCTTCATGCAAGCTTTGATTGAGAAGAGCCTTACATTTCTAGAAAGCAGGGTTTTCCACCTATCTAACAAGACTATTTTCACACAAAATAGACAAAAATAGCAATCACAAGGTGCGGCTAAGTGAACAAAAAGGGTCAAAAAACTCACTTTCTTTGCTACCCTAAAACAGTTCCACAAAAAATTTGATAATTGTTATGAAAAATCCAATTGGTGAAAACAATTCAGAATTGGCCTTAAATGTAGGATGACAACTTTTAAAGATGAAATGACAACACAATTTCAGTAGATCTTCAAATACTACAATATATTGTTGCCTTATAGGAAGAGAATTACTACAACGGCACCCTAAATTGCTAACGGGACACCCCCTCTGAGCATGAAATTTGATAATTTAGTGCTATTTTTTATTTATGAAGTGGTCCATCATTCATTCAATCACAACACTATCACCTCCTTGAAATAAAACATGACAAATACAAAAAAAATTGAAATATTATTGCACCAATACTATTTTTTGATATATTTTTGCTATAAGTAACTCAAAAGTCTTATATTTTTAGTTTGAAATTTAAGCATACCTATTTTTTTATTTGTATAGCCTTTGAATGATAAAGGTGAAATAAATCTTTTGATCCAAATAAAAAATCAACAAAATCAACATTAAAAATCACATTTTCATGCTCAAAGGGGGTGTCCCATTAGTAATTTAGGGTATCGTTGTAGTAATTCCCTATAGGAAAACAATACAAGCATATTTCTTAAGCAATTCTAACTTTTTTAGGATTATGCAATTGAAATTTGACATTCTTCTTGCATATTTGATGTATTGTGTTATTGCTATGATCCATCTTTTACAAAAAATAGATATGTATTTTGAAGCCATGCTATATAAACACCATTATTTGTCAACTCACATACCCAATTCCACTAATTTTGTTTAGATGGATGCAAAATTCTTATGATCACAAGCTTTCTTCAAGACCAAATCCAAATTATTGAGCAATTCCAATCTATAGGCCAAATTCCACTCCCAATGACCAAAATATGGTCGTGTGGTCCTTAAAAGGTTAAGCTCTATTTTGGGGCTAATTGATTGCATTTTGTCAAAATGAAAATTCCAAGTATGAAATTCAAAGACTTAATTTGGATGGACTTATTAAAACTGAAAATATGGAATTATAATGAATTTTTGTGAAGAAAGTGAAGTAAATGCATAGTCGGTTTAGATATGCTACAAAATTTTATAACGTTTTAGTAAAGGTCTATTGTATAATGGAATGTCATAGTGTAAAACCAGAACTTCGGTGTTAGACTGTATATAAAAATGTGGTTATAAGCCCTGTATTTCAAAATGCAACTAGGCATTTATCTTAACCCTTAAACAACCATAGGGCATAGTATATACACTGACATATAATTGTCATTTGTAACCAATAAGAAATTTTAATTTGGGATCTCAAAGTAGCACACCAGAATTGCATTAATCTATTCTCCAACTTCTTTGTTGGTCTCAAATGTAGTAGAGGTGTGGATCCATTCCAAATACAAGAAAAATACCTTGTATTGTACTGGTAGCAAAGGGCCTTTTGGTCGTTTAAGGGTTAAGGAAACTTTTGAGGTTAGCAAGAGGAATTGAAACTAGGCATACAAAATGTTGTATTTCTAGTTTTGATCAAATAATAAAATAGAAGAATTTTTTTATTCAAAATGCAATTATTATTTGAGTCAAAGATACTGGAGGAAGAACTTAAAGAACTTAAATAATCTTAAATAATCTACACAAATACTTACTTCATTTAAGAAAAAACCCTACAGTAAGTTATAAGAATAACAAATATGACTAGAATTACTTTTCAATATACTAGAATCAATAACATGATTTAACAGTTAACAAAATTAAACACTAAAAACATAGTTGAAAATTTGTCTATAATCTTAACACCAAAGAGATCTGTTTTACCATTCAAAAGCCACTTTTGCCATCTTTTTGGCTTGAAATATCGCATACCTTTAATTGTAATTGATTTGAGGATACCAATCAAATAGTCTTATGAAAATTACTGGAGCACTTGGATTCATGAAGTTTTGCTTTAAATATCACAAGTAAACCATTTAATAGCTTAAAAAAACCCTATTTAGAGCTTAGATTTTGTGACTATATCTTACATTTTATTTTATAAAACCAAATGTTTGTAATACTAGTGATGGGATAAGATAAAAGTTGAGTATTGATTTTGAAAATTGTCCACCACCCTCATATCTCAACACGATAACTCAATGATAACTTATTAATGCAATAGTTGTTGTTGTTTGGTACAATTGAACTAAAATAAAATACAGTCTAGCGAAGTGATGAATGCGAATAAAATACTAAAAGCCAAGAACAAAAACTTCCAAAAATCATGGGAACGTGATGTTAGTGTCAGAAATGTGGCCTTAAGATTCTCACAATTACCATTTATTAGTAAACACCCATTATCGGTATTAAAAAATGTTTTTTGATCAGGAGTGGTAACTTATGTAACAAAAACATATAATTAATCGCACAGTCACACTAACAAGATCTGCGAAAATATATTCAACCAACAACAAGTATCCACCAAATCCATGAAAGAAGAAACTACAAATCATCGAAACTTAAATTTTCAAGTCGTTTCTGTTAATCCTACATTAGACTTCTTTTCGTACTAGTATACTGACAAACACTTTGCGCAAATTGGACAGAATCTTATCAACTGGTCCATAGTGCGAACATGCTTTTTATGCTTTATAAAAAATTCATATATCACGATTGGTTCAGATTCTAATCTTGATGCATTGTCATTTTTGTCCTTTTTTGAAATCAAAAATAGTAGTTGCCTTCACCACAATGCTACTCTTTAATACTATGCCAAGGGGCACTAGGTATTTTATTGATTTCCTAACACATGGTTGGAGGACATTTGGTGTTTTATATTAGAGACATCTTTATTGTTTCAATTTCAATCAAAAAGTTCTAGAAGATATTAGAAAACGTCATGGTTGGAGAGCACTTGGTGTTCTATATCCAGGATATCCTTTGTTGCTTCAACTTACAGCAAAGAAGGGCAGTGCGTTGAAATCCTCCCACTTAGTAGTACAGATAATGGCTCTAAGCAGAAAATGCGCTCTATAGTCTATCATAAGGTAGGAGGTTCAAAAAGCAGGCATGCTCTAAAATGATGCACCTCCTCAAATGTACTCCATTTATACATGTTGTTTCATAGCCCTTCAAGTACATGCAATGTACATTTGAAGAATGCATCATTTCATTAGAGCCCTATGCCATTTCAATTTCAAAATTTCATAACTAATTCCACAAAGCTCCAAAAAATATGAAACAACTTGGGTTAAATGCCAACTCCTCTTGTCTTTCAAGAAAAAATTAATGAAATATATTTCAACAAGTTTTCACCTCCCCAAAATTCAGTTTCAGCCCTTAGATGGTCCATTCATGAGCCTCCTACCTTAGCTCTTCTTTATTTTCAAAACTAGGGTATTCTAGAAACTTAAGAAACTGTTCAATAAGTTACCTTACAAAGGATCGTTCCATCCAATAAGCCTCAAGTTTTTCTTCCTTTTAATTGAAGGGAATCATACCTCACGTCAAACTTGTTCTTCCCAAGCATATTTTTGCAAGAGAAAACAACAATTTTCTTCTGCTATAACACATTTTATCACAAGAAAACCAAAAAGTTTTACAAATCTAGCAATCAGCAGAAAAGTGCAAGCATAGGCTCTCTCCCATAAAAAACAAAGAAAATAATTTAAAAAAATAGTTTGAGAAAGCTAGATTTTTTGTTGCAAAAATGGTCAAAGGGAACATACAAATGTACTTGGGAGATGTGCAAGCTCGTCTTGTGAAGAGACTACCAATTCATTGCCATTTTGTCCTTTTGTGTCTCATCAATGGCCTGCGTCCACAAGAACATCCCAGCTTCCGCTGCATCGTTACTATCTCCACAATTGACACTATTTGACAGCTACAACTCAAAAGTCTTGTAGGTGCCACTATTATAGACCACGGATTAAACTCATATGTTTCACAAACTACAATAAAAGTAGGTAAGAATACCACGCGCTATTAACCACCCAGGCTCTCGCCTTGCAAGCCTACAATGCATTGACAAAAATACCTCCATGAAGCTTTTATACACTGCCAAAAACACACGCTGAACATCCTGATGCTCTTTACTCAGACCTAGCTCTTTAGCCACTATCTCTTGTCCAGAATGCTGCACCAGTCAAACAAAAAGTCTAAGCTCCAAACCTTAAGGGGCAAATCTAGATAATCCTCCCGATGTAAGAAACTACTCAAACTCAAAAATGGCTTACTTCACTAATCTATGAGAACGCATGACCTTTAACTGATTAACTTGGCAGCATGCAGAAAATTCAGAGCTACAGCGACAATGACACGGACCTTCAACGCTTGCTCCTCCGAACAGACGGCCTTCTCTAAGGAAGAAATTTACTTCGAATTCTATGCTATGCCAGAAAAAGTGACAATATGTGCCAACACCGACAAAAGGAAAGGACTCCACGGATAGTTCAGTACAGCAAGTTCGACTACGAAACAGCCGTGAGGATCATACCTTGAAACAGAATGAAGTACCCACTATACTGGAATCCCTCGTTATTTAGGCTCTCCACCTTGCTCGACTTCCGTTCCACCTTGAAAAGTATATTGTATCCATTCTTCTGTCCCGCTCCTCCAATGCCGTCACCTGTTGAACGCCAACTGAATTCGGCGTGGCTAAGTCTTCATGGTCCATTAACCGGCGCGTATCTGACCTGCTTCTCTAGCCTCAACACTTCCTGGCCCTCAAATTTTCTTGATTCTTTATCTGTCATAGCACCTGATGTAACTACAATCAATTCTCTCCAATCCTCATCCACTCCAGAATCCATTGCTGCAAAGTCTGCTACAAGTAGGGCTAGGAGAAAGTCGGCAGGAAGCATCCGAGAAGAAAGTCAGCAAAAAGCATGGGAGCTTCCCCAGATGTCCAACAGTCAAAGCTGCGAGGTGCAAGCTCCGACTTTCCGGAACAATGTCGGATAGGAATTCGAATCCTGTGAGAGGTGAACTAGCCAGTAGTGGTATACTAATGTGTCTTACCGACGGTCCGACAATACGGTTATAGCCGGCCAAGTCATGTTGTTCGTGGTGAGCCAATAGCCCGGCCAAAGCTAGATCGCCTGCTCTTCGAAGATTGACCCTGCTTGGAACATGCCATCTACAAAAACTCGTCTTGCCCAGCTTCGTCGCCCAACACGCAGAATTAAGCCCAGAGATTTCTTCTATCCAATTGATAAGGATTTCACTTCCGCTACTGTAGAGCCACCTCCGTTCTTCTTCTCCGATGATTACCCGGTGCCAGGTCGCCATTCTCGAAACTTTGGATTTCGTAAACGAAAATGACGGAGGAAGACCACCACGGAAGAACCAGTTTGCAGCAGCAGACAATACTCTGAACGGTGGGCCCGGGAAAGTACCAAGAGCATAGTGGCTGCCCCTGCTTGCCATAAACAAAGAAATGCAGCAGCTGGCCATTGAAATATTTATTAAACAGTTAGGACCGATGTTTTATCACCAATTATGAATTTCTAAGAGTCGCTTCTAAATCCAACAAGTATAGATTTAAAAAAATCCCAAAAAGAGCATGCTTGCCTCTCATTGTTACCTTATAATTTGAATTGATGTGCTTTTGCACCGAAAACAATGTGGTCGAAAGACCTCAAACACGGATAAGACGGTGCTCGCATTTTGGAGCACCTTTCGATCCAGTTTTAAACTATTTTGTAATCTCTGCCTCATCTCGAGTACCTCTACGTATGCCCTATGTAGGAAATAAAGACGCTCCATACCACGCCCAGAATTCCAGCTGCCGCCACCTGTAATCACGATTTCCGAAATCAGGTCTAGTTTGTTCGAGATACTAGAAATCCACTGCAGTTGTGTAAACATCACCAACCAAGCTACTGCCAGCGATGAACAACACCAGCAACTATGAACTGTAATCAAATTTGCTCACAGAGTAAGATGCAACCAATGAATGAACAGTACCATAATTGCATGGCATCTTCCACACAGGTTAACTACGTCAATGACGTGCAAATGAACTCAGATTGAAAAGTGGGAAAGTGTCGTGAAAGGGGCACAACCTGGAATTGTGGTGGAACAAAGCCGAAGTTGACTATCTGAAACGGAACCCAGACTTTCCAATTTGCAAAGACAGTCTCTAAGACATCCTGTCATTCAACCAAGGTGACTTCTCTTGTCAGATGTCCATGTAACATAGTCCAAGTGGCAGATTCTTCGAACAAGCTCCCAACGAAGCATAATGAAGTACAATGGCAGCGGAAGTCACCTTGTGAAGCTTGTCAGCAAGTTCAGCTTGGCGACCTTCAAGGTTGAGAAGAACGACAAAGAAACCAATAATGCCAAGGGGAGTGAATACCAGCTGCAATGCCAAACATTCTCGATGTCAGTTACTCGCAGTTATGCTCAGCGCCATGAACAACATGTCTCGAGAGGAAAAAATCTTGAGCAAAAACAGACTTCATTGATAAAACGTGAAGTTGAGGTGTAGATCCTTTGTTCTTTAGTTGGGGGATCGAAACCTACACCCAAACAGATGAAGGAACGTGTTTGAAACAACTTGGAGAACCACTCTAAAGTGTTATCTTGGCAACTAGACCTGATCGGCTGCAGTACGAAGGAATACACCGCCCATCCCTGGAACGCTGATAAATTTCGTCAGCATTCCATACCTGCACGAGACAAGCGAGAACGACTTAGCTAGCCACACAATTTGAGGATCACGGTGTAGCATCTTACACGAGTCCACTAATATAACACAATTGCAACTCTTGACCTGTACAAGTCAAAAACCACAACTTCCAAGATCCAAAGGGGCGGCATCCAGTTAAGAGGGCCTTGTAATGCGAATCTTCAATTGAACGTAATGGTTTTCATCTCCAAGAACATATATGAAAAACTTGCACAAGAAAGACGATGATAATCTCCAATGCATACCAGTAGTGCAAACCGGGTCCACTCATAAAGACTCCGATAGCCACGAAGGAAATCAGGCGCCTCAAATCAAAAACGCTTCCTCTTTCAACCAAGACCTAAAAAAAGAGATACAACTCAACTATTAGACAATGAGACCGCATGTCAATTATCTCATTTGCAATCTTGCTTACAGAAAAGCGGAGAAAAAAGTACCTCTTCTTGAGAGACTATTAGCATATTGCACGGGTATAATTGATTAAACACCAAATTCCAAACATCAATGTTGGTCATGTTCCACCTTAACATCAGTACCAGCAAATCACAACTTTAATAACGAGGACCTGAACAACCCTTAGTTCTCTAACGATCCGCGTCAATCAACGCTACCACCACAAAGCAATGGAACCCCCTCATAATTCTGCAGTCTTGTAAAATACCTGGCAGACGAAGTCAGCAACAGCATTCAAAAGTCCTGCGGTGAGACTCTTTACAATTAATGGATGGCGATCCAGAAGCTCCGCGTATCTACAACATCCACAGAAACCTGCAATCTTACTCCACAAGCTCTATGGCAATAAGATAAGAGATTAAACATTCATACTAAGAGGAACCAGTTCTTTGAAGCACTAAAGCCAGGACGACGCAATTCCTTCTTGACCAAATATTCGGTCGCCGAGGTTTAAAATAGTGAAAATTATCTGGAAGAGGAAAAGTGGCAAACCTGGACCACAGTCCAGCGCCAGACACCAAATGTTTGTTTCCATCTACGCCGCCATTACTGTCATCTCCACTTCCACCACTGTCACCAGTGCCATCCCTAATGCCACCATCGCCCCCTAGTGAAGCTAACCTCCCAACTTGGTCTGCCTCGCTGGCTCCATCACTTGCACTACTCCTTCGCGCAATGTCCTGTTTATTCTGACGTTTTCCATACTTGCAGACGCACTGTCCTCTTTGGAATCCGCGGCCAGCATTCCCTCCTAAACTGCTTCTTACGGCCGACAGACTGATTCTTCTACATACTACTTGAATTTTCCTGTAAGCCACAGAGCTGGACGACGTCGGCTGTATGACCTGCAAACAAATCCACAAACATATCCGCATTCAAGTCTATTAGTTCAAAATGATGTTTACTCCTGCGTAATCAGGTCATCCAAAACTAATCACATCTAACACACTTTAAAGAGAAAGAAGGGAAATACCTCGAGCGAAGAACGAGGACCATTTTCGAGGCGTAATCCCCCACCAAGATGGAGAAAAAGACTGGTCATCTCGACGCTCGTGCTGTCGTTGCTGTAAGAAAACTTCAATACGGACTTCGTCGGGTTAAATTTGGCTTAAATTTCTTGTAGCTGCGACCAAAGAGAGGAAGCCTACCCTAACACCTGATTGATTTCTGCACAACCAATCAAAAACTATGTCACAAATACAATTGCTGGGGAACTGCATCACAGCACTTCAAGGCCATGATAAATTCTAGAACAGAGCAAGCCAGGCACTCAAATTGAGTCACATAAATAAAGGCACATGTTTTATGCAAACTGCTGCAAGCTGGTTTGTATCTGCACTCTCAGAGACTCCCTGTAGTGCTATATTGCCATACAGGAATCTTTGCTGGGCTAGCTTTTTTTCGGCAGATTTCCACAAAGCAAAGAGCAAATCAAGCAGAAAAAAAAGCTGTCGAATTTTCAATAATTAGCACGAAATGATCCATATTTTGTTTCTAGCTGGGCCATTGATGGATTATTATTTTATGATAAAACGTTAGAAGTTTCTTCATCCGACAAACATTTAAACAAAAGCAAAGAGAGATTTTAATTTTAACAAAACGACCGGTAAGTTACTCGTACTTCAATAAGTTCAATTCCCCTGGCCTTAACACGAAAGTTCGAAAAAAAGCATTCTCTCGACGACTCATACGCTACATTTTTGAACTAGGCAAAAGCTTCCCTCCTCTCGGTTCGATTTCCTATAGCTTTACCCCAGGGTGCACAACCTATTACACCAAACTTCTACAAAAACATTCGAGCAAGCGCTTGAAATCCAAATACCACGAATGAGACACTCGTGAAACGTCGAAACGGCAAGACGAACACCATTTCCAGTCAAAATCTACGCCGTGAAGCTTCCAACTCTCTTAACGCACCACAAGTAGGTCAAAAGAGCACAAATTGACCATCAGAATATCTCTCCGCACTAAAATACACACCCTGAAGCTTCATTTGGCGCAATTCAAGAAGCAAAATACTAATAATCAATCCAACCTTTACTGCAGGAAACGAAACGTCTAATTAAAACGAAAAAGCTTCATACAGATTCTTGTAACTTGCCTACTACAGTAGAACTCCTCTAAACCAATATAATCTAATATACAACACAAATCTCAATGTCAAACCATACGTCAGTCATAAACCAAAGTAATTAATTCAATAGTAGTAATGCTCCTTGATGCTATCCCGACATTAACTTCAAGGTCACTTCACTTACACTTCCATAAAATTAACTAATAACTTACTTAAATTAATTTAGTTCTTTGAGTCCCAACCATATCAGTTTAGAGGAGTTCTACTGTATGCCAAAAGTCAGAAAAACACTCGAGCAAGGCGCTTGAAATCCAAATACCACGAATGAGACACTCACGAAGGGTCAAGACGGCAATAGGAACACCATTTCCAGTCAAAATCTACGCCGTAAAGCTTCCTACTCTCTTAACGTACCACAAGTAGGTCAAAAGAGCACAAATTGATCATCAGAATCTCTCTCCGCACTAAACTAGCTTCATTTGGCGCAATTCAAGAAGCAAATACTAATAATCAATCCAACCTTCACTGCAGCAAAACGAAGCGTCTAATTAAACCGAAAAAGCGCAATATAGATTCTGGTACCTTGCCTACTAACTTATGCCAAAAGTCAGAAAAACATTCGAGCCAGCGCTTAAAACATCCAAATGCCAGGGAAGGAAAAAACTTATGAAGTCGAGGAAAAGTATCCAAACCTGCACAGTCGAAGTTGGAGAAAATTAAGAAAACCAGAAATCTTTGCTTGCGCTTCTTCAAAAAAACAGAGCGCAGCTGCTGCGGCTAAGCGTGTTCGTATAAACAAAACCGAGACGGTTTTTACTGCTTAGCCTTAGCAGGTGACTGAACGAGAGTGCTTTGAAGATATGTGATTTGCATTCGACGGCGTGGCTCGTACTTCAACGCGAGTATGAGAGTGAGAGAGTGTTTTAGTCGCCGTCAAGCCTCGAGCTGCCACAGCCACCTGCACTTTTTGCTCGTGCATATTCTGCTATTGCGTCACATGATGCACCAAACCCTCTCATCACCAACATTCTGTCACGTATTCTACAGTAAAGCAACAAGCAACCCGTAGTGTTGCGTGATTGGCAGTGAGAAACTTGCTTTCCTTGTTTTCTGGAATCTCTGCGACACGGTGGAGTGTCGAGGAGAACGTCACGTCGAGCTCGAAAATTGCGGAAATTTGCGGAAAATGGCGGAAAACTGCGGCTATGGCCAAAAGTATAAAAAAACAGAGGCGATGGGCATGGCGGAGATAACTTACACGCAACGATGAGGGTGAATGCAATATTAGTAACTAGTTTGTTACTATTGAGGCTAAAGGCTTGGTTACAATTTGGTAGCATAATTGGAATTAAGACTTGTTTTGTGAGGTTTTGGAATTCTTTTAAATTAGTGTGGCCTTGTGTCGTTGGCCCAATTATGTACACCCTCCTCACTGAGAGTTTTCCAACAATACCAAGAACGCCACCAATATAAAAGTAAAAGTTATTTTAAACTTTTAATCCATGAAAAACTATGAAATTCAATAACTTTCTCATTATAGGTCCAAATGTCACAAAACCAAATCTGTGCACCTCTCCTTGCCGATAACTTTTTGACGGTACCAAGCACGCAATTAGGGGACACATAGTCCAGGAGATCTTCATGTGATAAACAAATATCCAAATAAACATCCAAACAAACAAACATCCTAATTTAAAGTATTGATTTGGTAAATGTACAGAATAGAAGAAAGCTTAAAATAACGTTTTGTTATATGTAGGCTCATTGACTAATCAATGTAAAAACTCCAATCATAAACGAGATTGAAAAAAAGTATCTAATTTTGCATATTTATGTGCTGAACATTTTGTTTTTTTCAATCATTTTGGAGAAATTACGGGATAGTTAGGTTCTCAAAGAAAAGTGAAGAAGGAAATGGCATTGGAAAATGAAAAATGAACAAAAGAAAAGAAAGAACCAATATGGAAGTAGTTTCTTTTATTACGTTAGAAACATGAACAAACACCTAATTTATTTTACATGGATAAGTCAAATTTAGAAAGGATATCTTCATCTTCTAGTCAAAATACTCCAGTGCTCATAAGTTCTTAGCGTTTCAAATATAATTTTGGGAGGCTTGTCAACACATAAGCAAACCTCCAAATTGAAAACAATGTCCAACCTATGGTATTTTTTTATTGTGTCTTATTTTAGAATATATATAGATCCCAGGGAGTTATTAATCGGGAACAAAAATGTTTAGGTGTTCAAAGAGTAACATGTTGTACTAAAGGCATTTATAGCATATGAATTGTTGTGCATGCAAAACCATGTGCAAAATCATAGGGCGAGTTTCTCTCGTAAAATAAACAAAAATAGGAAACTAATCCATTTGATAATAAAGCTAGTTCATTGTTCAAAATTTGCACATTAGCTCCTTACTTCTTTGAACACTAAAAGCATAAATTTAAAACAAAAAAGAGATCTACTTATCTTTTGTGCAAACAATTACATTTTTTCATTCATTTAGCCTTTTTATTTTTTAGAGGTGAAGATCCAATAGATTTCCAACCTTTTAACATGTAATTCTAAAGAAACCATGCACTTCTGCCAAGACTTATGCTTAACGGTCTAATTAATACAAGAGTTTTTTTGGTTCAAAAATCTACCTGTAACACGATATTCATTGAAAGGGGAAAAACATGTGTACCATTTTGTATTTCACCTTAATCCCAAATAGCCACCTTAAACTAGATTTGAAGGTATCAGATTTAATCTAAGCCATTAAATTTTTTTCCCTCACAAAATCCTCCTCTCAAGTGAGGCCATGTGTACCCAAAAAAAATGCTAGAGCTTGAATTAGGGTGACCACCCTAATCCTGCACAAATCCCAAAATGTAAGCATTTTTCCTTTTTAATGAATATCACGTTTTGTATTGTCAATAGACTTTTTTTAAGATAACAATACTTTAAAAATGTCATAAATATAACTTAATATTCTTATCTTAAATGAAATAACTATTATTGGTATCAATATTACTCTATAGAAGTAATTTGAAATATTTGTTACATTTTTTTGGTAATACTCACTTGTTTGTAAAGTAGACTCAATCATGCGGATATTATTCATGGGTTATAATTTACAACTATAGTTGAATATTTATCAATAAATGATTCTTTTAAATCTCATCTTATGACACCATAGTTTTTATATTTTTGAAACTTTGAACCACTTCTTTTCTTCTTCTTTTCTTTTCTTCTTCTTTTCTTTTCTTTGTTTTTTTTTTTTTTTTGCCATACTATCGATACAGAGTAGTATAATAAAAAGTTGTGGCTCATTAATCACTGATAGAATATCAACCTTGTAATGTGACATTTTTGTATTAACTATGTTACATTTTGATAAAACTCCAAAAAATTTACCACAAGAACCGTTACCAAATGAGGTGGCTTTTTGGAAAAAGACCAATCTTTTTTGCAAACACAATAACATATAATATTTTTATCTAAGTTATGGTATACAACTTTATTAATCCCCAAGAGTCCCATGTAATATCATAAACATGGTGTTTAAAGGTAAAAGGGATTTCAAACTTTTGACAACCATTCTAAGGATGTTACATTTATGCAATTACACCTCAACTACTTTTGATAAGGATTGATTTAACCCCTAAAGTCGTGGGACCATTATTTTGTCAAAAGACATTCAAAATTGCCATTTCTATTGCACAAATTAAAAAAGTTTGAAAATTAGTCTTTTTTATATATAGCAATAGGATTATACTAGACTAGTATAAGAATGTGGGAAAAATAATTCCAAAACTTTAACCATTTGCGTTTAAAGTGTGAAAAACAAACTTTTTTGCACCTTGCATGATATATTATTTGACTTTGAACTTTTTTAACTTAAATTTTTGCACCATAGAGTTTTGAGGTTTAATTTTTTATGGTAAAAATCTGAGTTGTGAATCTTTGGAAAAAAACCAAAACAAAAAACACATAATTTTCATTCTTAAAAACATTAGGTGGAAGAAGGTATGAGATTGAACAAAAATTTTAATTGTTAATAACCTTGCAATGGAATTGAAATGCAATAATCCCAATGGTAAAATTGTTCTAGAAAGCAAACTTCACCCTCTCCAACAATATTTTTTGAAAAAATGTTAAACCTGCATTCAAAAATGAAGTTTTGAAAGTTATTTTTTCAAGAAGACTGCTTGAAGTGCCCAAAAAACAAGATTGTCCTTTCTCATAACTAGTCCAAATGCAATGAATCAAAGTTGGAGATGTAGACAAAGATATAACTTGTGAGAAGATTATTTTTTAAAAGATTCAAGTTTTTGTAAACAAAAATTGCTACCTGATCTCCATAAATTTGTGCTTAGCTAGGCATAAGTTTTGCTCCCAGGCATAAATTGGAATAAGAATTATATTTTTCAAAAGCTGATGTGTTTTCCTATCTTCAAAAAAAATTCAAAAAATCAGGATAAAAATTGAGGCTGTAAGTACTTGCTCAAGATCTTATTTGCCAATCTAGGAGACACTTAGGGATTTAGGGGTTAACAAAACACATCTAATATATTAGCATATTGTTGCTTAAAGAGTTCTGTTCTTCTTACACATTATGGATGCTTGATTCTCATAAGTCAATGGTATGTCCACATCATTGAGTTAAGTTCACTTTATGTTAATAAATCGTTGATTTCAAATTGGGTTTTCTTTCAAGTAATATGATGTCTTTATACATTTTGTTGTAGCACAATTGACATTTTGTTCTCAAATTTAGATTTGAAATTTAAAATGATTTTATAATTTTTGAGCATATTGACATTAACAAACCTTTCTATATCTAGTCACCTAAAATTGTGAAAATCATTGTTTTATTGCACTTTTACATGTGTAACCTATAACCTAATTCTTAATCAAAAAACGATGAGAGATTTTGGTTTACACCATCATGTACACACATAATAGAGCTCATCAGTTTTTTAAAATGTTCCCAGCATTTTCTAAATATCTTGTGTTTGATACAAATTTCTTCACTTAAAGCAAACTTCCTTGCATTGAATCATGAGAATTGGCCACAACAATTAGCAATATGTAACCTTGAAAAAATTAAATCCCCACAATTCCCATGCTGCTTACAAGAACTTTTTGGAAGACCATTTTCAATTTTCAATTCCATTGTATCACAACAAATTTCCATGAAAAGCTCTGTGACTTGTTTGCTATTTCCACAATTCTCCAATTCTAACTCAACATGGACATTGACCCTTTCTCATTCATAAGCTCCGAAAGGATTGCAAATTTCCACCTCAAAAAAAAAAGCTTCACAGCTTATGAGAAAACATATGATTTCATAGTTAAAACAATTCATTATGGGAGGGAGCAAAAAGGAAGCAAACAAAGTGAAGGCTAGAGAAGTGCCATCTGCAGGCACAGGATAGTCTGACACCAGCACTATTGAAGTACCAGCTCTAGCCCTCCAGATGATGCTCTTTATTACATTTGGATCAGATAGTGGACACGTGTCAAATCCAACCCTCAATTGACGAATTGCACGAGACCACTTGGATTAGAATTATTTGCGACCTTTTCAAAGATTCCAATCATTCCTACACTTGGAGCTTCACATTTCCGATTCCTCCTGGTCGGTCCTGATTTAAAGTTCAGGTTCGGGGACCTTTTACCGTCCGTTTATCAATAAATCCTTTAGCTCTAAAATCTAACTCCTTCAAGGGCAAACTTGAATTTGACGACTATTTAGATAAAGTCCACAAAGATAAAGAGAATTAATATATGCAGACCTAGGGTTTATTATATGCAGACCTAGGGTTTATTATATGCAGACCTAGGGTTTGTTATATGCAGACCTAGGGTTTGTTATATGCAGACCTAGGGTTTGTTATATGCAGACCTAGGGTTTGTTATATGCAGACCTAGGATTTGTTATATGCAGACCTAGGGTTTGTTATATGCAGACCTAGGGTTTGTTATATGCAGACCTAGGGTTTGTTATATGCAAACCTAGGGTTTGTTATATGCATACCTAGGGTTTGTTATATGCATATTAGGAGGGGCTAAATTTTAGATATTTACCATAGACAAGTTGAATTTGGAAGTTTTGAATTTAAATTTGGATTTACAGACCTTTACTCAAGCTAGCATCACAAAGAAGGGTACAATTTTAAAATGTCAAGTGGAAAGGCTTAGCTAGGGGGCAAACTATTACTTTTACCCTTATTTGTGAAAAATTAAGCATTTCTACTAGGCATTGTTCAGATGTAACCTCCTTTGTGGATCTAGCTTGAATCAAGGTCTCTAAATCCAAACTTAAATTAAAACTTCCCAAATTCAACTTGTCAATAGTAAATATCTAATTTACCCCCTTGCGGTGTGTATGTAACAAACCCTAGGTGTGCATACACCAATTCCCAAGATAAATAGAAGATCAATATCTACTTTTTGAGGTAGGACTATTTTTGCAAAAGAGTGATTTGCAAATTTGGTAGGCATGTTTCAAGGAGGAAGTATTATTATTTGGAAGTTTTGGTTGATTGTATAAATGACCAAATCTTGTATTTAAATTTGACTAGCTACATTATGTTATTACAATTATGTGACATGTTATAGTAGATTTTAGAAAATTCTATTTTGTTCCAAGTGGGACTTAAAATTTATAATTGAAAGTTTTTATTGAGAACTTTTGAACATTATATTGTGCATCTAATGTAAGTAAATATTCCACTAGTGGAATTTTATTGCCAACTTGATGGCAATACATTATCATTTTCAACACTTTTCAAATTTTGTTGGTAAAAGAGTAGTCTTGCTTATTCACTTGTTTCCTATCTACTCATATGGAAGTGATCTACAAACTTTCATTTGCCAGTGTGGAAGTAAGGTTTACTTAAACCTATATACACCTAGAATTATTGCTACTTTAGCTAGCACTTGGAAGTTTGCCCTAACCCTTGACTCCTTTTTTATTGAAGGAAAGTTTAGATTCTTAAAAACATCAAGATGAGTTATAAAATGTAGCTTAGAAGAATGATTGAATGAATTGTCTTAGAGTTGTAGAGAATGACCTATATATCATCTTAATATGCTTGGACCTACCATTGTACTTTCCAAAATTGATTGATAAAATTTGAAACAAATAATTCAAAATTTCTTCTTAAACTAACTATAGAATGAAAATGAATGATTTCACAGTGTATTTATCCCTTTAAATTAGTATCAATATTGTATTACAACAAGCATTGGAATCCATACATACTCAAAGAAACATAGTTAAAGTCACCAAGTCTATTTCTTCATAGTAGTGTTTTTCTTTTGTAATATTTTGTAGGGAGATGCTAAAGCTGCACCCAAAATTGCTAAAGTTACACCCCAAGGAGTGCATTGAGCATGAAATGTGAGAATTCAATGCTATTTTTTTGTTTTTTTGGATAAAAAGATTCATTTCACCTCTATCATTCTAAGGCTATATCCACAAAAATTGGAGGTGCTTGAATTTGAAATTGAAATCATAGAACTTTTGAATTGTATGTAGTAAGAATACATTAAAAAATAACAATGATTCAATAAAGGTTGGATGGAAATTTGTGTTTTTTTTTTTTCATTCTTTTGAAGAGGTGGTAAAGCCATGATTAAATGAGCTATGGACCATCTGGATAAAAGTAACTAACGTTAAATTCTCAAATTGCATACTCACAGGAGTGTTGCTTTAACAATTTATGGAGTTGCTTTAGCAATTCCCTATTTTATGTTATACTTTTTGTGTCTTATCATACCTACAATATGAAGTCGTTTAATCCACTTCTAGAATCACTCAACATAAACAAATTTTAAATTTTGTGACTTGACATGTGTTTAACTTAATTTTATACATTCTTCCTAAATGAAGGATTAGCATCATTGTAGGATTTCATGAATACTATGGAGTATGATCTAGTTGGTGTACAATACATAAATACAATGTTACTAGCACCTTATTTTGTCATTCAAAGAATTGCATAACATAGAATGTGTCTGGTCAAACTTTGGTTTGCATAATTGATAGTGAATTCTTTGGCAATCCCAATGGAGCATATCAAATTTTTATTTCAAATAATCAAACTCTGTTTTAGAGAAATGGACTCATCTAAGATTCATAGTTTAATGTGATAAGTGATTGACAAGCATTGATGATGAATTTTTGTGATTTGCTTACATAGATATGTAGGAAACGTTCATACTAGCATTTTTTATTCTAACAAATATTTCCAAGAAACTCCAGAAGTTCCTTCATATGAAACTCAATATTGGATTGATTAAACTCAAATTTTGCAGAATAGATTTCTCTAGATGAAAATTAAATTTTGCTATGTGACCCTCACATTAGAGCTAGGTTTGCACCTTTGTGAAAAATTGTACACTTACTTTGTCAAAAATTGTACACTTACTTTGTCAAAATCTAACACAATGGAGAAATATCCATTACATAAAATTTGGTCATACCACATCTTATATTGAACTCTTCATTAGTAATACCTTGTTATTTAACAAGAAATTTACTAACATGAAAGATCGGAGAATAGAGAATTTTTATCTGTCTATGTTAGTTGAATTTCAAAACTTTATCATTAATATTTTTGAATCAATCATAATGTAAAACTTGTGAATATCAAAGACAAACTTTTGGTTTTATTTATTTATTTTTGTTATGCTGACTGGAGTTGTGTGTGAAGCAAACATTAATCCCAAAACGACATTAATGTCAGAATGTGTCCTCAAAATTTTTTTGAAGTTAAATAAAACTTTATCAAATTACTATTTTTAGTAGTTTGTTTTTTTGAATTTTTTTTTTGAAGTTTAGTTTTCAGTTTCAACAATTTGATTTTGCAAATGATTAATTATGATTTTTCTATTCAAGATTTTGTGCACCAGAGTCCATTGCAATCTTGACTTTATGTAGTGTTGAGGACTCTTGGGAGTGAGCCTCAAATACACTAGATCTTTGAGAAAAAATCACATTAGAAATGCATTTAAAAAATACTAGAGTAGATTTTGAGAAGTCATAAATTGATTGAGGTTATGCATTTAAGGCCCTTTAACCTTGTATTTTTTTGGTGACCAACTTTTAAAAATTGACATGTGAAAAGAAGATTGAAAGACTTCAAACCACTTTCATAGTTTTAACACCCTAGTGATCAAATCCATAAGAGATATTATTGTATTTTCTTTTCTAATGTGATCTCTAACATTTCTACTTACATTTCTACTTTGATTTCATACAGTTGCAATTCAAAAAAAGTTGATATAACTCATTAAAATGTTGACTTTTTGCTCAAATTGGAACAAATTCCTACAAGCTCAGGAATTTCCAGGGTCGTTTTGGGGTAATCTATGTAAGAGCATAAAATGCCAATTGTATTCTATGTTGAGCGAAAATATTTTATATGGCACAATAGGGTGTCAATAACATTGTTGCCAATAATTGTACCTAGTATGTACACTCCGTGTTATTCCTTCACATCTCAAAGCCAAGTGGTCCAGTAATCCTCAAAAGAATATGACGCTTTGTGTCCACAAATCAATTATACATGAAGAGATCATTATTGGAATTGCTGGATCCCCTGGCAATTAGTGTAACTTAGTGTGGATTGGTAAAAATGAACACAAAGAAAGCGGATGGATTTAAAAGTAAGCTTACACAATGAAAGTTAAGTTAACAACTTTTTATAATGAGGCAGACTGACACAAGTGAACACAGAAGGCAATTTTCAGTTTGAATTGTCAAGCTCTGTTCTAAGTCGTAGTACTTTTTATTTTGTCAAAGGCTCCGATTAGGGCACAATGGCACATATTTTAAGAGAATAAGTTGACCCTTGATTATTGGTTCAATTTTGAATGGATTTTGGACCACGTGTCCACCACGTGACAAAGTATGGTATTAAATTTTTCTCCATCAGTCTCCGATTCAAAACAAAATAGAATTTAACCCATAAATGCCCAAGGCCTTTTTTGAGCTTCTAGGAGTTTGCTTTAACCTCGGAAGGGCCCTTGGGTTCTAGAGATACAGTACCAAATGCGGTTGCAATCAATATTCAGAAATTTGAATTAGCTAAAAATTAAGTGTTATAATCATACATATTGAAGGGTTGTACGATGGTGGGTGCATATATCTTTTTGAAAAGCTACTATAGCAGCTCAAATACGGCTGTATATATGACTATACATACGGCCAGGGATGGCCGATGGGCCGTTTAGGGGTTAACCCCTGAACGTCCCTAACGCCCTTTGTGGCCGTACGTATGGCTGTATGAACAGATGTATTTGAGCTATTCTGAGGGCTTTCCAAAAAAATCATGCATCCACCATCATACAACCCTTCAATATGTATGGTTGTAACACTTGATTTCTAACTGATTCAAACTTATGTATATTGGTTACAATTGTATTTGGTACCGTATCTCTAGAGCCAAAGGGACGTTTCAGGGTTAAATTGAACAAAAAGCCAACATTTTAATAAGCTGTATCAAATTCTTTTGAATTGTAACCGTACAAATTCAAACTAGATATGTTAGAGATCACACAAGAAAAGAATACACAACAATACCACTTATGGATCAAAAGATTATAATGTTTGATCAAGAAGGTGTTAAAACTGCAGAAATGACTTCAAGTCTTTCAATCCTCTTTTCACATGTCAAATCTAAAATGTTGGTCACCAAAAAACATGAGGTTAAAAGAAATAACATACATAACTCCAATCCATTTACGGCTTTTCAAAATCTCTTTTACAATTTTTTTAAATGAATTTATACTATGAATTTTTCTCCAAGATCTAGTGTATGTGAAGCTCATTTTCAAGAGTTCTCAGCATTGAAAAAGTCAAGATTGCAATGGACACCCTTGCACAAAATCTTGAACAAAAAATTCACAATCAATAATTTCTAAAATTGGGTTTTTGATGCTAAAACTAGATTTCAAAAAGAATAATTCTAAAATACAAAACACTAAAAATAGTAGCTTAGTTAGGTTTTATTGAACTTCAAAATTTTGTCGGCACCAAAATGTGGTGCCTTGGGCATTTAGGGGTTAAACAATTTCAACGGTTGTTCAAAGTAGTATGTCCCATGTCTCAACTCCACAAAGTCCTGGCACATTGCTATTCTCAACTTAGTTGAGTTATAAAGAAGGAAAAAGAAAGGAAAGAAAGAAGTTTGAATAGATTGTGAGAAATAACATTCAAAATCACACCTACCAGCAAATTAAAACTTCTCATAACTTTCATCTCATCAATCAAAATTGAATGATTCAAAACTCTGCACTTGTATATAAGTCTAAAGAACTTATTTAATATTTTTGTTTTTAGATGATGCAGATTTTAAAGAAGTTTTTGGGCTTCCCACCCTACCTTGTTTTCTAAAAAATTATTTAAAACTTCTTCAATAAATGTTGGAATGAAGAAAAAATTAGATACCCATATAGCTCTTTGAATTCCCCAACTTCCATAAAAGTTTTGAAAAATCATAGAAAGTAGTTTGGTTGTGAGTACATGCCCAAAATCCCAATTGTCCCTCAACAGGATATTGATCCTTTAGGGGTTAACATAATTTTTGGGAAAGAGAGAGAAAATAAAGACAAAAAAAGAATGTGTTGTAAACTGAGTAATGACAAAACTGAACATTTTTAATTAATGCGACAAAAAAAATAATGCACATATGTTTAAAACTTTGAAACAAATGATTCTTTCTAAAGCGTGTTTTGAATTCGAAAAAATCACTGACGATATGAATACTTGTACGATGACTTGAATCGATTTCTTTCACCTTTTTCTTTTCAAATGTTGCTAAAATATATTGTATAAATGATGTTTTTTAGCAAAATGGTTCATATGTGTATATTACACTAATCAAGCAATATACTCGACATTGAACATTTTGATTTGAAAGTAAATCCATATAGTTGGTATTTAGCTTTCTAAACATATCCAATACCTCCAAATAACACTCATTAATTGTAAGCTGTTATAGAGTCGCTTAAGTTATCAGGTAAGGGTGCTTCCACCTTGATGGGTTGCATTTCCATACATGCTCTGGTTGAGATTTTCACTCAAAATCAAATTCATACGGTTTAATGGATCCATTGCATTGAAATGATTCAACCTAGTAGCGCAGCTATGGAGCCAAGTCAGCCAACACAACATGAACCATCAAACTCCAATGTGGTGCCGAAAGGCACTAAAAGGAACTACAGGGCACTAAAAGTCATCATCATAAAGGGCAACAAACTGAGGACAAAAGCTAAAAAACTAGTATAAAGGGGGAGCAACTAGCAAGTACATGGAATAGCAACATGACCAACCGACCAAGTGTACGTACCACTCTCCAAGGGCCCCATTTGTTGCAAGCAAATTCCCTACACGAACAAAATGATTGATAACAAATGGTTCGTAGTGTCTCATATACTCGGCATCAAATGAGCCGGCAACATCCTTGCTACTCAACCATGCCACCTCGCCTTGACTTCCATTCAAAAAAATCCCAATCTATCAAGCACAAGTGTTTTTTTTTTCACCTACCACATGCCACGTGTTCTTTAAGAAATGGAGAATTTTGAGAGGGAGAGAGGAGCATTGGTCCAATTTTTGATAAGTGATCTCATGAGGCCCAAAAAAAAAGCATTGAGCACAACTTAGAGGCGGTTCACATAGATCCCATGTCTATAGGCTGTCCTATTTAGATTTGGGAATGTGATTGGGCGTTTCACACAATGTCCCTATCCAAGTTCATTGCATTTTGTTCAAAGTGACAACTTTTTTTTGGAAGTGTTGGCGTCAAAATAAGTGAGATTCCATTCAAGGTTTGAGCCAACTGTTACTAAACTCAACTTTAAGCCCAAAATTCCACCAATCTTTTTTGCATAATATATTTATGACTTTCTTTAGTATTCATTTTTGTTTTTAATAAACCAATCAAGTTGGGATCTCATGTTGAGGTGAGATTTGCAGAAATGAGACATGGAACATAATGTGAAGTGCCCCTTGAGAGTGGATCACATTTTGTCCCAAGATCCATAAACAAAATCCCAACTCATGAATGATCCATTTGACAACACAGCTTATGGGCAATTCACATGGACCCAAGTTTCAGTCAATTCTTAAAATAAGATTGGTTAATATCTTGAGGTTTGGAATAAATAATTTCACACACCATGTCTAAGGTTTTGCTTTGCAATTCACCTAGCTACACAATAATGCATTTTGGAAGGAATGGTGCAAAGAATTTGGAAATTAGTTGCAAAAGTAAAATCCAATTGAAAGAAAATGAGAGCAAGTCCCAAAGGTTTGTTGAATAAAATGTTCAAAAATTTATTTTGTTTTGGCTGTTTGGTGATTCAACAAAGTTGAGATATGGAGTTAAAGGGGGCTGTTGTAGAGTTTGGGTAATAAGAGCTAGTCCTTTGCCCAAATTATCCCCTAAAGGACCTAGCACTTTTTTTTGCCAAAATCACACAAAATTGCCACGTCTAGGGGATGAGAAAGAAGGTAGTTATTTTTATTTTTATTTTATGTATTTTTTGAAAATCCAACGGTAGAATCTTGCCTTAGACTAGAAGAGGTACTTGTGGGGAAAAAATCAAGTCATTCTAGATGGAGATGAGGGAGATATTTACATCTGAATTGCAAAAAGAAGGTTTCTTTCTGTGCTGCCCAAAATTTTTAGAAGCTTTTTACCACTCTTACATGAAAAAACTTGTTCTACCCAAAGTTTTGCTTTTAATTTACCTAGTGATTTACCATGTAGGAGATTAAGTTAGGTATATGCCGGAGAATTTTCAAATCAATTGGAACTATGCAACAAATGGGAAAAAAAGTAAGTAAAATGAAGTAGAGAATGAGTCAAATCACAAAATTGTTAAGAATTTAGTTATTGAAATGAAAGAATAATGCAAATCTCAATGGTTATAATGTTGTGATAAACAATATAATTCCTTACCTTTAGATTTGTTTTTCCAAAATATTGAAAATTGAGTAAAACAAAGGGCTTTAGAGTCTATTTTAGAGTAAAGAATCTATAAGTGCCCGCAAACAAAAACTCCTCATAACTTTCATCTTGTTGATTGAAATTGATTGATTCATAGCTTCCCACATATACAAAATCTAAAGAACCAATCTCAAAATTTTCTTTTAAAAACATGTGATTTTTGAAGAAGCTTTTTTGGCTGCCCAAATGGGCAATCCTCCCCACATTTTCATAAATTCTTGCATAACTTCTTTGTCAAATGTCAAATTAAAAATTTAGATGCCCACATAGATCTATGAATTCCCCACCTTTGATAAATTTTTTAAAAAATCACACAAAATAACTTATCCAAAGGTACATGCTTGAAATCCTATTTGTCCCTAATAGGGACAATGGTCCTTCAGGGTTAAGCTCCAAAACCTACTTATTGTAGGCATTCAATTTAAAGCACCCATCCACATATAATCTCCATTGTGGCTGCATAAAATTACTAAAAATATTACTTATTTAGGAAAAGCACATCAAATGGACAACATTCTAGCAGCTCCACTACACCACTTGCAACCTTTTGACACTTCAAAGAAACAGAAAAAACTCATATTGTATTCAAAACAACAATTATTGAGTAGAATGGGACAGCTTCTTATTTTTTTAGCAACCATTTGTTTTGCATAGCATATTCTACTTGCATGCACTAAAAAAGGATGGAAGATGTAACGTTATTACAACATGTCTTCTATAGTTCACTTGTTTGTTGTGAAGATTAAGTAAAAGAATTGGCATTGGAGGCTTCTTAAGTAAATGTGCATTTAAGTTACAGTTTAACTCAAGACATGCTTGCAAACCTACTCATTGAATGGTTTGTTGTGTACATAAAAAATTCCAAAGAATATTTTGGTACACTCAAAGTGCAACTAATAAGCCTCAATGGCACTATGTATTGAAATCTTTTGTATCTTTCAATTTAATGTGCAACTTCCTTGCATAGGGCAGAAAATGATCTAGCTGCTTTAGAACATGCTGCTTAACACTTACCTACTCATTATTTATGCAAGTTAATCATTTGACATTATAGACTCTTTATACGAGTATGCCTTTAAATAAATATTTCAGACTTACTTGTTTGTAATGTTGTTTAAGCAGTTGGCTTAATAAAGTGCTTTACCCTATGGATAATTCAATTTAAGGTTGAAGGGTTTATAAAGGTTTGGAATCTTTAGGAATAGCTTGCAATTTTTATAATACCAAACAAGATGGCACTTATATAAGCATTTGAACAACTTATCATACAGATAGGCAAACACTTGTATAATGTGCTTGTGATTTACATAGGGTGCTTACTGCATGAATTGTACACAAATTCATGATTTTTTATTTGTAAAGTCATAAATTCATTCATCTTACAATACTTTTTGAAAATCAACTTATTTGCCACGACACCTATCTCTAGTGAATTTCTTGAACAAAATCAATTTTTTGAATATGCTAAAATATTTGGAGTATCCATAATAGGCTTGGCTATCTCATGCCTTCATCAACATACCTTAGCATCCCATGTCAAAACCATACAAACTTTCAATTTTTACTAACAACCGGTTTCATTGGTAAATTTCATGTATGGGAAGATATGGCATTGTTTGTAAGGTTTTATTATATTTTGATTTTTGATTCTTTAATGTAGCTAGCTAGTATTTGGATGGATAAGCTAATGTGCACTTAGAGACTAACCTACCCACTTGAAGTAAAGATTTTAATTGATTCTTCAGTCTATATAAAGCACAAGAATACAAGTTTTTATAGCCACTATTACAAAAATTGAACTCTCAACTAAACCTCTTATAATGTGCTCTAGTTCTTCATGCTTTTCATGCTTGGTCGATACTTATTCACAATCCGCATTGACAACAAGTGCTTAATAAATTTCATTTATGAAAATTACTAAGATAGGAATTGCAAACTACTAGGGAGGTTTCATTATAAATAAGATTTGGTTATTTAATCAAGTTGATTTGCATTTGAAAAATTTGCTAGACCAAGGGCCAACTTCCATGCCACATTGAAATTCGAGAATTGCGGAAAGAACAAAAGGATTATACATGCCAAAAGTGCTGGAACACAACAAAATAATTGAAAATGGTGTTTTAACGAGTTTCTTGCAATAAGCACAAGATTTTTGGGATCTCAAATTTTCAAAGTCTGCCTGAAAATGCTCATCATTGTGGACAATTTTGATGCCGCATGGATGTTTGTCGTACCGAAGGTAATTCATTTACTTATTTTTAAAGCTAATTTAAGTTATAAATCAAGCTTATTCAAGTAGGGAAGTTTCTTATCCAATCACTACAAGAAATTGTGTCTTTATTGACATGTCCAAATTGACTAACCAAAATGACAAAAAGATTGTCAAATTGGACAATTTTTGTAGATTTAGTCATGTTGATTTGGACACGTTCTTGTTATTGCAAACAATTTCCCTTGTAGTGAATATAACTTACTATTATTCCAGAGGGAAAATTTCATGAATATCCCATACCCCTACTTTCTCAAAAATTACATAAATACATTTGGACCAAAAAATAATAGGCATTTATTTGTTGTGCTCATACTTCCTTTATAACTAATGTTGAAGAAGAGAGTGTAATGAAACAAAAAAAAAAACAATGTGCGCACAAAAGAAGAAGGAAAGTGACATGCACAACAAAACAAACACCTTAAAAATTTGGACCAAGGGTATTTGTGTTATTTCTGCAAAAGCAAGGGTATCTATGTAAATATTGTAAACTTCAGGGGGTATCCGTAAATTTTTTCCCTGATTCCAAACGGTCTCTCAACCAGATTCCAGGCCCCGGATTGCTGGACCTTTTCGTCCAGAATGTCCAACCCATCCATCCGATGCGACAACTTATCATCCATAATCCATCTGACACGACCAATTTCATCCACAATCCATCCAGGACTCCTCCACGTGCCACTTCTCCGCAAAAGCTACCCCCAGCGGCAGCTAGAACCACCGCGCGGCTCCCGGCGGCCCCCGGCGGCTCCCGGCGTCAGCCAAAGGCGCGGAGCAAACGAGACGCAGGAAACAATTGCACCCCTCGCACCACCGCGATGCGAGGCTTTGCGAGGGACAGGGGCGATGGAAAGGTGCACCCCAGCAACAACCGACGCCAGGCGCGGTTGTAGGTGGAGATTCACACAGCACCGCACTAAACTCACTGCTCCATCATCATCACCATCACCACCATCACCATCATTTCCATCGCCACTCTCGCTCACGCCGTGCCTGCTTCACCTGCAGCACCACCATCACTAGTTCCCGCAACAAACAACAATCATTCCCTCACACACACTCGCTCTCTTATTTCCATTACCTCCGCATCGCCTCGCCTCTTGCATCGCCGGAAACTAGCACACGGGTGTCTCTCTCTCGAGCCATTGCCATGTTCCAGGGCATGGAAACTTAGAACTAGTCTTTTTTGAATGCGAGATTCCATTCCTCTCTTGAGTTTAGGGTGATTTCTTCTTCTGGATTAGTGAAGAGGGAAGAGAGAGTGCAGATCTAGCTAGCTAGACGGCGAGGTTGAGAAATCTGAGGGGGGGATCTGGATTGAGCTCCTCGATGAAGGGAGACCAGATCTGGAGCTCGAGAGCGATGTAATGCGTGTCTATTGTCGCACCCCTCGCAAGCACCGTACGATTTGGGCGACATTCGGTTGCCATGAGTCTTCGATCGGACTCGAAGAAATTCTTGTATGAGGATAAAGAGGAGGTGAAGGAGATGGACAGCGTCCGCCGGGTGCCGCTGCCGCGGTTCCAGAAGGACTCCACCAACTGCGTCAGCGCCGCGGGCCGCGAGCGAGCGTCCGCCCCGGGCCCCGCCCGCGCGTGGCCGCTGCTGCCGTTCTTCGCGGCGGTGCTGTTCATGGGCATCCTGGGCATCCATCTCTTGCCTCCCTCCAAGTACATGAACTTCGCCGACCCCTTCACCAGCTTCGATCCCGACCAAAAGGTACTACTACCCCTCTTCCCTCAATTCAAATCATTCCAAACCCTAGCCCTAGATGCTCAAATCCTCACACACCCACTCCATAATCACCATATGCAATCTTTAGGGTTTAACGCATTCAAATCCGAGTACCCATCAAACGCAAAGATCTGTTTGTAATCTCAAAGTTAAGAATTCTTTCTAGCCAGATGCACTTGGATGTATACTGGGTTACTGCTTGATTTTGTTGAGTTTTAGAAAGCAGGTTTTTGCTTAATTGAGGGTTGCTTAATCCTCTACTCTGTAATCGTAGGGTTTAACGCATTCTAATCCGAGTACCCACCTCAATCAAACGCAAAGAGCTGTGTGTAATCTCAAAGTTAGGAATTCTTTCTAAAGAAATGCACTTCCCTTGAGTTTTAGAAAGCAGGTTTTTGCTTGATTGAGGGTGTTGCTTAATCCTCTCTCTAATCTAGAAGTCAAGATTCGATGTTGCAATCCTTATCAATCTTAGGGTTTAACACATTCTAATCCAAGTACCCACCTTAATCAAACGCAAAGATCTGTTAATCAAACGCAAGGATCTGTGTCTAATCTTAAGAATTCATTCTAGACGAATGCATTTCCCTTGAGTTTTAGAAAGCAAGTTTTTGCTTAATTGAGGGTGTTGCTTAATCCTCTCTCCAATATAGAAGTCAAGATTCGATGTTGCAATCTTAGGTTTAACGCATTCTAATCCGAGTACTCAAACGCAAAGATCAAGGCCATTCTGTGTCTTATCTCAAAGTTAAGAATTTTTTTTCTAGACAAATGCATTTCCTTGAGTTTTAGAAAGCAGGTTTTTGCTTAATTGAGGGTTGCTTGATCCTCTAAGGGTATGTTCACACTTGGTTTTAGGAGGGGTATTAGCAACATGAATGCAGTCCAAAGGTGTGTCCAAATGCATCTAATTTCCCTTTGCTACTACCACTCTTAACACCAAGTGTGAACATACACTAATCTAGAAGTCAAGATTCGATGTTGCAATTCTAAGCAATCTTAGGTTTAACGCATTCTAATCCGAGTACTCAAACGCAAACATCAAGGTCATTCTGTGTCTATTCTCAAAGTTAAAAATTCCTTCTAGACAAATGCATATCCCTTGAGTTTTAAGACAGCAGGTTTTTGCATAATTGAGGGTTGCTTAATCCTGTAATCTAGAAGTCAAGATTCGATGTTGCAATCCTCGGCACGAGACCCCACCTTCCTGAAATGTTCATCTCTGGTACATGACCGTCTTGGAAACCACGGTGGATTGCCTCGTGAGAAGCTCCTCCATCAATGCAGTCTGTTATGGGAATTTGAGAGTGACCTGCGTATATACTCGATCACCTTTTGTACCCTCCCCTTTTTTGAAAGCCTCTTTGAAAGCCTCTTTGCAACCAGTAGCTAGATTTGCTTTGCGTTGGATGGGACAGCCGCTATCTGGAGATGTCTCAACCAGTAGCTTGAATGATAGCTATTTTGAATTTTAAAATTTCAAGCTATGGCTATCATGGAACTTTGTGGGCCAGCCCTTTTTAACTGTAAACAGAATACAAGATATCGTAGTTGGTGTCTGATTTTTGGATCTTTTTATATGAAAGTGATACTTCGTGGAGTAGTAAGTTTGTCTTTCCTGGGTTTAGTTAAAAGATGGGTTGACATCAGATTCTGGATCAGAGGGTTATCATTAAACACAACTTGACATATGGAAGTTGTGTATCCTATAATACAGATTTTGGGGTATAATTCCAGAGTGTGTCTTTAGAGAAGCTTAGGTTTAGTACTTCTAGTTACAAATATTTCTTACCCTTTGATCTGTACCGTAATCCCATTTGACATATACTATCCTCAAGAAGCCTCATTACTTGCTTTGTAGCATACATATTCAGTAACGTTTAGATGTTTTGATCTAATAGCTTATTTGGTTTCATTTATTGTGTTGCTTTGGTTTTTTAACTCTACTCTAAATTTTTCATTGCTTTTTTTGCTCTGTTTTTTTTTGTAACAGTGGGTGTTCCCTAATGTGATGGCGTCCCTACAATCGTGGAAACGGAGTCAGCTTGATGACAATCGAAAGGCATTTGAACAAGCCCCTACGGCGTGGTTAGAGCAGAATAATCCAGGTTCCCTTCAGGGGAACGTCGACGTGGCGAAGAAGAAGGAGGACATACACATTTTTGTATGTACCGATCATTCTGATCTTCGACCTCTTGCCGTTCTGATCAATTCCAGCATGGCAAACACCCCGTAAGCTTCACATACTTGAAATTCTTGCAATATCAGCCTCCTTTGAGTACTCAACCTTAGTTATAGTACTCACTCTCTAGTTTTACATCTATAAGCTGATTTGCACTGGAATCAACGGAAACGTACTTGGTCCTCAAAATATTCCTTTTTTTGAAAGGGAAAATTTGATGAATGCCCCTGAATATGCGATGTTTGTACAAGTGCTTCTGGTTTTTCAGAGATTGCTCAAATACCCTTGACATAGCTATTTTGCTTTTCAAAATCATTGTTTGTAGATCCTGTAATGAATGCCTTGATGAATACATATGATAGAGAAAATTGTTTGAAGCATAGGAACATACAAAGATGGAGCAAAAGACTTCAAAATAAAACTTGCAAAACTACCTTGAGAATGCTCCTTTGAGACGTTAAGGATGTTTTTTGTGCAATTTCTGAAAAACCAGGGATATTTGTACAAATATGGCAAAGTTCAGGGGTATCCATCAAAATTTCCCCTGTTTTAAATCTGTGATGATATTTAGTTCCACTTTGACATTAACTTCAATTGGTAGCATCTTTGCATACAAAATGTTATAAAGTTTGGGTAGGTTGACAAGCTGTCGTTTACTCTGAAGAATTTGGATGTTTGGCCTTGTTGTTTTACCTGCGTGTCTTGTAAGCAGTCATGCTCTTGCTGTCGATTGTATCCCACTTTACAGCAGAAATAGTGTTCCACATAAATATTGGAAATGTAGGAGTGCTTTGGGATTTCAATGTTTGGTGTAACGCACCTGTGAGTTTGCACTAAAATCTGAGCTTCTCTGGTTTTGTAATGACGTGTCACATGGCTGCAGACATCCGGAAAGGTTTTTTTATCATTTGGTCATGCCAAGTACCCAAAAGAATGCTGCTAAAAAGCTAAAACATCTTTTTCCGGAGGCCAAAATTGAGATGGCTAAGTAAGTTTCCAACCTTTTTTTTTATTTTTTTGTTCTCTTCTTCTTCTTCTACTTGGTTTACTTCTTTGATTGGTTTTTTTGCTCAGTTCTAGCAGCTGTAAGAAAAATTGGGGATTCTAATTAGGGTTGGGTTTTTGAACCACAAACAGCCGGTATATTGACATCCACGAGGTGGAGGGGCACATTATGTTCCGTAATGACACCGGGGCTCGGAAGGAACTTGTGAGCCCGTATAATTTCCTGCCCTTCTATCTCCCTCGAACTTACAGCGACATAGGGCGCATCATCTACCTAGACTCTGACATTGTAGTGAAGGTATATGCCCCTCTCCCCAAAATCTCTAAAATCTTCCTTTTCAGCATCTTTACGTAGATGTTTTAACTGGGCTTTGCTTTTTACTCTTGTATATATTCTCGTAGCATGAGTCTTGTGTATAGAAACTCCCACATCCACCCATTAGATTGTTGAATATTTTGAACGGGCTTTAAATTCATGTCGATATTACTGTAAAGTTAATATCAGCGTCATTAACGTGCACTTGATTTGCAAATTATTTAACACTAGTTTGACATTTTACTTGACGTTTTATGATCTCTACAGTGATCTAATAACAATATTTCTGTTAATAAGTGTACGTGTAATGAGAAGTTAACATGCAAACTTTTAAGAAAACTAGAGTGTTTGGCAACTACCAAAACCTCCCCTTCAATGCAAACTTACACAACTTTCAAAGTGTTTGTCATTTGTGCAAAACACTTACTCTTTTAGAAGCTTCAAGAGGTTGGTGGTCGCAAACATCTTTACAATTAGACATAAATGAGGATTGTTCATTGCAAGCACTTGGAACATCCTTTCTTTTAACCCTTAAACGTCCTCTGGGCATAGTAGATATGTTGCCATGAAATTGACATTTGCTACCAACAAGAAGTTTTAATTTGGGATCTCAAATAGCTCATTCGAACTATGTTGGTCTATACTCCAACTTCTTTGTTGACCTCAAATGTAATAAAGGTGCGAATCCACTCCAAATACAAGAAAAGTATCTCGTGTTGTATTGGCTGCAAAGGCACAAAATCTGAGGTTGATGTCGTATTGGTATTAACATTGGTTAATAGCTTCATGAATCTAAGGGTATATTCACACTTGGTGTTAAGAGGGGTAATAGCAAAGGAAAATTAGATGCATTTGGACACACCTTTAGACTGCATACCCCTCCTAACACCAAGTGTGAACATACCCTAAGGAAGGGATGTGTTGAGATGGATTAGGGTTAGGGTTTTACCTTGTTTCCTTTTTATTTTTTTGGTGGGGTTTGTTCGTGACGCAGTTGTGGTGCGTGTGGTTTTTTCGTGGCAGGGGAACTTGGAGGACTTGAACGACGTGGATCTGGAGGGCCACTCGGTGGCGGCCATCGAGGACTGCTCGCAGAGGTTCCAGGTCTACTTCGATTTTGTCCAATTAGACGAAATTCAGAAGCGGGAGGGGCCGGAGCGGCCGACGTGGCTGCCGGACGAGCCCTTTAACCGGTCGGCGTGCGTCTTCAACCGCGGTGTGCTGGTGATCGACAACAAGCGATGGCAGCAGGACAACATCACCAACGCCATCGTCTGGTGGATGGACGAGTTCCGGAAGGCGGACAAAAAAGCCTTGTATAAGTACGTGTACTCCCTTGTCATCTTGTGTGTGTCAAATCCTAATCCATTCAAGCGCCCAAAATTGAACAGAGCATAACTCTCGCTTAAGGTATGTTCACACTTGGTGTTAGGAGGGATATTAGCAATATGAATGCAATCTAAAAGTGTGTCCAAATGCATTTAATTTTCCTTGGCTAATACTCCTCTTAACACCAATTGTGAACATACCCTAAAGGGAGAAAATGCTCGTAATCTACGATTTTATCTTCCTCAGCATGTTGTGTGTTAAACCCTAATGCGCTCAAGTGGAAAAAAACAGATCAGAAATTTTGCTTAGGGAAGCTCGTAATCGAGAGTAGGAACTCTCTAACAGCAGAAACCTCGCTTAGAAAACGCTCTTAATCTACGATAATATCTTCCTCATCATGTTGTGTGTCAAACCCTAATGCGCTCAAGCTTGAAAAACAGCACCGAATTCTCGCTTAGGGAAGCTCGTCATCGACAATCGGAACTCTTTGAAAATAGAAATCTTGGTTAAAAATCGCTTGTAATTTACAATATGGGTAGTTACACCTTTCTCGAAGAATGAAACTTCTATGGAGAATGAGAAGTTGTGGAGTTGACGTAAGAGCCGATAGGAGCACCATGGTAGGTGTGACTACCCTTTTGTGGGCGGTGGAGAATGGAGAATGATTTTACCTTGAAAATGGTGATGCGGTAAGAAAGCAAGTTAAGCGAGATGAATAATGAGACATGTAGAGGTAAAAACTTCACATACTCAAACTTCTTCACACCCATTTTTCTCCTCTAAGTTAAAGATGAAGAAAAAACTTCTTCTCAATCTTCAAAGATTGGGACTTCCACAAGGAGAGAGTGCCATGTCCCCTTTCTCGGAAGATTGAGAATGGGGTGAAGAAGGCGTGACTACCCCCTTATTATATCTTCCTCATCATGTTGTGTGTCAAACCTTAATCTACTCAAGCGCAAAAGATAATAGAATTCTCGCCGATCATTTAGGAAGCTTCAGAGATCGGTAGGAAAAGTATAGTAACTGTGAAAGAGGAAATCGTGTTCTAGTATTGTGGAAACAGTAGGAGTGTTTTTTTTCTGGAAGCTACTGGAACCGACAATCAGGATTTGTAAGTGGACTGAAAATTAAACAAATCTCATAAGAGCTGGAAATAGGGCATTTACGAAGCTTCAAAGATCTTGCATTCGAGGTTTGCAGAAATAATGCGAGTATTGTTTGGAATAGACGATTAGGGTTATGGAAAATGGACCTTCGTGACATTAGGGTTTGAGGGGGCTGTGGGGATTGATGGTTTTGGTGGAGCGGGTGCTTGATGATTAGGGTTTGTAAAGTGGACTGAAGATAGAACAAATTCCATAAGAGTTAGAAAAAGAATATTCACAAAGTATTAGAGATCGTGTAGCGATTGGAAAACGAGGAAATCGCACTCTGGAAGTCTAGAGACAATAGGAGGGAGTGTTGTTTGGAATCGACGATTAGGGTTTTGGAAAATGGACCTCCGTGACATTAGGGTTTGAGGGGGCTGTGGAGGCTGATAACAACAAATAAATGCCTAAATTTTTTTGGTTCAAGGGTATTTGCATAATCAGGGGTATCTATGTAAATATGGCAAATTGCAGGGGTACCCATGAAATTTTCCCTGGAAACATTACGAGTGGTGTTTGGAATGAACGATCAGGGTTTCGGAAAATGTATCTTTATTGGTATTAGGGTTTGAGGGGCTGTGGAGATTGATGGTGGAGCGGGTGGTGGTTGCAGGGCGGGGATGTCGCAGCCGCCGTTTCTGCTGGCGCTGTATGGGAAGCACAAGGTGCTGGACGAGACGTGGAACGTGCGGGGCCTGGGGAGGCCCAACCTGAGCGACATGGAGCGGGCCTACTACCAGGACGGCTGGAACATGACCTTCAACCGCATCCCCTTCATGTCGCCCTTCGCCGACGAGGCCCACATCCTGCACTTCAACGGCAAGTTCAAGCCCTGGAAGGGCAAGCGCCACCGCGACCCCGACGACGCCGTCGTCTCCATTTGCGGCGAGCCTGGCAAGTCGCAAGAGTGCGCCAGCTTGTGGTGGGAGTACTTGTCACCGGAAGCGCACGATTTCTTGAAGAAGAAGCCCGCGGGTTCGAAAGGCCCCGTGTCGACGAAACAGACGTAGAATTAGGGTTAGGATTAGGATTTAGGGTTCGGCCCCTCCATCTTTCTCTCCGGGCAAGTCGCCTGTCGCCGGAAGCGCACGATTTTCTGAAGATGAAAAGCCCGTGAAAAGCCTTGCTTCGAAGAAACAGACGTAGGGTTAGGGTTTAGGGTTGGCCTCTCTCTCCACCTTTCTCTCTCCGGGCAAATTGCAAGAGTGCGCCAGCTTGTGGTGGGACTGCCTGTCGCCGGAAGCGCACGATTTCTTGAAGAAGAAGCCCGTAAATTTGAAAGGCCTTGTGTGGAAGAAACAGACGTTGACGTAGGATTAGGGTTAGGATTATGATTTAGGGTTGGCCTCTTTCTCCACCTTTGTCTCCGGGCAAATCGTAAGAGTGCGCCAGCTTGTGGTGAGAGTACCTGTCGCCAGAGGATCACGATTTTCTGAAGAAGAAAAGCCCGTGAATTCGAAAGGCCTTGTGTCAAAGAAACAGCCTGAAGGTCAGGGCAAAGGTTAGGGATTTAGGGTTAGCCTCTCCTTCTCTCTCCCTCTCTCTCCATCTTTCTCGCTCTCTTTTTCTCTCTTTCTTTCCATGTATTTTTTTCGAACTTACATTTGACCTAATTGCGCTTTTCTTTTCTTTTTCTTCATCTTTTTCTTTCGTGTTTTTGTAGCGCAGCTCGCTTGGCTCTGGGTTTGGGGTTTAGGGGTGTTGTATGATTTGCTATCTTCCTTGTCGGGAATTTTTTTAAAGGACACGTTTTGTAAACAAGAAGCTAGTAACTGGCTTATGTGTCTCCTGGTTCTTTCTGTAATTCAAGCAGCATTGATGCGTAACTTCGCCCTTTTTTTTGTTGCAAGCACATTGTTCTAGGGGTTGTTTGTGTGTATGTTTTGCTTTGTTGGTTAGGGTTTTGTAGTTGGTTGTCGTCTTTTAGTGGTTAAAGTAGCTTGTTCTACCCTTGTTAGGGTTTTGGATGATTTTGGTTTTGTGTTTTTGGAAGTGTTGAGAATGATAGTTGTTTGCAATAGGAATTTGGGGAAATCTGTTGTTTGTATGTGTGAGGGATATGTGAAATAATGAGTTCGAGTTTGGGTCCTCTAAGCGATGTTTTAAATTAGGCGTGCGGAACGTTTGAACTAATGCTGCTTTTTTTGATTTGGATGAAAAGATTTGTTTCACCTCTATCATTTTAAGGCCATATTCAAAAAATTGGAGGTGCTTGGATTAAATATTAAAAATATAGGACTTTTGAATTGGAGGTGCTTGGATTAAATATTAAAAATATAGGACTTTTGAATTACCGGTACTCAAAGCAAAGATATGTCAAGAAAATAGCACTAGTGCAATAAAAACTCAAATTTTCTTTGTATTTGTTCTTCTTTCTTTCAAGGAGATGATAAGGTCATGATTAAATGATGAACCACTTCAATAAAAAAATAGCATTAAATTCTCAAATTACATGCCCACATGGGTGTGCACTCGCAATTCTAGGTGTGGCTTCAACAATTTTCTTGAATCAAGATAGAGTTGGATAGGATTGGGAAGGGAAGGCGTGGGTGCATTCGTGAATGGAAATGTGCTCAAAAACAACAAAATTGGAAATGATGTTTTGGCACGTTTTGTTAGCTTGGGGATATTGAGGATCCAAGCATGAGAAAACCTAAGGGGTTGGAGTTTTCCAAAGCTGGAAAATGATGATCAGCATGATCAATTCTTATGCAGCATGGAATTCTGCTCTAAAATCCTTTTGAAAGCCAACATTTCCTAGGTGGACAATGAATATTTTCATATGCATACAACAAAATTGGATGAATCAAATAACGCGCATAGGATGCAATTTTTGTTTTTTTTAAAAATACTTTACTAGTTTGATCACTGGATGCTTCATGATATTCATACAAAGCTCTAAACCAATTCATATAAAGATAAACAGAAAAAAAACTACAAAAAAGACCATATTATAATCGAAATTCTTAGTCCATCCCTTATTTTGCCTCAAAAGCTCCGGATCAAATGCTTCAATCCCCTGCACTACTATAGCAGGGGCACACAAGCAGGAGCATGAGAGAACAAAGAAGCATGGGTCCTCTCATACAAGAGAATTAGGAACAAAACAAAGAAGCATGACTGCTTTAAATGAGAAAAGGAGGAAAAAGGTAAAAACAAGTTGTGAAACCATCCCTGAGAAACCAAATTATCTTCGGTAGAAAAACAAAGAGCAACACAATTTTACCCCGGGAATTTACCGTGCTTTGAAATTCCTGTAAAGACAGTTTTGTGATTAACTGAAACAGACCGAGCATTGAGGCAGCATCAAGGCATAGGTGTCCGCCCGGAGACCAGTTGCCAAACACCTTGCAATACAATTATGTCTGAAGCAAGCACATCCTAGACCCTAAGAGCTCAGCACAGTCTCAGTCTTGGAACTGGTTGGTTCATTTTCTTTTCCATAAGAGCTCCGCTTGAAAAAAGCAAAGGGCCCAACCACGAGATACGTGCGCTGCGCATCCATCTACTTTGTCTGGATTTTGGATTTTGGATTCGTCGATCCTAAACCCTGTTGTGATGTCATAGCAAATCCAAGAGAACAGAACGTGAAACCTGTCCTTCATTCTACGCTTACCCAATTCTGTCTACGATTATCCGGTGGGGCTTCAACACTCAAATCCCTAAATATCGCCGATAAGTCGGCAAAGATCTCATCTGAACAAAAATTGAGGCCGTAGGTACCTACCTAAAATCTCAGTTGTCCCCCATATGGACAATGGTCCTTTACGGGTTAAGCATGCAAAAACAGTGATGTTCCTTTTACTGTGTGGATATAAAGCAAATATGCTTTAATCCAAGGGAATGTTTGCTGGACAAAAATAAATATTTTATTGCATGGGTAAAGTTTGAAGTTGGAATTTGTGAATAAAAAGTAAGAATTATTTTCTTGCAAGGGAAATATTTTGCGTAATTGGGCCTGATATGGTCTTGCGTCATGTTGGACTAACAGGTGCATGTTGGGCAAATAGGTGAACGTAGGACTGCATTAGTCCGTCAAGCAATTAACACAACATTCATTAAATTGGGAAAAATAGTACATTTTGGGACTTTTGAAGGTTGAAGGTGATCACCTTAAACCAAGCTCCAGCATCTTTGGTACACGTGCCCTCACCTGAGAGGAGGAATTTGCGAGGGAAAAAATCTTAGTGGCTTAGACTCAGTCTGATACCTCCAAATCTGGTTTAAGGTAACTTTTTTGGTTTTAGGTGAAGTACAACTTGGGAATTGCGTTTTCCCAATTTAATGAATATCGTGTTAATTCAAGTTATGAGCGTGGTTAAGCATGGATCAAGAGCTCAAGTCCTAAAGTTAAGAGCTCAAGTCCTAAAATTAAGAGCTCAAGTCCTCTAATTGAGAGCTCAAGTCTTGAATTTGATTGAGACTTCGAGAGTGGCATAGGACAAGGGGGGCATACTAGTCTTATCTCTATTATAGTCTTATCTCTATTAGTTGGGTAGTTGCCAGCAAAGTATGATTTAAAAATTTAAGATTGGCCAAGCCAAGGGGCAAAGTGATGAACATGGGCGTTGTGTGTGAAAAGACATCTTTGGTGGAATGCATTGAATCTTTTTCCAACTTGAATTTGAAACTCACAAATAGAGGGGTGGAAAGGGAGATTAAAAGGCAAATTAATTTGAATCTAAAATGGGATTTGAGTTTATGTTATCCCATGGAATATTTTTTGTGAGCATGGGGGTGGCCCGATAGCCTTTTGCCGGAACAGTGGGTCCACTAGTTACAAATTAAAAGGCTAATGTATAATTCATTTTTCATATTACTCTTTAAATATTGGTGAGGGGTAGCACTTTTTTAAATTGATCCTTTGAATGGGTAGTATTTTTGCAAGTGGTCATGTGACTGGCAAATTTTTGAGTTAACATTGTTAAGATAGGACAGGTATTTTGACATATGAAGGGTATATATATATATATATATATATATATATATATATATATATATATATATATATAGTCAAACATCAACATTGTTTACTAGAGTCCCCATAATGTCATAACTATGGTTGTCATTTTGGGCAAGATTTAGTCAAAATATAGGACAAGTTGGGAGGTGGTCCTCATTGCATGGGTGGGTGTGTTTGTACAATGTTGTATTTTAGGATTTTTAATTGAAAAAGGGAAGAATCAATTTACTTTTTTAATCGTTACTAGTGATATGACTTTAAATCCGTGTCCTAACTTTATGTTGGCAACCATTTCTATAACTAGCATGTACAAGATAAACTTTTTTTACTATTTTTTGAAGTCAATTATAAGTTCATTATATTGGACGGACAAGAGCTCAATCAAGCGTGTAAAGCAGTAAAGCAAAGAGGCAGGCAATTTTGTCCAATGCGACAAGCATGTTGGTAAATTACATCCCAAACAAGTAGGGCCTAAGTAATGTGCAAGGAGAACTAACATTTAATGTAACATCACCTAGTTCAAATTACAAAAAAGCGGATTGAATTTGACACTTCCAGCTAACAATTGTTCAAGTTTTACCATAAAAATCTAAATGTAGTATATTATATTATAGTATAAGTTTTAAAAATATCCGATGCAATTTAGCAAAAAAAAAAACAGGGGTTAAATATGAGAAATGCCATATTTTAACCCCTGAGCGCATAGAGTTATTTTTGGATTTAGGAGAAAATGGGGGTTTAATGGTCACCACAGCTTGAAAATTACATTCAAAAAAAGTGACAATAGGATTTGAAGAAGGACTACATTCTCTGCTGATGGGGACCAACCATGGCTGTTTTCACAGTACAAATTTTTTTTTAAAATGAAATGAAGTTGTGGGCCCATCTACAGTAAAAGCAAAATTTCTCCTCGAACGCTGCGTCTAGAGCGATGCTTATCCGAAGTCTTTGCCGACAGGAGCATCGTGCAGATCCGTCCATCGCAGCACTCTCGTATCACGCACCGACACTTCGAATTTGTTGCACGGAGCGGCCGGCCATGGCTGAATGAATCCTCACCTCACGACCCAACTGCCATCCGCTCTGTTCCAGTACCGACTTTTTCGGTGTGATACGAGAGAGGATCATGTTTTGAAATTGTGAATGACCTAATATGTCCTATGGCAGTCTAAATGCTTGATTCTTCTGTGAGATTTTCCTCGTGATTAATTAGAGCATGTACTCCTCACATATGCCTCATGATCCTGAGAGAAGTAGGTGAATCTTAAGTTTCTGGATTGCGTTTCAAGGTTTTGTCGGTAATTGGAGAACGAGCCAGGGCTTGCTTGGTAATCTCTACGGATCGTCTTTTCTGAGGTTATTGAGAAGTGGGTGCATCGTTTTCTGAGCGTCTTGTGGTACATTTGATGCGTTGCAATTTCGAAGTGCAAGCTCTGCCGGCGTATGCTGTTCTCATTATGTGTGATATTGTCGGGAACGTGCAAACAAGCAAGTGTGCACGCTAGTACTGCAGAAGATTTTGGCCAGTAACCTCGTCAGTAACTTGCCTGTGAAGTCTGAATGAGGCGCGTTTGACGTTTGTTGGACTCGAAGGAGAAACTCTTGGTGACGAGAGATTGAGGTTCATCTAGAATATGCGTGGCCGTGGTGGATTGGGGTTGCTATATGATGTTGTCCGGCAGTAATTCCGAGTTCATACTCGGGAAAAGTTAGCAGTAATGCTAGTCTTGGATTTTTTGAAAAGGGTAAAGTGCTGTTCAGGAGACGCCTAATGGACGTTCTACAAAGTGACGACAAGATACTAGAGGTGTACGTGTTGTCGGTAAATGACGACAATTAGGGGTTGATTCAGTATGGATGTTCTATGGTCGATGATTCCTAGCTGGACGAATGTCTAAGCGTCGTGTGGGGAGTTGAAAAACCTGCTGGCAGAGGATGATGCGGATCTGGTGGCAAAGTTGTAAAGACGTAACTGGGGGGTGCAGGAGGACGTGGTTGTTGCAGCAAGCTCGAGTTTTGGAGAAGCGGAGGACGGTCGGGAGGAGTTCGCCTTATTAGGCTTAACCCCTCAACTTGCTCTCACCAATGGAACCCCACTCTTCATGCTCTGGCCAATCCGGGGCTGAAGCTGCCACAACATCGGCGTCATGTCCCTCGTTATCACCGTATTTCTCTGCTCGCATCCAAAGCTTGAGTGAGCTGCGGAACAACTTCGACAACCAGTTGGAGTTTGAGATTGAGTCCTCGAAATCCCACTGGACGGAGCTTTCCGTTGCGACATCGGACTGCGATTCGGAGGAGGAGCAGGTGCCGAACAGCGTGGAGTTCGAGAGACTGAAGGAGCACCCCGAGTGGGGTCCCCTTTTCCGGAGATGGCGGTACAAGTTGGAGATTGGTGAGAAGATTGGTTAGGGAGGGCAGGCTGAGATATTTGCAGCCACTGCGCCGGCAATGCTGACCGATTTTTGTGATGACGGCAGTTCTCCGGAGGAACTTCTGTGGATTTGGGGCAGGGATCTGGTGGTAAAAATGTTCAAAAAAGGTTTTCCACTGCAGGACCTGCAAAAGCTGTGGCCTCCTGGATTAGCATCGCCCGAAGCATTAAGGATAGAACGTTTTGATTTTTCGTTTACGAAAGGACTTTGCTGCTGGCCCCAAGGTGCGGTAATGTTGGAAGATGGCAGATTCGTGTTCATATTTGAGAGGTTTTGGGGTGATCAATGCAGGCTCATCGATGGCAGAACGCTGAGAAGTAATGGAACTCCGCCATTTACACCGGAGATGACTTGGAAAATTCTGTTTACCATAGCAGGGGGTATGGATCACCTCCACAGGGAAGGTGTTCTCCACAGAGACCTGAAAGCAGCCAACGTCTTGATGCGTGATGATCAAGGTGAGAGAGACCGGGACTATCTCCCTCCAGCAATGGTAGCAGATTTCGAGTCCTCTGTAGGGGTTGTCGGCACCGGATTCTGGAGGGCCCCGGAGGTATTGCTGGCGCTGAAGAATGGTGGGTCGAGAGCGGTGAAGTTCACAAGAGAATCAGACGTGTACAGCTTCGCCATGACATGCTACGAAGTCATCACGGGTCGTGTCCCTTTCGAAGGCCATCCTGGGAATGATTTCGATGTGGTCCTGCGTGGTGAAAGACCGGCGTTGCCGGATGAGACCCCTTGCCAGTTGAAGGCTCTGGTGACTAAGTGTTGGCACCAAGACCCTCTCCAACGACCCTCATTTAAAGAGATCGTTGTCGAATTAGCCGCGATGGCTCCCCACTTGAAGCTTCCATACCCCTACCACATGACATGGATTCATCCCGCTTAGATTTGCCGCCCCATTCACCCGATGGATCCTCCCAATCTGGACGCAACTCCTGCAGCAAATTCAGCACAGGAGAAGATGTTTGCAAGTACTTGCAAGTTTTTGCCTAGAAATTGCAAGCTATTACAAGTAACGTGTCATTCCACCAGCAAACGCTGTGGAAGTCCTAGGGGCACTAAGAAACTAGTGAGGGCACTAGGAAATGAGCAAATTTGTCATTTGAGGAGGTTGTTTTGACGGGACCATCTCTGGGGTACACGTTGCTGTGGTTGCATTGGAGCCCTAAAAATTCCTCATTCTCCCACACAATTGGCTCCCACCAAGAAAAATGCATTTACAGCCCCATTCCCGTCTTGGATTGATGATGCTCTTACAACCCCACCGGAATGAAGTTCTAAGTTATACCTTCATGCTGCCTCAATGCTCGGCCAATTTCTGTTAATCACAAAACTAACATAAGAGGGGTTTCAAAGCACGGTACATTCCGGTGGTAAAACTGTTTTTCTCTTTGTTTTTTTATTGGAGATAAATTTCGTTTGTGAAGGATGGTTTCACAACTTGTTCTTGCCTTTTTCCTCCTTTTCTCATACAAAACAATCATGCTTCTTTGTTTCGTTCCTAATTCTCTCATATGAGAGGGTCCAGCCATCTTGTTCTCTCAAGGAAGAGAGCTCTTGTTTGCAGTTTTGCACCACCTTGTTTCAGTTGTTTGGTATGCATTTTTTTTGGTTTCTATATAAAACAACTTAATTTTGCATAAATAAATAATTTCTTGACTTTACAAGAAATACACTTTGATAAGACTTTTAATTTTTGAGATTTGAAACCCCTCAACGTCAACAAAGAATAATGCATGGAAGTGGATGTGCTGTAGAAATGAAAGTTGGAATATTAGGCTTGCAAGACACATGGGTGCTCCACGTAGGAAATAATTAAGCACATCTTGCCAATTGACTTAATTTTCAATAGCGATTTTTATCTTGAGAACTGGCCCTCGTATTTATTTTCCCTACTCACATGGCAGTGATAAGCAAAGCATTTGTTTTACAATGTAAGAAAGGATTTTATCAATTCCAATACATGCCTCTTCTTTTTGCCAACTTAGCCCACAAATGGAGCTCCACCTTTTGTACTGTACACCTAAAACTTCTTAACCTTTAAAAAGTCTTAAAGTATTCCAAGTTTCCAAAATTTAACCCTTAAAAAGTTTTGAAGTATTCCAAATTCCCAAAAATTGCAAAGACATGTTACAAAGTACAAATTTGAAGAATCATTCAATGATGAGTTCAAACAAAACATTAATCATGCTTGTATAGTTGGATCTACCATTATGTTGACCAATGTTTGTTGGCGCTAAACCAATGTCAAAATCCCTTCTAAAATTTGATTGTAAGTTGAAAATCAAACAATTTTCACTTAATTCTTTTTTCTGTGAGTTTGGAATGTGAAAAATAAATATATTAGTGGTATTTTCAAGGACTTCTTTATCACCCGTTTTTGGAAATCATATTTGGAGAGATAGTTTTTGAATTGAGGAGGTTTGATCATTAGATGGAACATATTTGCACTCACCAAGGTGTAGAGTGTTTGAAAAGAAGATTTTAGATTTTTTGTGTGTTCATATGTTGAGAAAGTTCCATGAGAACTCTTAACAAAATGATGAACTGGGACTACAGAAATGAAGCATGTAGTCTTCAAAAGAAGGAAAAAAAAATGGGTCCTTCGGAAAAGATACCTTCAAATTCCTTAATTGTCACTCAATTGAACAAAGTAATTGTAGGGTCTCAATAAAGGTGCAATCAAACATGTTTGATTATTTCATCACAATGCAATGTTAAATTTTAAAATTTGTATCATTGAATTAGATCAAAATAGTCTACATGACATGCTCAAAAAAGAAGTAGTAGTCTTTTTGAATGAAATTTCTATAAGGTTGCACCAACAAGATTTTCAAAAAAATTGGGACCTAGAAAATTCATAGCAAACTTGACATGTTTTAAAGAATAGCTTTGAAGTTGCTCTGGAGGAGAAATTGCCTCCTAAGCAAATGGTGATCTACACCAAGGTTGTTTGAAGACCTTAAAAAAAAATCCCAAATTGTAAATTGTGCCCACTTAAGCTTAATGTACAAATGCTGAGGTTGCCTATCCTTATAGAAATTCTAAATTTTATTTGAAATAGATTTGAGGATAAAATAAATCCCGTTTTTTTGGAATGTTTTAATAAAAAGCAAAGCAACTTATTGAAGCATTTTAACCAACTATGTTATAGAAATAATTCTCCACTTTTTGTGGGCATTCTTGTGAGCTACAAAAAAAATATTACTTTTTTATTTGGCTAATGTAATACAAAAACGGATATTTTGGTCCACATAGGCAACAAGGAGTTAATATCACACCTTGAGGTTTTACATTCAAATTATTGATTCAATAGGAAGCACACGTGATTTGAAAATATTAGTTATAGTTGTGCCAAATGGCTAGTAGTTGGTCTTGCCATTATAGTGCATCAAACTAACATATATTATTTTAGATTCATATAAAAAAACTAAACATCAATTATAAGATAAAAGATGAAGTTTTGATTTGAACAAATAATACATGCATTTATTGTACATCAATTATCCACAACATCTAATTATAAATCTTAAAATTTGTTTTCCACAATTCTTATTGTATTTGTCTACAAGAACTTATCCTTACAAAGCATGTAGCTGGAAATAGCTATTTTCCAAGCAACAAATCCAAAGAAACTCATTATATCTTTAAAAGTAACTATTGCACCACAATTATGCAAGACATTCTAGTATTAACTTCATATACAAGGTATTGTACTAAAATCCTTTTATATCTATGAAAAACTCAATTGCTTTTTACCACCTTCCAAGTTTGAGATGAGTATACATCAACAAAAATAAAATTTATGCTTTATAAATTTGAGCAACAAAAATGTGTTTCAAAAATCAATGCAACTAATTTTTTGACTTTAAATTGGGATTTTCATTTTTGGCATTTAACAGTTAATTAATGTATTTGGCTTTTCCTCAAATACAATAGTCATAACTGGGATTTGTATTTAAATTGCATTCAAATATTTAAAAAGGCAATGGAGCTTGGATGTTTTACATACCATGTAATAAAAAGATGATGTAGACGACAAAAAAAGGTTTTTTTGGAACATTCTAGCGCAGCTAGACACTTATTTGAACTTTTACAAGCTTGCAAATAGTATTTTCTTGATTACTCTTGAGATCAAATGTCGTAATCCCAATTATGTCCTTGCACTTAATTAGGTCAAAGCCAGTGTCCATTTCCTATATAGTCTCATTATCATGACACAAAGTCATTTTAGAAAAAGACTAAATACTTGATTGTTCTAAAAAATTCTCAAAACAAGAAGCTTTGCAAGGCAAAATAAGTCTTGTTCTTACAATTTATTCAAAGTAATAAAGAAACTAAGCCATATTTTGGGCTAAAATCATATCTAGACCAAATTTAATTCAAAGAGATGAAACACACACTATTGAATAATGAAAACACAAGTATATGCCTAAATTTTCATACACATAAAATGGTTCCTATGGAACCTCAAAATATGGCATAGAAATAGCAACTTTCTAGAGCATAATCATAGAAAGTATAGAAATAGGAGTAGAGTAAAAAAATGCTGAAGTTGCCATGGTCTCCAAGAGGAATTGGGCCTCACATGTATCCATCCCAAAATCAACCATAAACCAATATGATATCAGTGAGGTTACAACAGGTGTCTTAAGTCCAATACGCGTATTATTGCTTTTGCAAGGATAACAACATAGCAAAGCAATCAAACTACAAGAAACTCCTCAAAGAAATTAGAAGAATCTGAGTAGCATTGGTCTGTGTGGCTGCCATTGTGACCGGTATCACCAATTACAAAAAACACCATATTTGTTATAATGAAAGTTTTCCAGTGAAATGAGAGTAATTTAAAGGAAATACAACTTGAAATTAAAAAGTTTTAGGGCAATTAGATGAAAGGTTTTTGGTCAATTGAGCTAAATTGACATAAAACCTTTTAGATTTGACCTGAAATTGAAAAAAATTATGTCAATTCAGCTCAATTTGAGCTAATTTTTTTCATTTTAATGTTTATTTTGAGAGGTCTCCATTCTCTCATTATAACAAATATGGTATTAAAACCAGTTGAGAGAATAGAGTGTCAGAAATACGAAGAAGCCTTGAAAGTAGTTGCGGTAGGCAACGTAAAGGCATGTGCAGTGTGTGTAAGGCCTATTGTACTCAAAGTTTCATCTAGGCAGAGAGCAAAGAGAGCTAAAAAAAAAAGAGGAAGTAATTAGCAGCAACGTGAGATAAGTATGCAGCTGCAGCTTATGTAGAGTTGTGCGTGCGGTGTAAGAGCCAGTTTCCATGGGGGGCTACAGGTGTCCACGCCTGGATGTCTAGACTACAGTTTTGTAAAAGCGGAACTACACAACTGGAGGACCTGGACCCAAAATCGGATGTTGCTTTCCAAACTCTCCCCATTCTAAAAATTTCAAGATTTTTTCTTCGTTCTGCCCGGGTCAGCTTGGAGGGTGTTTCCCCAGTTCCAGTTCCCCATGAAAACTGGCTCTAAGCAGAGAGCTAAGTGAGCTAAAAAAGAAGAGCCTTGTGATTCGCAATAGCATGAGATAAAAAAGGAGCCGCAGCGAGTGCAAAGCTGAATGTGCAATGTAAGGCTGTGCATGCATGTTTAGTCTCAACGAGGCAATACAAACTAGTGTTGCGTATTGAGATCGAGAGCGCTTACAGCACGCAAACTGAGTGTGTTTATGTATTAATATGCAAACGCAACGTTTTTTCAAGCTAATCCTGATCTTAAAAGAGCATATAGACTCAGCGAGCTGATCTCAGCAATGTGAAAGCAAGTCTCGGCATGCAAACAGAGCCTTGCAGTGCTAAACTTTGTAGAGAGAGTAGGGGTAGTCACGGTTTGATTTTTATCATTCTCAATCTTCATAGAAACTGACGTGACTATCAATCCACAACTCGCACAAGAGGTTTTCAGGGAAGATTGAGTTTTTTTTTTATCCTTGCCCAGGAATGGAGAAATGGCATCCTTTAGGTTTTCGCGAGAGAACTTTTATTTCTTGTAATTCTAGATTCATCTTGCGTTATTGCTCCCATCGTATTGGTTTGTACATTCACTTTGCCTTTTCTCAATCTTCAAGTAAATCTGAATCTGAGAGAAGAGCAAACAGTTCTCACCGTGGGGAAACAAAGGTGGATAAGTTGTAGGGTCGGTCTTTTTTTGTAGTTTTTTAAAAATAAAAAAACCTTTGAACTTGTGGATGATGATTAACCCCTGAGCGCCCGTGGTTTTATCACCCTCGAAGGAGGTGCGGGGAGGTGCTAGTCTTACAAGTCCACTTGTTTTCTCGTGAGTAAGATCTAGAAAAAGTGGCCTTTGAAATTGGAAGAGGGCTTACTGCCGGAGGGGTAGACGCAATGGAAAAATGATTCCACCGTTTGGTTGCGAAGATTATATCAGTCAAATTATAGTTGATCGCAGGAAATTTGCTGAATTTTTGGGGACTTCATTGTTAGCACATGAACGTACTGTGGATATAAGTTGAAGTTGGGGCTCATTTTTCGCACCGCTTACATCGAGAAGGTAGGGTTTAGGATATGAAATTCCGGATTATTTCTGCCAAGGGACCACCTCACAAATGGCCAGAGATTGAACAAGTCTCGGAGCATTTCACTGCTTGGCAACCGGTTCTGCCATGCCGGGCAACCGGCACAAGGTTCCCACGAGGTAGTACCGTCTTCCACGGACGGCCACCTGGGCTCTTCCGCTCTGGCTTTTCCACATATAGCTTCAGTTGAAGGGTGGTTAGGGTTTCTAAGCCTAGGCCCGGACAACGGCTGCAAGGGTTTTAGCATAATACATTGAACCACATTCAAAGAGCACTGGTTCTGGACCAGGGTCCGGGTAATATTTGAGATTTTGGGTAGATTTCCTTCAATTCATGTATTGAGCCGGTTTATCAAGGAGCTCTTTTGGTTCTTTTATCTATTTTATATTATAAATAATTATGTTATAGATTTTTGATCAATTCTTAGCCAAAGTTTATAAATTACAAACAATTTTTTCTCATTTCAATTGGCTAGCATTGAACTAAGGTAGTGTGCTCTAAAATGATTCACCTACTCAAATGTCTTGAGTTTGGATAAGTTGATTTTTTGTAAGCTTCAACAATGTACAAGTACTATACATTTGAGAAGGTGAACCATTTTAGAGGCTTATAACCTTTCCACTTCAAAATTTCATATCTAATTCTAGAAAGTTCCAAAAAATATGAAATAACTTGGGTTAGATGGCAATTCCTCTTATCTTTCAAGGAAAGTTTATTAAAAAATGTTTCAAGAAGTTACACCTCCCAAAAATTCAGTTTCAGCCCTTAGATGGTCCATTTATGAGCGCACTACCTTAGTGGTTGGTTCTTCTCGGACCTTGTTCTGGACAAAAAGTACTCAGGGTTTGGAAGGGTGAATGTCCGCCTTTCCGAGAAGAGTATACAAGAAACATACCAGTTAGTGAAAAAAAGGTAACACCATACATAAAAAGAAAATGACCTTGAATGGTCTGGGCAAGGACGGGGGATGACAGCGTGGAGTGGCACGAAACAAGGAAGCCGGTCATACACCGATAGTCCCAGGTCGTCCCGGTCAAAGAATTCGCCAAAACTCAAACCATCCCGGGTTCATGGCCAAAAATCTACCAATCCGAAACCCCCAAGAGTGTAGTAACCCCACTCACGTCCCATCGTAAACCCTACCCCTAAGTCAGCATGCAGTACCTGGCCCAGTACACCAAAATCTCAACCAAGTAGCCCTGGTTTTCTAATTTGCATCGACGGGATACTGCTGGTGGGGGTCTCAGGGGTTAAGAAGAAATCTTCCAAATCAAGTAGCGGTTTAAAGTGCAGGCAACAATTTAACCGAGAAGTAAAGCACATGGGCTTTAAATTAAGCCGGTCAAGTATATTTAAACCTAATTTCACCATTCCAAAGCAATGCCTATTTTTGAGTATAACTAACTCAGTAATATTAACCACGTATAGCAGCATGTCCGGTAAAGGCCAAGAGTCAGGTTGTGAATGAACGGTTCCCCTAAGAATCTCAAGTAAAAAAAAGAATTAAAACTAAAAAAACTTTTTTTGTGGAACAGAAACCCTTATCCATAGCTCTGTGCAGCTTTTATGTTTTAATATATGTAACTCTCGATCCTTGTGAAAACTTACACAACTATATATAGAAAATTATATATACTTATTGTAGTTGAGCTGCTATGTACACTTTGCGGTATTCATAGAAATTTTAAAATGGCTTAAGAACCATTGGTAGCTTTAAAAGAGCTACTCTATATAGTAAGTAGATGTCCGGTTCACTTTTGTAGAGGAATTAGGTGTGAAGTATAAGAGCTTATTGACATAATAACCCATTTCCTTGTTTTGAGAAGAAAACTTTAAGAGTTTTTAATCAACGCAAGAAGCTACAAACTAGAGCATGTTTCCTAGTAATGATTGTACAAGAAGTCTAAAGGTTTAACCCTTTAGAGACCACCAAACCATATTTTGGTTTAGCAGAGTGGTTTTTGGGCTACAGAGTAAAATTGGTCAACAATTTGGAATTTAGTCTTGAAGAACGCTTGTGATCACAAGAGTTTTGCATCCAACCCAAAAAAAAAAAAACAATGGAATTGGGATTGTGAGTTGATAAATAATGGTGTCTATACAACAAGACCTTAAAATACATCCATATTTGGTCAAAGATGGATAAAAGCAACAACACTATACATCAAACATCTAAGAATTTGAAGAGTGTCAAATTTCAAATGCACAATCCTAAAAACTTCAAATTGCTTAAGAAATATGCTTGAATTATTTTTCTATACAATAGTAGTATAATTCTAGTATTTGAATATCTATTGAAATGGTGCTATCATTTCATCTTAAAGAATTGTCATCCCACATTTAAGGCCAATTCTAGATTGTTCACATCAATTGGATTTTCCACAGCATTTATCAAACTTCTTGTAAAACCGTTTTTGGGTAGCTAATAAAGTGGGACATTTGACCCTTTTTTGTTCACTTAGATACACCTTGTGAATGCTATTTTTATCTATTTTGAGTGAAACAAGTCTTATTGGTAAGGTGGGAAACCCTGCTTTCTAGAAATATAAGGCTCTTCTCAAGCAAAGCTTGTATGAAGCAATATGATCCAAAACCACACAAGCATGAAAACTAAAAAATTTCCACCTACAACTCACTCAATCATTATGATATTTCACCTCAAATGACAGATCTGGTTGGAATCTTGATGTTTTACAACACTAACTTATTGTAATCTATTACAAGAGTGTTAATCCTTGGACGTCCATAGGTCATAGTAAACATGCTAACATATAATTGGCGTTTAGTATTATAAATTTTTTTAAATTTGGGATCTCAAATTTCTCACTAGGATTGCATTGATCTATATTCCAACTTCTTTGTTGATCTCAAATGCAATAAAAGTGTGGATCCATTCCAAATACAAAAATAAAGACCTAATATTTTACTGGTCACAGCGGCACTCTTAGCGGCACTCTCAGACATTTAAAGGTTAATGCATACCGGTTGGTAGAAGTCTTGCAAACTTTGGGGTGCCTTCGCATCTGGAGCTGATGGTTAAAAACTTTGCCAACATTTGCAATTTCTTCATTGCTTGTTATGATTGCAATCAGAATGCCTTAGGATTTTGAACAAGACAAAGATGTCCCCAAACGTAACATTCAACACTTCGTTGAAATTTGCGTGGAAAAAGAAGATCTGGTTTCAGAAATGAACTGTCTTCATTGATTTTGCACAATGATTTCCAGGCTGGTTTATTTGTCATCGTTCTTCTTATTTTCACACACAAGTGAACCCATGCTTGTATCCCTAGGTGCACAAGAATTTATGGCCTTCGATTTTCTACTCCAAACACGCTTAACGGTTTGATACCCAAAAATGTAGAAAAAAGAAGTACAAAGAAAAAGTAAGATCAAATCCTCAAGCATTATTTGCTCATTGTGTGCACTTCTATGGTAAGAAGAATACGCGTTGTTTTGTGTTAAGAAAAAGGGAAAGTTTCATGGATACCCCTAAAGTTTGCAATAATTTCATAGATACCCCTGCTTTTTCAGAGATTTCACAGATATCCTTGGACCAAAATTTTCAAGCGATTTTTAGTTGAGCATGCCACTTCCCTTCTCCCTTTGTGCACACACTATTTCTTTTTTGTTACGTGTGCGCACAAAGGAAGAAGGGAAGTGGCATGCACAACAAAAAAATCGCTTGAAAATTTTGGTCCAAGGATATCTGTGAAATCTCTGAAAAAGCAGGGGTATCTATGAAATTATTGCAAACTTTAGGGGTATCCATGAAACTTTCCCTTAAGAAAAAAAAGGGGGTTGCAATACATTTGCACTCAAGTACGGAGGGTTTAGGGTTTCAAAGCATTGGGGGAGCGGTAGAGCGCTGGGAAGGCAGGGGATCCGTGGTGGACCTGACAAGCTTACGGGAAAAAGAAATAATGGAAAAGTAAGATCAAATCCTCAAGCATTATTTGCGCATTGTGTACACTTCTATGGTAAGAAGGTTACACGTTGTTTTGTGTTAAGAAAAAAGGGGGTTGCAATACATTTGCACTCGAGAAAGGAGAGATCAGGGTTTAGGGTTTAGTGTTTCTGAGCATTGCGGAGCAGTGGAGTGCGGGGAAGGCAGGGGGATCCCTGGTGGACCTGACAAGCCTACGCTTCTCCTCTGCTGCCTCTAAGAAAGGACGAGGGAGGGTCTTCGCGGATGGCAGGTAAGGAGGGGCTGAGAGCGAGATCCCCCCGTGAGGAAGTCCTCCTGTTCTTCTGCTGCTGGCCAAGGTTGCACAAGCGCTGCGCCACGGCGCGCATCTGCGGGCGGCGCTTGCCCTCCGCCCCCACGCACTTGTACGCCACGTCCGCCATGTCGCCCACTTCCTTGAGGTTGCAGTTCCCGTTCATTCGCGAGTCCATGATCTCCGCCCAGTCCTCCTTGCTCTCCAATCCCACCGCTGCCTGCTCTTGTTGCACCCCCCACCCGTCACTACTTGGTTCCCGGAACCACATAGACTTTCGCTTTGACAAAGAGGAAAACACCACAACAGGGAACGCATAAACCCTAAACGCTGATAGCTTAAACCCTGAAAGCTTAAACCTTAAACCCTAAATCCTGATAGCTTAAACCCTGAAGTCCTTTTGCGCAAAGGAATCAGCAAGAATCAGCAGGCATCAACAAGTATCAGCGGGAATCAGCAGGAATTAGCAAAAATGAGCAGAAATCAGCAGGAATCAGCATGAATCAGCTCAAATTGATGCCAGGAGAGCTAAGTCAATCTAGTTACTTGTTCCGGCTTGTTCTTAACCCTCGCTAAAGCTTTTCACCGCACAACACGAATACCTCTTCACAATGTTTGGTTAAGTTAGACGACAGTATGTACAGGGCAAGTAAGTCTCCCAAGCAAGGACAGTTTGGGGAATAAGTTGGTGTGCGTGTGAGGGTTGGGAGGTCCAAAGGTGTGGGCAACTTCTTTTCCAAAGTGCCTAAGCATGGGAGATTGATTTTGGTTCTTGGATGAGATCGTCTTATCAAAAAATGATAATGTGGGAAATTCTTAACAAAATGGAACCTCAAAGTGTCTCCCTTGCAAGATTTTGAAATATAAGATGTTTGATGAATACATGAGACCCCTGAACCAAGATCTTTATATGTAATAGGATCCCAAGAGTGGAAGATGTTCTTTGGATTTAAGGACTCCACAAGACTGGAGCTCAAGGGCAAGTGCCCTTAAATCTTAGAACATCTCAATCACATTCTACTACATAGCATCTAGGCAGGTTTTGTTTTTTTCTCTTGTTGAACTTTTTGTTCCTTTTCTAGCTCAAATGTTTGCAACAATGCATTCCACTTTGGTGAAGTGCATTGCACAAGAATGGAGATTTGCTAAAACCCTTGATATGGACACCTCTCTCAACTCCAAGTGAATCAATATTGGTGCTAGCAATATTAATCTAGTCCAAAGATGTACTTGGAGTCATTGCTATAATCCTTATTTAACTTCAACATCTCAACACCAAGTGTGTCACAAGTGGTTCTAGCAAAGTGAATCTACCCCAAAGATACAAAATTCATTGCTGAAACCCTTGTTATCAATACCCCTCTCAACACCAAACTTTGTTAGAAACTATGTTCTGAGTAGTTATAGCTAAGTGGATCTACTCCAAAAGTGTAGCTAAATTCATCACTAGATCCTCATTGTTGACACCTCTCAACATCACTCTCAACACCAAATACAACAAGAGTGGTGCTAGCAATATGAACCTAGTCCACAGATGTACCTAATTCATTGCAAAAACCCTCAACGTGGCATGTTTCCATTTGAGCTTAGGAAAGTGAATCTAGTCCAAAGGTGTACTTAAATTCATTGCTAAGACCCTTGTGGTTGATATTGCTCTCATCACCAATCACCAAGTGTGTCACAAGTGGTGCTAACAAAGTTAATCTAATCCAAAAGTGGAAAATAATTAATTGCAAAGACCCTCATTGTTGTTGACACCGCTCGCAACACCAAGTGTGTCACAAGGGTGCTAACAAAGTGATTCTAGTCCCAAGGCCTCCCTAAATTCATTATTTGTAAAGTGAATCAACAATGCTCCTAGCAAAATAAATGACAATCCTAAATTCATTAAAGACCCTTGTTGACACCACTCTCTCAACAATAAGTGTATCAAGAGTGGTGCTAACAAACTAATTTAGTTCAAAAGTAGACATAAATTCATCGCTAAGACCTTCATTGTTGTTCACACCAATCTTAACACCAAATGTACTATGAGTATGTCAAGAATGGCGGTAAGAAAGTGAATCTAGAACATTCGTTACCAAAACCTTTTGTCAACCTCAAACCAGGACAAATCCTTTTGAAAAAGTGGGACTTGAAAAGAGAGAGACGGTGGGGGTACACATACCATGTGGACGTAGTCCATGAGGCCTTGTTGAGGGGTGCGGGCCGTGATGAGCTCGAACAGCAGCACGCCGAAGCTGTACACGTCACTCTTCTCCGTGAACACGTTGGTGCACATGTACTCTGGGTCCACGTACCCGAACGTTCCCTTCACTCCCGACACGGTGCTCGGCGCGTTCAGCTCCGCCGCTTTGGACAAACCGAAGTCTGCCACCTGTCACCCCCACGCACGTCCACGTCTCAAATACACCCTCCTTCCCTAGTGCACCCTCAAACACCACACCCTAAAACCCTAAACCCTTAAACCCCTAAACCCCTCACATACAAAGTCCGAACCAGGATTGCTTGTGTGCTTTTATCACCTGTAGGACCAAGGATTCATAGGTCCTAAGATAAGGTTTGGAGCCAGAATTCTTCATCACCCAAAATTTAATCAACACGGGGCGTCAAGCCTAGAACTTTTGCCAAAAGATTAGAAAATCATGTTTTTAAAGTTAAGCATGAAAATTTAGGATGATTAATCAGACCATTGAAGATTTCTTCTTTTAGTTGTTCTAAAAGACCAATGGGAGGGGCTAGTTTTTGAGAATCTTCTTAGTTTTAAAAACCCCTTTTGTTGAGTCTTTGTTGCTGTTACTAAATAAAAAGATAAACTTGCATGTAGCTACAATAGGGGCATCAGATCTCTTGTTTTATTTTACTCTAGATGCGATAACTGTGTCACCCAAGAGTTCCATCTTTGAGCAACAGTTCTAGTCTTGACACCCACTAATGAAAAACGTTGCATGTGTTGGTCCAAAGAGCCTAAATAGACGAGAACATTAGAAAGCTACAAGAGAGCAAGATAAGGCCTCCTTTGGTAGAGAGATTTGAGATCTGAATTGGGTCTATTTGGTGCTTAAGAAGTTATAGTAAAAGGGGCATAAAAGGGGGCAATGGAGGCTCACCCTGGCTGTCATGGTTGCGTCCAACAGGATATTTGCAGCTTTGATGTCCCGGTGAATTATAGGCGGAACGGCCTGTCATAATTGTGGCACCAGAATTAGAATGCACATCAAAGCCTACCACATACAAACAAACAAAAAAAGTACTGGTGAAAAATAAGTATTGCTGACCTAATTTATCACTTTCTTTGAGGACAAGCAAGCAGAACAATAAAAGTTGAAAATACAGCTATTTGGAGTAAATGGGACAAGATGGAAAAATCATAAATAGTACTAAAACTAAAAAGTGAGTGGTCTTGTCCATTTGACTCATTCTGTGAGTTCATAGCACATTGTAAAATTGTCTCACAAACAAGACCCCTCACGAAAAAAAGGTAGTGCTTTGTCCCTTCATTTGTAATTGATATGTGGACAGTAGTGTCACATCTTTTTGAGGAGTACAAGACCTTTGGATTTGGGAGGTTTTGCAATAAATACTACAAGTAAATCTTCCAATAGCTGAAGGGGACCTAGTGAAACCCAAAGGTTTAATACAAATATCCTAGATTTTGGTTATTTAGACGCGGGGATGAAGGAATAAGGATTTGGATTCGTTTTGTTACTCAATATCAATATTTTTTCTCCGGACAAAGGATAAAAGCCTATCAAAGACTACTTTTCCTCATTTTAACTGATTATATTGGTAGATTTCTTAAAGCGTGGTTGAAAGGTCTTTTGTGTGGACAAACGGAGGAAAGTGAACATGTACTCACTCCTTCATGAAGGTATTCTAGCCCTCTGGAAATGTCTTGGGCAATAAGCACTCTTTGATCCCAACTCAAGGGTCGAGTTTTCTGATCTGCAATGCCACTTGTTAAAAAAATCATTAAAAAAACCACATATTTCCACGTCTTTCATGTAAATAGAACCCCTTACAATGATCTCCAAATGTAATTTTCACAAATAGCTCAAATAACTAAGAACACTGCTTAAATGTGCTATAGTTTCAAATTTTAATTCGTATTTTTGTAGATGAAAGAAAAATTGATAGAAGTTTTTTTCTAAATTTGGCATTGATTGTGAACATTGACCCCTTGCATTTACTCAATCCACCTTCCAACAAATAATGCTTTGTCTCACTAGTAACTCTACTACCAAGGAAACAGTTTATGTGTGGTTAATAAAGACAATTTTAAATTACACCATTTATTTGATTTAATATCCAATACACTAGGTTTAATGCTAATTGGTACACAATATCTTAGTGTGTTTTTAAACGGATTGGATTGATACACATTTTAGCAAAAAAGTTCTATTGTTGTGTTGGGTGTCATTTGCTAACTAGTCAAGTGATATTTGACTAACTATTCAATTCCAATCTTTTTTGCTCACTTCTCTTTAAATATTCATGGGTTCAACTATGTTTGATTTAAAAAAAAAGTTCATTTGTATTCAGAAAAGCTATTTAGTAACACATTGCTAAACAGAATGGAGTACGTAGTGAGAATTTGTTTTGCCAAGGGTAAAGCATAACTTACCAATTAACTTTTGTTCTAAACTGCCATTAGACATGTATTCATACACCAGTATCCTTCGACTCTTCTCTTCACAATAACCCACCAAATTCACTAAGTTGCGATGATGCAACCGTCCAAGTAGTATAACCTGAACACAAAGACAGCCTTATTAGTAAACCCCCCAGGGACAAAAACAAAATATACACAAAGTTTTCACATGACCATTTTGATTGTCGTCATAATTGTGAAAAGTGCAAATCTATGTCCAATGCAAGAACCCTAAACCCTATAAGTAAGTTACAAAAGTAAACAATGTCAAAACATAAATGACTTTGACAAGTGTTTTTGAGGTTTGGTCAACAAAACAAAAGAAGACATTAGGCATGATGCTTAGAAACGAAAGTCTTCAAGTCAAAAGTTCAAATAACTTGCACCAAACCAACTAAGAAGTATTGGATATTGAACACAGTAAGCAATGACAACATTTTTTAGTTCAAAGCTTTAAGATTTGTCAAAATTGGATAAAGTTGTTTTTCCTTAAGAGAAAGTGTTAAATAAGTACCTCGTTCTGAAACTCTCGGTCCCCTTGTTTGGATTGTTCGGAGAGCACTTTGACAGCAAGGGTGGTTCCAGTGGATGGTAGTGTGGCTTTGTACACCGGGCCAAATGCACCGGATCCCAACAGGGCTGTGAAGTTAGAGGTAGCCTTCTGGAGCTCCCTGCAAAAAATCAGTACATCATCATTAAAACTTGTCAAGGAAAACAAAAAAGAGGGCGAGGATTGTGTCATGAAAACAAATGGTTGAGTCAAATGCACCAGCCAAACTGACAAATCCATATATAAACGTTGTAGGGGCTCGTTTTGAGGGAGTTGAAAAAGTCATCCATTGTGCTAAATGTCATCCATTTATAGTGCTATATGCTGTCCATTTACAGTGCTAATGTCATCCAAGCACATGCCCTGTAAGGAATAAGGTCAAGGGAAAATTTGATGGATACCCCTGAAGTTTGCGATATTTGTATGGATACATACCCCTACTTTTTCAGAAATTGAACAAATACCCTTTAACCATAATTTTCAGGCGTTTGTTTTGTTGTGCATGCCATTTCTTTTTTCCTTTATGCATGCGTTGCTTATTTTTTGTTCCATTGCACTCCCTTCTTCAACATCGGTCATGAAGGAAGTTATGAGCACAACAAATAAATGCCTGAAGATTATGGTCCCCAAGGGTAATTTGTGCAATTTCTGAAAAACCAGGAGTGTCTATACAAATATTGCAAACTTCAGGGGTATCCATCAAATTTCCCCTAAGATCAACCTTATGCTCATGGTTGAACACTCATGGTTCAAGGGTAGTCTAGGCTTCTGAATGGGTCCTACTATTTCAAACTTCAACAATTTGAACAATATCCAGGTCGCATGTGGGTTGGGGGGATCTTCACCACATCAAAGTATCCCGTTAAAATAATAATGATAACCACTCAAAACAGCTCATACCCAAGAGGTTCTAAAGGAGTCACTCAAAAATATGGCTCTCAAAAAAATGAGCCACAAAAAGAGCTCCTTCTAAGTTCCATTGTGATTGTAAGACCCGCTCACCTCAAAGCCTGGCAACTTATTTGCAAAAGGCTTACTCAATCAAAACGTTATGGCAATGGCAATGGCAATGTCTAATCATGCTTCATGCTTCAAGGATGATCTAGGCTTGTGGATTGAAACCCAGTCATTTCAAACTCTTAACAACTCATAATTTATGCATACAATATCCAAATAACACAAAATTTAGCACACTGGAATCCCCTCCAAAACACAGCCAAAACTCAACAAAACATAAAACTCCATCCTCACAACAAAAACCACTCAAAAGCGAGATAACTCTCAACAACTCATAAATCATGCATACAATATCCAAATGACACAAAAATTAGCACATTGGAATCCCCTCCAAAACACAAACAAGGCTCACCAAAACATAAACTCCATCCTCACAACAAGTACAACTCCTCATTGATCGAAATTCACGTTGAGAACTCTCAACAACTCATAAATTATGCATACAATATCCAAATAACACAAAAGCTAGCACATTGGAATCCTCTCCAAAACACAAACAAGGCTCAAACCATTCAAAAGCGAGAGAACTCTCAACAACTCATAAATTATGCATACAATATCCAAATGACACAAAAACTAGCACATTAGAATCCCCTCCAAAACACTCACAAAGCTCACCATAACATAAAACTCTCACAAAGCTCACCATAACATAAAACTCCATCCTCACAACAAAAACCACTCAAAAGCGAGAGAGAGGGAGAGAGGCAGGGACGCACTTGAAGCTGAACTTGGTGACACCAGAGGATGAAGAAATGAGAGGGCGCTCATGCCCCCACCAATTAGTAGCCTTGACATGCGACGACAACGACGGCCGCGGCGGCGGTGACGACACGGAATCCGACAAAATGTTGCTGGAGTCGACGCCATTGACACGGATGGGCAGATTGAAGCCACGCTGCGAGCTGTTGCGCTTCTGCAGGCGCCTCTTGCCACACCCGAAGCAGAGCAGAGCGCACCCCGCGATCACCACTCCAATGAACACACCGATGGAGATGCCGATGATCACCCCCGTCGACAACGACCCCGTCGACGCTGGCGTCGCCGCAGGAGCAGCCACTGGCGCCGTGGTTCCCGTTCCTGCCATCCACCTAACTCTGCTCGCATCCACAAATGTCAGAGATTTCCCACAGAACTGTAGTGCATGACACTTATAACCAACAACTATTGGCCAAACAAGAAATACTAAAGCACAACACATATATTCATTAGCTCAAAAGTAATTCCACCACCAAGCGGAACAAACTTTAAGCTTCATCTCGGTGGACTGGAATTTTTGATAACTTTTCTTTTTGACAAAGCTTTAGGCTAACCACTTGAACTGGGAGTTGTTGGTTATAAGTGTCATGCACCATACAAGGGGTAATGACCAACAAAATCACCGCCACTTAGGTCCAGACAGAAAAATCTGCGAAATGTGCGAAATGTGCGAAATTTGGGAAATTTGGAAGAGACGTACCTGGTTTATTGTATCAAGAGCTCCGCTTCATTGTGAAAAGTTTGTGTCTGTCTTGGATGTTGCGATCAAGGAACCCTGGCGTCCTCCCCTAGAAAAAATAGGTGCGACCGTTGCGTAAGAACCTCCTACGCCCGGTGCATCAATGGCCCTCTTCTACCCTACCTACCCTGGTTGTTGTTTTGCATGTTGCCGCACTCGCTACCATTCCAGCCGTTTTGAAATCAGGTTCTGAAGCGATTTGCACGGTAAGCTGCTGGTGGTGTCTAGACGATCCTCCGGACATCCCAAGGCCGAGAACGGAGCTACCCACAACCCTACCATGCTATACCGATACGTTCAAAAAAATCCACCTTCTCCTCTCCTCTCCTCCCCTGCATTCGAAAATATCCGAAGCTGCAAAAATCGCAAACTTCGAAGTGCACCATCACCACCACCACCACCACGACTCTTTTCAAGAATAAAAAATCCCTCTTTTGCGGAATCCTACCACACACTACGTTGTCGCAACTCTCTACCCACTTTGCGAAATTGGATTTGAAAAAAGGGTATAACGTACTTGAAACTGGCAAAGGGGGAGACGCTGCCTTGTGAGGGGGGAAGTGAGGGATTTCAACGACAAAAGCGTGGTAATCGTTAGGAGTGAAATGGATGGAAAATGCGGGTGGAGTGCGGTAAGGTTTCGCGGGTTTCGCCGTGTTTGGTGGAGTACGAAATTGAGGGGATGATTCGGCGATGGCATTTTAGAAGACGAAAGGAGACTGGAGGGGGAGACGCGGGCGACGCGGGCGACGCAACGGCGACGACGCTTGCTGACAAGGTCCTTGGCTAATGCTGGCGACGCGGGCGACGTGCTGGTTCAACGCCGCTCTGGTCTCCAACTGAACGGTACTTTGCCGTGCCGTGGTGGTGTAGCGGGCGCTTGTACCGGGGCGGGATTGCTGACACGTTACACATCGTACTTTTTGTTTCAGGCTGAGAAGAATGCCGTGGTAAGGTAGCAGCACCCATAAGCGTGAGTTTAAGCTTATAGGGTATATACCCCGATTAAATAAACTTGAAACTAATATTACTAGATTAGAAAGTAGGAATGAAAAATATTGGTATCAATTTCAAAGTTTCAATTGCAAGCATTTGTTTACAAAGATTTTTCAAAATTCAAAATCACTGAAAATCCATGGCTATGAGCAGGAGATGCTGAAAATAATGTGATGGGATCTCAAAACCATCATGCAAGTCACTTACAACCATCACTCTGTCACTTATAACCATCACTTTGTCACCCATAGCCATCACTTTGTCACAAATAACTAATTTTTTTATTAATTGAAAATCACTAACACAAGCTGTCAGCAAGCGTAGGTCACGCCCATGGAGACAATAACAGGTATGAGTCTTGCTACCTTACTTGCCTGTTTTGTCAATAAGGTAGTGTGCTCATAAACCATCCATCTAAGGGTTTATCCACCTTTTTCATGGTTTTCCGTGGATGGGAGGATTATTAGATATAGAGAAATAGATGCGGAATGTAACACAAGCCGTTTCATATTTTTTGAAGCAATTCTGAATTATTTATGAATTTTCAAAGTGCATGTGTCGTAGGTCCCTATTTATAACCCTAAACCTTCCAAAAATCATTCACTTGCAAGTTGTGAAGAGATTTGAAAAAGCAAGGAGAACACTAGAAGAAAAACAAGGATAAACAACTCCACAAATCACAACAACTAGGTCATCAGAACTGCCTTGCAACTGCACAAACAACTGCACAACTAGTTGTGCAATTGTTGTGCAGTTGTTTGTGCAATTGCAAGGCAGTTCTGGTGATTTAGTCGTTTATCCTTGTTTTTCTTCTAGTGGAATGATTGCCTCTTTGCAATTAATAACAACTTTTCTTCTATGAATTCAATGACTATAAAAGGCCAATTTAAGAACCACCCACTGCACCATTTCAAGCTACTTGGACGGTTCAAAATGTGCAAGCGGTTTAAGAGCACACTACCTTAGATCAATTGAAGTAGTGTGTGGGGAGATTTTGAGCTTCTTCGAGAAAAACCCTACATTTCTCATTTTCAACAGGTTTTTTTAGTGGATGCTCCAGCTATTCCCCACATACTTATATTATATTTATATTTTTTTATTAAAACTTAGACGGTTTTTAGTTGGTTGTTGTAATTTTTAATCAATCTTTTGCACATTTTGTTTGGCTGACTTTCTATTGTTTTTTTGGCTCTCCCTGTACATTGAATTGAAGCAGAAATAGGCTAAATAATACTACTGAGGGTGCAAAATTGTTGTCAATATAAAAGCATTGTGTTGTTTAGGAAGGGGGGGTTTAGTATGATAAATTGATGAGAGCTAACTTCTATGTTGTTTTTCCAAGTTGGAAAACCCATAAAGAGAAAATAATTTAACACGCAGGGTGTCTGGCTGCGATTGTCTCAGAAAATCAAGTGAAAGATAGTATGCACACAATCCCTTTCAAAATAACACTTCAAAATAATCAAAACATAAAAGAACAAAACAAAATGAAATATATTTCAAAGTATAGAAATAAAATTTGGTTTCAACAAACATAATCATATATAAAATAATAAGTGGTTTCTAAGAACATAAATATAATTCATATATGGAATAATAAATGGTCTAAAAATGACACCCTCTTCCAAACAAGGTTTCATCTATATACTAAAAAGAGAAGATATAAAGTAGAAGTCCTTCTCTACTATTTGTTCTTGAATTATTTTTCTAAAATAAACTCTAGTGAACTTTAGTTAACTAACACTTTTAAACAATTGTTGCCTCATTAAAACCTTATCCGGGAAAACCTTGTTAATCAAGGGTAAAACCACGGGTAAAGGGAAAAGAGTACAACACCTCACACAAATTATAATCTAATCAAATTTTACATATTTATTACATGCCGTGATTTACATCACAACACCGGCATGGAATATTCAAGAGGTTTGAAAAAAACCCTTTATTTTTGGGACTTTGTCTCTTATACAATTTTTACCCTTTGTAGGAAATGTAGATGTCCCATTGATAAACAAAGATAGGAGGGATAGAGGCGGCATCTAAAGGAGTCAAGATTCCGTAGCCGGTGTATCCACGGAAGAAGCCGGTGCCACCAGGGATGATGACTTCATATGGTGGAGTGGGCGTGCTTATGGTGCCAATGACAAGGAGGCTGGAGTCTTTGTACATGGATGCGGCGTTGAAGATGTGTTGCGTATTAATCTGCGTTCCGCCCATGGCAATTCCTCCAATGGTAGTCACCACTGCCATTCCTGTGATAGAGCCTAGCAACTTGCTGTCTGTAGTGTTGCCTTCCTTAAGAGCATTGTCCAACACCACAAACGTTCCCCACCCCATCTCTGTCAAGTTACCTTGCCCTGTGCCTGCTGCTGCTAGAACTGTTGCATTGGGCCCGCGGTTCTCTTGCGCGTAGTATGTTAGGTGCAGGGCCTTGGAACTAGATGTTGCCTTGGTACCAATGACCCCTTCATGTAGGGCATTTAAACGAGATGTTGCCTCACTACCAATGATTCCTATGTGCAAGCCGCACAAGAGAAGAATGCACACAATGAAAGACATGAACTTTGATGCCATGGTTGCAAGTAGCTCACAATTAGTGTACTAAATACAATGAAAGCTAGACAAGAGAAAATAATGTAATATATTCTATTCAACTTCTATCTCTCTTTGACTTCTACAAACAAATATATTCCAAACACCTCCCGCTTCTCTATTTGTACTCATGATCCACCTTTACTTTTACTTTAACTATCATTTACTTTTTTTTTACTTTATTTATTTATATTTGACCATTTACTTAGTCTTATTAACACAATTCCAACTATAGTGTATCACAACATTCAATGTGACCTTGAATGCAAATCTTTATTTTTCTTTGATTGTGGTTTGAAATTGAACTAACATGAAGATTTCAGCGCTACTTTTTACGCTTAAGACTTGAGACATAGCGCTAATAATTTCCTACTTGACACCCGATAATCTTTTACTTTTCCCCCTTTTCTTTCAACATTAGCAAAACTGTTCCATCCGATGACTTACAATAGTTTTTGTAAATGAAACACTTAGAATCCTTGACATTTTGAAATTAATTATTGTATTTGGCACAAGTTTGATTGGCTTTACAATACTTGGAAATCTAGGTTTTATTTTTACTTAATTTACATTTTTGCGTACAACTGGACAAAAATTACATTTCACTGATTGTACTCCTCTTGGGCACTTGGATTTTGAAGATATGATTTTCTGCATTTGTTTAGTGTACGTGGATTTTGTACCAGGAGCCAGGAATCTCCTCCTTTGATTTTAATCCACCTCACACAAGTGACTCTTAGACCAGACTAATAAAACTTGCCACGTGCCTACTTAAGATATTTCCTAAAAGATATGCATAATCATTCTTTTCATACATGTGAGTATGTGACGCTAATTTTTTGAAGTCACACTAATGGGAATTTACAAATAGGGGCACAATAATGAAAAACATTATAGATAAAGATATAGTTTAAAAAAAAAAAAAACTATAAATTCCAATAAGATTTTGATTTAGACATTGGTTGATTTGGATACATCACATTAAATGTTAGCTAACTTTCAAAAACTTTGAGGCCTTTCCAAATCAAGCCCAAATAAGAAAATTTTAGTAAAAGGGTCTTGAAATCATGTCCCTATTTATAATTATTTTGAAATTGTGCCCTTGTTTGTAATTTTTTTTAAATTTGTGTGCCCTATCTGAAAATCTCCCAAATGTTAACCATCAATGTCTAATGTAAACTTCCATAAGTTCCAACTAGAAAATAATTGTAACCATAATTATCTATTTTTAGTTATTGTTCAATTATTGTGGATTTAATCTCTTCCTAATGTTGAAACACGACTTATCATTGATGTTGCCCAGTCAAATTGTGGTACACAAGTTAGTTTAATTATTGAGAAAGTTTGAATGATGGATGATCCTTGCACTCTAGTTATGGTTAAATTTAAGCTAAATTAAATCTATTTGTATGAAGGTAAATCATGCCTTTGGTCTTTGTTTATGTAGGGTTTTGGCCTCAAGCCTTTGCAGCCCCTTACGTATCAATTAGGTCTAGCAGCCTAAGCAATGCAATATTTTTCACATTCTCCAATTGAAGTGAGTGCCCATGAAATCATTTTCAAAAATTTAACCATTTGGTGTTGAATCAATTGGTGGTTCAAAAGATTAGTCAAAATATTGTGAGGGTCACAATAATTGAGATACTATTTAAAATACTATACTCCAAAGTATATTAGATTTACTTTACCTAGCTTAATATGATTCACCATGTGAGAATGTCTTGCAATTTCACTCATATCTTGGATCATTGCTTGAGTAAGTTGCTAATTAGTGGGGTGTAGTAATTGAAATAACTTGTGTACTTGCCATGTAAAAAACAATAATATTTAATGTCAAGATTGTTATCTAAATTTGCTATGTATATATATATATATATATATATGCATGTCCATTGTACAAACTAATTTGAAAAATTTATCATACAACATTCACAAAGGTGCCCTTCCCAAGGCCAAGCCCATGATCTACATTGACCCTACCACTCTAATAACAATGTCTATGCCAAATGTAGAAGAACTCATGATACAACTTTGTTAGCTTTAGACCGCAAGGAGATGAGACTTTGCATCAAGAGAAGCTACCACGAGAAAGTTTGAGTACATTAGGTCAATGCTTGGGATGAAATTTTAGCTTTGCTAGCTAAAATCTAGCTTTTCCCATTTTCAACCCGTTTTTTGCAAACATGCACCAAATATTTCCTATAATTGCATTGTATGTGTATTGCAATATATTGTGATTAATTTTTTTTAAAATCAAGCCATTTTGTTGTCCGGGTGGTTTTGAATATCAACGGATTTATTTTTAAAATCAAGCCATTTTGTTGTCCAGGTGGTTTTGAATATCAACGGATTTATTTGCAGTTTCAACTTTCAACCGACTAACAACACATTAAATGATGGTTCTCCTCAAACAACACCTTACTCAAAAAGCAAGCTAGCGCTATAGCAATATAGCCTCCCCTAGAGTAGCTAGTTATTTGCATCTATGACTAGCTCAATCAACTTCAAAAAGAGGCAGGAACTTTAGACATGGTTTTTCTTCACACAAAATGCTAATCAATCAATTTTCTCATTTACTATTTATGTATTTATCTACTTATGAACTATTCATGTTTTTATTAAACTTTCTATGTTCAACATGTTATTCGTTAAATTGGGAAAAACATTACATTTTGGGACTTCTAAAGATTTTAGGTGACCACCTGAAACCAAGCTCACAGCGCTTTTTTTGGTACACTTGCCCTCATGCAAGAGGAGGAATTTGCGAGGAAAAAATCTTAGTGGCTCAGGCTAAATTTGAAACCTTCCAATCTAGTTTAACCCCTAAAGGCCCACGGGCCCTTTTGGGGGACAAATGGAATTTTGGGCATGTGCCTATGGCTAAACTACTTTGCTTGATTTTTTGAAACTTTTATTGAAGGTGAGGAATTCAAAGATCTACGTGGGAATATAAAAAATCTTCATTCCTACATTTATTGAAGAAGTTAAAAATGAATAACTAAAAAACAAGGGACTCCGGGCAACCCAAAAACTTCTTTAAAAATTGAGATATTTTCAAATAAAAATATGAAATAGGTTCTTTAGACTTATGTAGACGTGGGGAGCTTTGAATCATTCAATTTTGATAGATGAGATGAAAGTTATGAGAAGTTTTAATTTGAGGGTAGGTGTGATTTCTCAAGATGAAAGTTATGAGAAGTTTTAATTTGAGGGTAGGTGTGATTTCAAGAAATCACACCTACTCTCAAATTAAAACTTCTCATAACTTTCATCTCATCTATCAAAATTGAATGATTCAAAGCTCCCCACGTCTACATAAGTCTAAAGAACCTATTTCATATTTTTATCTGAAAAAATCTCTATTTTTAAAGAAGTTTTTGGGCTGCCCAAAGTCCCTTGTTTTTTAGTTATTCATTTTTAGCTTCTTTAATAAATGTTGGAATGAAGATTTTTTATATTCCCACGTAGATCTTTGAATTCCTCACCTTCAATAAAAGTTTCAAAAAATCACGCAAAGTAGTTTAGCCATAGGCACATGCCCAAAATTCCATTTGTCCCCCAAAAGGGCCCGTGGGCCTTTAGGGGTTAAGGTGAATTTTTGGGTTTAAGGTGGAGTACAAAATGGTACCTCTATTTTTCCCAATTTAACAAATAACGAGTTGTTCCTAAACATTTAGAGGTTTCTCCATGTTTTGTATGTACCTCTTGATATTTTACACATATAAATTTTTGATGTTATGTATGTACGTTTAGGCATTTTGCATGTATCTCCTAATCTTGCAAATCTCAAGTGTATATATATTTTAACTTTAATTTTGCAACTTTGGATAATCATGAACTTCTTTATGACCCTAAATATTTGAAGATTTCTTCATATTTTGCATACATATATTGATGTTTTACATACACCTCTCAAGTTATCCATGTGTCTTTTAAAGTTTTGCATGTGTTTTTATAATTTTTTGCATGTATTTCCTAATGTTTTGTAAACCTTAAGTTTCTTGGATTGTTGTTTAACCCCTAAACATTTGAGCATGGCACTCTGGCCACTAGAATATAAGGTGTTTTATTTGTATTTGGAATAGATTCACACCTTTATCAAAGTTGAGATTAACAAAGAAGTTGAAAAATAGATCAAAGCGGTTCTAATGAGCTACCTAAAAATCCCAAATTAAAACTTTTTATTGGTAGTAAATGTCAATTACACGACCGTGTATATACTATGCCCTATGATCATTTATGGGTTAAGGGCTTTACATAACCCATTAATAACACACAAAACAATGCTTTTCTGGTACATCCCTAAAAACTCAGGGCACTTACCTGTCTTTTTCCAAGCTCATCAGATAAATTTTTTTCTGAAGCTTTAAGCTTCTGGAAATCTATTAGAATCATCACTAGACTTAGTCAGAATATACCTTTATGCTTTCTTTTTTATGTAAGGGTAGAACTACATCTTGTTTCGGGTAGTAATATCTCAATGGAAACAGGCCTAAGTATTGAATCATTAGAGTGTAAGGGAGAGCTTTACTCTTATTATTTCGAAACTAGAGGACCCGTGCACCCTTCGGGCCCACTTCAAACATATAAGTTAAGGGTGAAGGTTTTAACCATAATTCGTTTGTTGTTTATTTTAATTGTTTATTTTAATCACGCTTATTGTTTTGTTTATTTTAATTGTTTCTTGCATGCTTAATCAGGTCATGCTATCGCTAATTTATACATTATTTGCTTATTTTAATGGTTTTTGTGACAAGTGAGGCTAATTGTATTTTTAAGGGAATTGATGTGTGCACACTAAGGATTGATATTTGCACACCCCCTGGGAGGTAAATTGTAGATTTCTACCATCAAAAAGCTAAATTTGAGAATTTTGAATTTAGATTTGGAGTTAGAGACCATGGTTTACACTAGAACCATAAAAAAAAAGTTGCAATTAAACAACACTCAATGAAAAAGCTTAGCTAGGGGAAAAAGTGTTACATTTACTTTTGTTTGTAAAGGATAAGCTTTTTCATTGGGTGTTGTTCAATTGCAAACTTTTTAATGGTTCTAAAGTAAACCATGGTTTATAACTCCAAATCTAAATTCAAAATTCTCAAATTCAACTTTTTGATGGTAGAAATCTACAATTTACCTCCCATGGGGTGAGCAAATATCAACCCCCGGTGTGCACATATCAATTCCCTTTTTTAATCGTTATTTTTAATGTATGACAAGTGAGATATCAATCCGAGAAATTTTTATGATTATTTTTATCACCCCCCATGGCCCCATGCATGCCCCAACCCATACATACATATGGACATTTTATCATGAAACCCCCTCTTAATTTTTATCAACCTCCCATGGCCCCATGCATGCCCTCCCCATGGTCCATGTGCAATTTTATCATGCAACACCCTCTTAATTAATACATACATACGGACACCCTGTTCTATTATAGAAAGAAGACATCTCCTGGAACCTTACTATCAGAATATGGCAGTTCACAAAGTAGAATGGTTCTATTAAAAAGTCACAGCCAGCTTTAAAAATTAAAAAAAAAAAAACTTATCAGGTGGAATTTTTTTATAAAAATGCTGCTCATGTCATGTGCTTATCTACAAGGAGGGTCCGTTGCACAAACAATCTTCAATTTTGGTTTTGTGAGAAAATGACAAGTTTCTTTCACCCACAATCATATCTAGCGATTTTCCAGCAAATTTTTTTTGGCACCTACCAGGATCAATTGATAAGCTGATTTTTATTGTTTTTCTATAGCAATAAGCGGGGAGATCCAAAAAACTATAGAAAGTCAGCCATATGAAATGACAATAATATTGGTTGAAATTTGAATCAAGTTCAAGAAATTGAGAATTTTGTTGGAAAATACTTAATTATAGTATAAGTACGTAGGCAATATCCAATGCAAGCACTAAAAACTTGGTTGAAAATGAGAAATGTAGGATTTTTGTGAAGGAAGCTCAAAATTTTCCCAAACACTATTTTATAGTACCGTATCCTCCATTGTGGATCTAGAGCTTTTCCATGCCACCCATCTACCTAGTCCAACACATGTCCATCAAATTCGCTGCACCTTGCTCAATGTCAAATCATTTAATAAGATCTAAATGTCATATTTATCTAAATACGGATTTTTCAAAGTCCATAATTAACACAATTTTGTGAGGCAGAAAGAGATTTCAAGTAGTACTTGTTTATAGCCCCTAACAATGTGTATGGGAAGATCCCTTAACCCCTAAGCGTCTTGCTAAGGAAATTTAGCATTCCTCCAATATGGAACTTTCAACACATTCTTTCAATTTTTAGAAAGTTGAACAAGTATTTACACAATCCAAACCGGTCATTTTATACCTAGTTATAAATCAAAAGTTTAAGGCTGGTCTGATTTCAAAATCCAAGTAAATTTGCAAAATTCCCACCATTGAGAATCTCATATTTGTTAATTTGAGTAGTTCACATTATGAATTTTGGACTTTGATGTGATTTTCCCAAAAAAAAATAAAAACTAAAGGTTGATCCCATGAGAGTGATGAGAATGTGTTTAGCTATACTTGATGGAAAAAAAAATTCCTCAAATGGGAAAAAACTCCAAAACTTATGGTCATTCAATTTAAGTGGATCTAGCTGGCTCACTACTTTAGAGCTACAAAAACCTTGCCCAATTGAGAGAAAAAAAGTGACACATCACCAACCTTCTCCCCTATACATGGGAGTGTGGGCTTCCAACCCATCCCGTCCAAAATTCCTCCATCCACAATGCAATGTACAATGCCTGTATACACTCCCACTAATACTTTTAATATTAAAAATAGTAAATTCAAATGTTTGGATGCAAAATCTAGAGGCTTCAAGGAACAACAAGCCAATCCAAAAGTTTTGTTGAACTTTTGGCTCCATTTGGACTTGAGTGACAGATCAAAACTTGAGCATGCAATGCCTTTTTGTCTACTTTTACACCTCCAAGAACCCCATTTGGCCATATTGGGCTCTTTGATCCTTTAGGGGTTAAAGGAAGACCAACCAATTGTCTCTCGACGCAAAGCCAACCAATGCTTGTACCTTGAGAGATCAGTTCTCTTTCAATAAAAGACTAGTTGATGTTTGTACCTAAATCTCTCTCATTCCTCAATAGAAACCTCTCTTGGAATGTTGAAAAAATACTAGTCCATGCTTATACCTTAGTCCATGCTTGTACCTTGATCTCTCTTCTAAATACATTCAAAAATCTTCTAATGAATTCAAATCTCCAAAGTCCATATTTGCATGAACAATCTTGATATTTAGTTAAATATGGCATTTGCATAAACTCTTTTCTCATATTCAGACATATTCAAGGACGTTTTTACAAACATGTTTTTGAAACCCAAACCCTAATTTGTCCAAACCTAATATACACAATCATAGTGGTACTCTATCTATCCATCTATCCGCTCTTACACTATGAATGACTCCAATCCGCCCAATATGACAATAAGAGCATTTTTGTGGCATAATGTAGTCAATTCTTGTCAATTCTCCCCAACTCTCCCCAATTCTTGTGGATTCTCACCAATTCTCACCAATTCTTGCAAGTTCTTGCGAGTTCTTGCGAGTTCTTGCCAATTCTTGCCAATTCTTGCCAATTCTTGCTAAACAAATTTAGACCGATGTGGACCGGTCCCTCCATTCATTACCCAGTAGAATTTAGACAACTAAAGGCTGGCAATTCCAATAAAAACATGCCCTGCCGATTAACCCTGATCAATCAACACGTCTTACCAAAATCTCATCCAAGCTGCTTTGCCTACCTCATCCCACCAGGCTCTTTCTCACGAAGGCAATTCCCAGGCAACAGGAACTTGAAAGTGGTACAATTCTCCAGCAAGCTCTTCGGCAAGTGCACACCAGAAAACGACCGTCCCACAGCACCCAACTTGGAAAGGAGATCTTTGAAGCTGAACTCTTCGGGAAGCATGTCGAAGATGTCAGTCCCTTTGCACACAATGGCTTGAATCCTCTCGGGGTTCAAATACGAGGGACGCCGAACTCGGTCAGCATGAGAGTAAGCCTGCATTTTGAAGACGAAGTCGTGGATGTAGCGGAAGCAGAAGCTGCAATGCCATCCTGCGTCGGCCAGGAGGGAGTCGGAGTGGCGGGCGTGGGAGTACCTGTTAGATTTAAAAACATTAGGTTTACACTCATCCATGGAGGCTACAGTATTAGGTATAGAGTCAGTGATCTCAAACATGATTTTCACTTTCAGCACAAGTGGTTAAAAATACTGCTAAAAAGCTAAAATTTTCTAATTTAACACTGAAAAATTTACATTTCTTTTCAGCGGCATGAAAATTTTGTTAACAATATAGCTAAGTTTAGCCAATTTAAAGAAGGGAAAACTTCAAGGATACCCCTGAAGTTTGCAGTAATTTCATAGATACCCCTGCTTTTTCAGAAATTTTACAAATACCCTTGGATCAAAAAGTTTAGGTGTTTTTTTGTTGTGCATGTCACTTCCCTTCTTTCTTTGTGCGCACGCATAACAAGAAAGAAGTAGCGTACAAACAAAGGGAGAAGGAAAAGTGACATGCACAACAAACAAACAAAAATGCTTAAAATTTTTGGTCCAAGGGTATCTGTGAAATTTCTGAAAAAGCAGGGGTATCTATGAAATCATTACAAACTTCAGGGGTATCCATGAAACTTTCCGTTAAAAGAACGCTGGTATAGACACTTGTATATATATCAAAGCTTCAGCCTCCATTCAGTATCAGATAAGTTAGTCCATTACTGATGACATTGTAAGACTACTTTGTTCCTTGTGACAGTACCCGGAGGTGGTGCGTCTGTAGATCTGGACACTGGACCTCCAACTGTTGAAATCTACCGGGAACTCGAAGGAGTAGATGTAGTTGCGTAGCTGCAGGTGCAAGTGCGGTGGATATCCTTCGCAGTTCTGCAGTAGGCGGATTGTGTGCGCTGATGGTATCTCGTCCACGTCAGCTGTGATTAGCAAGTCTCCCTCTTGCAAACCTGTGGAAAAACATGGAAAGATGTGAAAAATATGGAAACATCTGAAAAACATGTGAGAAGTATGGAAATATGTGAAAAACATGGAAACATGTGAAAAACATGGAGACATGTGAAAAATATGGAAACATGTGAAAAACACGTTTGTTACTTTGGGCAAGTTTAGGGTAGAGGATAAGACAAGCAAGTAGTTCGGACTAGGCAACGTGGTTGTCTATGCCGGAATCAGGGTGTAGACATCAAGGCATGGATGTAGGGTTGTGTCTATGTCTTGATCTTTATATAAAAACAAATAAATAAAAAATAAAAAACACACACACACACCCTATGTTTGCACCTTGACAATTTGCATTTGCGCCAAACAGGCAAGTGGTCGAGGCCTTGAGGAGTTGATGGTTGGTCCAATGTGACAACAGTGGTGAAAAACGAAAAAGTGAAAGTTGAACAAATACTAGAAAACGATTAACCTTGAAACCTGCATTTGTGAAGAAGAAAAGCAAATACCGGACAAAGAGAAGAAAAGGTTTCTTTTGTCAGGTCTGATTCCATTAACAAAAGCTTTTGTTTTGGGGAATTTACAAGTAAGGGTAGGAAATCATAAATTGATTGTAACATGAGAGGTGGTGCAGTTTTGAAAGAAGTTATAATAAGTAGGGACATACCTACAATAGTAGCATTGCAAGTCATTATAAACAGGAGCAAACCCCCCATAAGACATTGTGCCGTTGCTCTTTACTCATGGTTTTGTTCCTTTTGCCCTTTGTTTGTTTGTTGTTATTGTTGTGCTGGCTTTTGACTCGTACTAGTTGCGGATTGCTCATGGCTCATTGCACTATTCCTTTAGTACGTTTGAGGATATCACTAGCCCACAGTTCACATGTGCAGCGGCTGTTGTACGTAACTTTTCTTGAATTGTTCCTTCTACAGGGCACTGGATATTCCACTGCATTTTAAACAAAAGTTTATATGGTATGGTTTGTTGGCTGGCTGAAGGTTAATAGAATAACAACAATCTTGTTAGTTGTGCCCCTATTGATAATGAATATTAAAAAAGTGCCTCTATTTGTAATTATTATGTGATGTTGTTCCCATATTTGAATTATTTTGGATGAATATAAAATGAATTGCAAAAATGAATTGGATGTAAAATGGTGGAGAAAAACAGGTGAAGAATACATCACTGACCTGATTGGACGAGAGCACGATGCATGGCTTGTCGGTGATAACGCTCATTTAAAAAGGGGTCCTCGTTTGGTATGAAAGGGCGGCTTGGCAACACGATGTGCTGGAGTTGGTTCTGAATGAATTGGAAGCGGCTTTGTTTGTGCTCTTGAAAGAAGAGAGGCTTTCGTTGACCTGTGAAAGTTGCGTTTGACTCCAAGACTATGAACTTGGTTACAAAAGGCATGAGCTCCTGCAAAGCACGGCACAACCCACTTCAAGTCCATTAGCCCAAGAACCTTGTGGACTCCGCAGTACTCACGAGTAGTAGCATGTCCAAAATGACTGCAAAAATTGTCCACAATGATTGAAGTTTGTTCACAACAATTGAAGGTTGTTCACAATGACTCACTACAATCATTCTCAACAAAGTTCACATTCATTACAAACATGTTTTTTTATTAGTGGAACTACGCCTCTAAAGGAACTACAGAAAACCACATTTTTTCCATTAGAAATTGTGTTAATTAACGTTGATAGGTTGTAACATGAGTAGGTTATTCCTAACCAAGAAATTAGAAGGGATTAGCAATTTCAACTACACAATGATTATCTTAGCAAAAACATGATTCATATGCCATTTTGTTTCAAAAAAACTAGAAGTAAATTTGCAAGTGTTCAAGTTGTCAAATGATAGTGACTTCCATGTGTTTAGGAGTTGGATAATAGACATGGGTTTTAGAAAACTATTGCAATTGACCATTGGCTATGCTACCAAGTACCAAGTGGATTTTCTATTATTAACTTGGGAACTTTTGACGTTAAAGCTAACCACTAGATACATTTAGATGTTCATGTGCGCTTTTTACTTATTTCTCAACAAGATAAAATGAAAGGAAGAAATTTAGAAAACCATGCTATGTACAACCAAGTTTGCTAGCATCAATCTTGTCTACAAAGATTCTCCAAAATCAAACCTCCAAAAGATCCTTTCTTCACAATATTCATGCAACTACTTTGATAGAATTAGGGTTACATAAAACTGTTTTTTCAGTTGCATTCCAAAAGCATTCCAAGAGCATTATAGGTTATCAAAAAGTAATGAAATGACAAAGAATAGAATTAGAATGGAAGAAAAACAAGGTTCAACGTACTCGCATGCGGATCTCTAGAATGTCAATCTCATTGCTGAAAATAACTGCATCAAAAACCCTGCGTGGGGTGTTCCGTTCAGTCCAGCCATGAATTTTACAGAGTTGCGATATAGAGGTGCCTTCAGCATAATAGTGAGGGATGATCTGCAAACACACATACATACACTTAGTCCAAATCCTTAAAAAGGAGCTTCTTCCACATGAAGTATATTTCCAGAATCCAGTCCCAAGCAAAGGTTAAGTAAATATTACCAACAACTAAGAAACTGGAACAAAGCACGCATGGAACAAAGCACAAGCGTGCTGGTAACCTAGTACGTCAACAAAAAGTAAAGAGTGGATGGCGACACAAGCAAAATCATCATCAGCCTTTCTCCCTTTCCATGTACCACACTATTGGACAAGATGTAACGAACTCTATCACAACTTTGCCATGGATGCTTGAGTACAAGCAAAAAAAAAGCAAGAAAAAAGTACGAAGGTTTGGTGAACACAAAAGTACAACCTTTGTATGAGAGATAAGATGTTCTAAGAGAGAGCCAAGGATGATATTTTTATGCAAAAGCTGTAGCTAACGCAATATTAAGTAAATTGAGAAAAGTGAATTTTTGGGACTTTTGGATTTTATGTTCTTTGAAGAATACTTAGTGAATACTCTGTAATGAACGTAAAAACCAAAAGTCCCAAAATTCCGAAAATTCCACTCTTTCCCAATTCACTTAATATCGTGTTAGTTGTAATTCTCCATTTCCCGATGGAATATCATTATTAATTTCTACTCAATCAAGTTTGATCAAGGCGTATAAAAAGGAACTCACAAGATAAAAGAAACCTTGTGTTTATGAAAATGTCACAAGTGATGTTATTGCAAGTTCAAGAAAGTCAAATGACATACAAAGTTAATGCAAAAATATGTCAATACTATAACATTCATTGACATAACTTAGAATGATTTTTTTGGATGTGAACAATCAAAACCATTGTGTATATGGCTAAACTTGACTAAACATACAAAAACGTCACTTACTCACATTAATGCATGACGTAATGACGCAATGAATGTGATATTTTCACAAATACAGCGTTTCAGAGGAGATCAGACCTGATGAAATATAACCTCATTCATGACTCTGGTTATTAGGTCTTATTCTGTCAGGCTCAATCAACGGGGTCTGAGAAAGGACACCATAAGGTTACATGAGGTAACAGAGAAGACATGATTGTGGGAGTACAATCATGTTCTCTCCATACACTACTCTGCCACCTCTCCAGCACTGGACTCAATCGAGTTCATCAGAAAAAAACATGAAAGGCATGGAAGCTCATTAAGTTTATGAGAAAAAGCACGGAAAGACTTGGAAGTTTTTTGAATTCATAAGAAAAGGCATGAAAGACAAGTATTTTCAATGATTTTTGTGAGAGAAAACATGAAAGGCAAGAAATTTGTAAGAGACACGTACTTGGAAGGGTTTTGGAGGAGAATCCCAAAGCGGTCGCAAAGAGTAGGAAATGGTGTGGTAATTGTAGAACACGATGGGCACCACCGAGGCTAAAATGCAGAAACACAACACCACCAGCTTGAATCGCCGGCTTATGCTCGAGCCTCCTCGGGAGGAAAACTTCATTCCCTTCCACAAACTCATCGTTGGTACCTCACATCACATCACAACTTCACAAGGTCCGGTACTAAAATCTCGTCTCCAACGTCACCCATACTTGGGTATAATAATAGAGGAAGCAATCTTTTGTAGTGGTATCTGCTTCTTCATACCCAGAGGAACCAAAAAAAAGCACATTCCAAAGTGTTAGTCAGTGCAAATACCCTCAATCACCAATCGTACTCACTAATTCCTCGCATGAGCGGGAACTGTAATGTTTGAATTTTTTGAAAAGTGAGGTTAAAACCTTAATATTGATCCACCCAAAAAGGCAAAAAACAAGCTTGCCAACAGTGCTGTTCAGATTAGATCATACTACTAATATCACAAGGGCCTCAGTAATATCACATCCGACCTCTGTAATATCACATCTCCAATCTCTGTGATAGATACAATTTGAAGACTTCCTGAAATTTTTACTTTGCATTCTATCTAACATATGAAAATTCTAATAAAATTCTAATGTTGAATGCATAGCGTAGCAAGTGCCATCCTCTAGTTTACTCCTAAATTTTCAATGAAGGAACATCAGCAAACCCTACAGTGACATGAGTGTAAGCATTACTCTAATAAAAGAAACTGGATTACTGTGCAGAAATTCCATGATTCTTAGGTTTTTTGCATCTGTGGAATCTGAAGAGAATGATTCGACAAGGTGATTGTACGTGGCCTGAGACTTCGGTATTTATGAACAAGTATGAGGGGGGTAGGTTTTGAAGGTCCAGCCGAACGGTCAGCAATAACAAGGGAAAACAAACAAACAGAACCATGCCTACACAACTTCAGTTCAAATAAGAAGGAAAGACTCCAAATGCGTGGAGAAACTCTAAAGTCTTAAACCCTAGTTGGGCAGTGATTGATTGATACAAAACGCTGCAGGTCTAACAACATCACGCTCGGTACTCTGTAGTCTCAACCTCAACAAACTAACAAAACCCAAGTGGAAATAAAACAAGGAACAAAGAAAAGACTATGGTACCAATCAGCCAGAGCGTTGCAAAAGAAGTTCGAGGCATGCTGAGAACCGATGACAGCAAAGTTTCTATAAAGATTGTTGGCAATAAACGCAGTGCTTATTACGAAGTAAATACACGCACAGAGCTCCCCGATCTCTGGCCTACATCAATTCCAAGGAAAGTTTAAAAGAAAGGACGACGTCTCTGCGTACGACATGAAAAAACCAACGTACTCAAGCCTGACAATTACAAAGGACTCTCAAGGACGAAAACTGACACGCTGACACCTAAAAACAAAAAAACCGACTGTTGTTCTCACCACCATCGCCAGATTCGCAGCTAATCTTCATTGTCAATCCAATAAACAGCAGCAACTTCAATCACTGTAATATACAGCAACACCACTCAACATACAAAAGTTCATCATGCATTCCTCATGAACTCACGAGAAAACCGAGTCAGTAGAAACGCTTCCGAGTATTGAAAGGGAACCCGCAATGGAGATGACTAAAGGTGCGTGTGAAGCTTGAAAAAGCGGAAGCCCAAGTGGTGGGGAATATGAACTGTGAGGTCTGTGAGGTCGCTTTGGAGAGGAGGTGAGGTGATGTTTTTGTATAAAAAATCCATGGGAAAAGAAGGATTTCTGTGCGAGTACGTATCTGCTGATGAGTGATGATGATGAGGCTCTCAGGATCTGCTGCATCAAGGGATTGGGGGAGCGCTGCATGTGCGTGGTCCCACACTGGCACGAACTGGGCCTGCTGCAGGGAATGAATGTCAAATTGTTGCGCACCACCGTGACGCGTACTGATGTGAGGTTGTGGGGCTGTGGGGCTTGTCTGAAAAGGATTTGCGGTGATGTAGTTTGCCGTGATTGGTTCGGTTTTTTTGCTGTGGGGGAGTGGAAAATGGAGGTGGGAATGTGGGATGTGGGGAGGCTGGGGAGTCAGTCACGTGGCGGAGAGACTTGTGCGAGGGTTGTGGTTTGAATTATGTTTACCAACAGTCGTGATCGCAAAGCAGAGCGCGCGCTTGTATGGTTTGTTGCGGGGTTTGAGTTTTTGAATTCTGAGGAGTGTTGTCGTGGCGGGGTAATTGAGGCGGGGTGACGACTGACGAGTGACGACAGTTTCCGTGTAGGTATGTGTGCTATTCAAATTACGGCTCATAAAAAAGCAAAATTAATGAAAAAGCAAAATTAATGAAAAAGCAAAATTAACAGAGAAGAAAAATTGAACTTTATTATGAATCTTTCAATGGGTAGGGTGATTTTAACTCCTGAATGTCCAAAGAGACAAAAATTGTCCTCTCACTCCTCAAAAAGTACTTGAGTCTTTTTTGGAAGTGGTCATGGACATGTGCTCCATCACGGAATGTCAAAAATAGCCTCATGGAATGTCTCCGTATTTTTGTAAATTTCAATTTGTGAAAATGTTCACAAGCACGGTGTTAGGTCCCATGTTGCACTTCTTGGCTCTTGCAATTCTTGTGAGGGTAGCATGCACTATTGACTTTTGCAACTTTTGGGGACAATATTGTATTAAGTGAGCACATGCCACACCATTGTAGAGCAAATGTAGAGGGGTAATCACAAGGACCAGTTGGGCATTCAAGGGGGCAATGCTATTTCATGAGCATGGATCTGTGAGCCAAGAGCCACGAGCCAAGGTTTTTTGTCAAAACAATAAATTTCACCTATCATTGTGTACATAAGGCTCTATAATTGTGCATTGTAAACTATCATCTCTTGAAAAACTTGCTGTTTTTTTAGTTATTCCATTGATTTTGAATTGAGAACTTGTTCTTGCTCACAAGATCTTGAATAGCCGCTCATGACTCACCATTTTATGCTCACCAAATAGCATTGTCTACCATGTTGGTGTTGTGGGACAAGGGATTAAAGGAGGCCATAGTGATAGATTAGCGTTATGGAATCTTAGGCAAGAGCCATATTAGGTGATGCAAAGGGAGAGTTGTTGAAGTCAAAGGTGGAGATGATGCTTCAGCATAGAGAAGGCCACACCAACAATGTCAAGGTGACATTGGAGCACAACAAGTGAAAGTAGCATGATTGTGCAAAGTAGAAGAGGAGCACATCAAAAAGAAAGGGCAACAAGCAATGAAGGGGGCAAGGCAAATAAATCAAAGGCAAGGGCCTTATCACCATAAATCAACGCATCTTAACCCTTAAACGTAAGTCTCATCTCCTTGGCTAGCCCGCTACAATAGCTTCTACAGTGTTTTGCAAGGATTCCAGAATTATGATTGGTGTAACAAATGCCCAGCTAGCTGCAAAAGTGAAAAGTACTGGTTGACTTCACAAAAATTGTAGGAAGGGCAGTATGGATCTTCTCACAATTTGGATTGTCTAAAAATATGAGAATATTTGATGAAGTTATTTTTTGCCTTCCATGATGGAGCATGTGTTTATGATCACTTTTAGAAAAAAATCAGATGAAAATCTACCTTCTCCTACCATACATAATGTTTTTTCAGAAGGCAAAGGACAAAAAACATCCTTCTAGACGTTTAGGGGTTAACAATTAGAGGATTTTGCATTTGTTTCTCATCCAAATGATTGTGATCTAAAATTCAAATAAGTCCATTCCTTATATTTAACATGCTCTCGTGCAATAGTTGTCTTCACAATTGTAAATTCTCTTATTTTCTTTCAGTTTACACTATGTCCCACATCCCATCTATGTAAGTCCCACCACATTGCCAAGTTGCAACTTAATAGGGTTATCAATAGCAAAAAGGAGTACAAAAAAACTCATGAAAATTTTATGCAAATATTTGTGGGAGCTTGTGCTAAAAGTTGGATCTAGCAAAATAGCCAATCCAAACCTGGAATGAAATCCTATCTCCTTTGGCATCAACTTCCAAAAAGTGTTGTCATGATCCAAACCTTGAATGAAGTCTCACCTTCTTTGATGTCAAAACTTCTAAAAAGTGTTGTCATGTAAGCAACAAATGAGGGACTTGGGATGTAGTGTGAAGCGCCAAGTCCCAAGTTTTGCCTTTACACCAATTAGGTTCTCAAAGTTCAACTGGACTTGGGAAATGGGACATAGCGTGAACCGCCCTTGGTTATTACTAACATCAAAAAGTGCTATTTTTAACATCGATCTTAAAGTTAATTACTTTTAACTTTTACTTACACGTATACTTAACTTGTGTATACTTGCTAGTAAAGTAGGTGCGTTCTATCACCCAACTCTAATTGTTGTACTTCCAAAACTTCAAGTCTCTTTCTCCTGGTTAGTTTCCTCCTTTTTTCCACATTCTAAACTCTAAGAGCCTAGACTGTGAAGATTGCTTGAAATAATTGTTAGACTCCCGAAACGTCTCCAGCGCTTTTCCAGCAAGATATTCGGCAAGCATGGCGTTGATGATTATTGTGGAGAATCGAAGCAGTCAAGTTTGGGAGCTGCTAGAAGAGAACCCCAAATATTTCCATAAATTAGCGGAGCTTGAACCCAAAGTTGGCATATATCCACTCATATGTAACTCTAACGTTACGCACCGCGGGTATATATTGGCAGCAAAAACATTCAGCAACAAGGTGATCAAAATAAGTACGGATGATTGTCTTAAGTATTCAAGATATATCATCAACGACGACAGCAACAGCAACTCCCCTGTTACTACAGTTTTAAGGAGCCCAGCAAGGAAGGATCAAGCGAAGCATTGGTGTTGTGAATTCTTGAAGCTCCCTCTCCTTTGGCTTGCTTTATTGATAGCGCTCATTTCTTACTTCATTTTACCTACATACCTCTCCTACATCTGATGGTTTACAAAAGTTTTCAAAGAGTTAGAAAGCAAAATCCTGTACAAAATTACATGTGAAAACCTGTCTAGTGATAATTGCATTTGTGGTGCACTGATGAAGTATATATCTTTTTGTGGTACACCTTGCATCTTAGTCTTCCCTTATATGAACATGTATGATTTTACAATCAAATCACCACTTTTGACGTAAACATATTCTCCACTCTGTGCCAATAGATAGCAAATTATTAACATGCGTACCTAATGAAGAGCCTTCAATGAAACGTCTCCGCATTTTCAAACATGTAAAATGCATGTGCATGTTCTTACAATATCACGAGTGAGGTTTGAGAGAAGAAAAATAACTTCAAAGAATAAGTTTACTTACAAATCAGGCCCTCAAAACCTTCTGGTTGTGAGTTGAATCAAATCAACAATAGCCCAAATCGGGTAGCATTTCTAACTGCTAATACCAAAGAGAATACGTACAATAAGTGAAACGGGCTTTCTGATTCTTCAGCCCAGACACGAAGTGGTGTGAACTTTAGTATCGAATTGGTCCAAGCAAGCTTCCATCTGCAAACTACAAAAAGCAACCAGATCGCATGCAGTCAATTACAAAACGTCGTTATGAGAAAAAGCTAAGATTTAATAATAGCATAAAAAACCTCAACAAAATACAACGCCCCTCACAACTAATTGCGACATCAGGAATCGTATCTCACATCGCATTTTCAAAACAAGCAGAAACATAAACTACTAAATATGTACAAGTAGCGAGTCTCAGAATATTACCTGCCGCACAATAGCATTTGTAGATGTATCAAACTCAGCGGTTGGACCTTCCCACACCACTTTTCCTTCATGCAAAAACAGTATTCTGCAACAATGTTGTACATGTCAGCGTCCTTGCAAAAAACGCACTGACAAGCATAAACATGCAAGTCTCCATTGAAGAATACCACAGGAGCTTGATCTAGCAAACATACCTGTCAACAGCTCGGCGAATAGTACTGTGTTGATGAGTGACCACAACGTAAGATGATATTGTTCCAGGTTTTCCTTGAGCGTCACGACCATTTATATGAACTGATCGTATCAAATCCTCAACTACAGTTGAAGCGATCGGGTCCAGCCCTGCTGTGGGCTCATCATACATTACCAGCTGCAGCCACGCAAATCTCCTCTCAATACTTTCATTATTTCACATAAGAATTTCTCACAAACCTCACAAATAACTGAATAAGAAGCAAATGCTTATTACTAGCTCCTAGGTTCTACTGCGGTGTTCTCTAATCTCCAAATGTAACATCGAAATCCTAATTAAGTTTGGACGAACAATTGAGTCACATTACGACTTAACTTGTACTATTTTGTGCGCATGTCCTCAATTGATATGTTCTTTGAAAAGACAGATGTGGTGTCCTCCACACAGATCTGTCAAAATGCAATGCGGGCCAGGCCTAATCGCATATAAAATATACGGATTGCGGCGTAGCAACGATAAAACAGGAAATGTGCGGCTGTCAAACAAGTTGGATAAATCCCTATTTACCTCTTGTTCGGAATTTCCTGGCTCGCCATCAGAGATGATAGCTCGGGCTAAGGCTACTCTCTTCTTCATACCTCCTGATAATTCTGAAGGTAGCCGCTCTTCGACACCCTAGTACAAGATTAGAGAAAAATTAGTCCCACGTAAAAACAGAGGACAAAAAAAAACAGGGTCTGCAGTAAATTAGATTTTTTCAAGAACTATTAGAAATTATGAGACACTTCCCCATGGTTCATGGGCGGCTTCCACATGATTATTATACACTATGGAAATCCCCATGGACTCATCTTATGATATTTTCTAAGATTGCCTGAAGTAATCTAACTTTTACTCAAAACTATGTAAAATGCACTCAAATTAACTAACCAAACCTGGAAAGAATATTTTGCTAGTTACTAAATGACTCTTGATCCATGAAAACTTACTTTCAAGCCAACAGCGGCTAGGCTTTCTCGAACAAGCTCAGCGATTCTCTTATCAGACAAATCCGAATGTTCATATCTGCACAACAGTACATGGAATTGCTCAGAGTGGTTTGCAGAATCAGGAGAGAAACCAACTTCATACATGATACACAAATGGACGATTAATTTCATGAAGTAATCCAATTCTGCATCTGAAGTGAAAAACTCCTCAAAAATCTTCTGTGTAGCATTACCATGTGCCAATCGCATCAAGGAAATCAATGAGCGAGGCATATGGTCAGAAGGGATAGGCCACATACAGCATAAATCCAACGTTTTCTCGAACAGTCAATGAATCAAACAATGCCGCACTCTGGAACACCTGCACTCCAAATTAAATTGAAGCAATTAGAACAACATATAGCATTCTAAACGTGGAATCCGTGTAAATTGGTGCATAGAGCCAAACACGACGGCTGGCCAACGAATCCAACTGAGAAGGTTCTAAACCAACAAGGCGACTGAGCAGACGATGGTCCACCATGCTCACCAAACCAATTCGAAGTCCATCAAAAGCTTCATCACTAGCTAGACCCTCTCGCTTTTTCCCGCGTATATAAACTTCTCCCTGAGAACAAGGCAACAACATCAGGTGTTATTACCTCTCAATGACCTTGTGCTTCTTAGAAACGGGACACTTCGTGACCGAAAAAACAGAACACATTCATAGTGAGCAACAAAATCCCTAAAACATCATACATTCTAAACTACAGTCTGTATAGCTTGAGCATTCCATTGATGTGTTCACCTTATCTGGAGCGAGCAGTCCCGCCATGATGCGAAGGACAGTGGATTTGCCTGTACCGGAAGGGCCAATGATGCCGATTGCTTCCCCATGCCGAATCTAAGAATCACAGCAATTCAAACATATCACACGACTCAAATTAGGTCAGGTCAACTTTCAGTTCTCCCTACTAAAACTTCTGAGTATTAAGTCAGTTATGTATGCTGAAAATCAAATGCTGGATTAGATAGAGTCATAATTTCCTCCAGTAAATAAACCATGAACTTGCTGCATAGAAAATTTTCTCCAGGGTGCAGAGAATAGCTTACCTTTAAGCTGGCACCCTGCAAAATGTGCTTCTCGCCAAAAGATTTGTACACATTACGACATTCAATTAAAACTTCCGCGTCCTCATTGACAGCAGGCTTAGCAATTGGTCTTGCCGCATCACCAACATTTAAAGTCGCATGACGTTGGCTCTGCAATGCATATCAGAACCACATGTTTCAGGTCAATAGTCATAGTCACTGCAAAAATGAGTACAGACTTTAGTGTTGTATTCAAACCAGTCACCACCTGCGATTGGGAATCGTGCAATATTGCACAGTCTCAAACCCCTTTACAACATGACAATGAAACTTTCTGATTGATCTAAGGTCAGAGGCTTGTCTAGTGTTAGTCAAGCAATTTTCTACCAAAGTCAAAAAACTACTAAAGTAAAGCAAGCAATTCATAGATAACGAAATAAGATAGATGGGATTTCGCGTTCATTAAGGAGGGGTTTAAAGGGAGATGGTTCAAGTATATATTTTCAGCCAACCAAGAATACTCATCTCACATCCAAGAATCGATTAATAAACAGTTTTGCGATGCTCATGGTCCGCACCTAAGAAGAGTTTTGTGTTTTCAACGCAACACAGCTTGAAAAAGCATTGGAAGTTTAAAAATTCATCAAGAATACATGATTCCACTTGCATTAATCGAAACGAAGGATTCCAAAAAAGTCAAAAGTACTGAGTACCAAAATGCTTACCTGGATTTCTTTCCCCCTTCCCGGCTTCTCATTGCCAGCACTGGTGCGCTCCGGAATCTCTGCAATCACCCTTGTCCACAGCAAGTTTCCAGTCAGCGAAGAATAAGATCGACAAAAAATCAAAAGACAGGAGTCGGAGCTTTGAAACAACAAAAAATACTAAATACTGATTATAACAACCGTCTAGAATATCCTGCACATTCGCCACATTATAGCACACTTGGCATACTTTCAAACAATTCAAACGACATCGTTGTCAAAACTTTGGACCCTTTAACTGAGATCAACACCAAGATTCAAGGTTTTAGAACGACCTATACTAAAGATCTTACTATAAAAAAATTTATAGTTCGAACAAAGCCAAAACCTTCATCACCAAAATTTACTAAAGAGACCTTGCATGAATTATTATTAAAAAAAAAAAATCAGACCAAAGAAACGTTTCAAACAACGTACTTGAAACTGCAAAAAACTAAAAACATAAAAAAGCCAAAATGTACACAACTGACCTGTCCATCTCGCATTTTACACGACAATTTCCAAAGCCAACACGCTGCCTATTAAACCTGGAGCCGGAGACGGTCGTAGCAACACCAACAGATCCATGTGCCACCCCGATCATGATGTCCAAAATTCAACCTACAACACCAGTTGATGCATTTCAAGCGTAGCTTTCGAAATTAATCTAAAACTCTGAATATATCTGCGTTCGACAAACCCTATCCATCTGGATGTCCAATATATCGGTGGATAGCCTTGTAATGCAATGTCCCGAGAGAACCGGCATTTAGTGTAATTGTCAGCCGGTTCAAATTGCCATAAAGCCGGTTGAATTTGAAACTGCCGGCTAAAAACCGGTCAAATTTTACAACTATATTACTAAACACAATATTTTAGTGTAAATATATAAAAATCCGGTGCAATCCAGTGAAAAAACCGGTTAAATATGGAAAAAATGCCGGAATTTAGCCAGTGAAGTCCAAATTTCTCCTCGAACGCTGCTGTGAAGTATAAAAATAAACTAAAGACACGCAAATTACGACGATTGACCATGCCGGTAAGCAATTTGAAACCCTAGGACATTAGCAACTCCACGGAAAACAGAGAATTAAACGGAAAAATCGAATGAGCCGTACCGAGAGGAAATCCACAACAATGTCTCCTCGTCCTCGGTTTCAAAATTTCTCTCTTCAAGGAAAATTGCAACCCGATGATGTATGTGCGCCTTGTGAGGTCAAAAAGGAAGGCGAATCGACGATGCGGGAAAGGAGGATTCGAGAATGGCGCACGACGACGACGGTGAATAACAACACCATTGAAGATTGCGGAAGTTCGGCATCCACGCGGAGCACTTCGAGTTGAAGGATATGATGGCTTGAAGACCAGGAGGAGCAGCAGCAGCAGCCAAAAGGACGAGGCTGGCAATCTAACCCTCGTCACCTGCAACAAGGCCACAGGAGAAGGAAGAGGAGAGTTCACAAAAGACGACTGGCTGACTTTCCCAGTGGCGATTCTTTATCTTTTTCAGGCTTCCTCCCTTTCTTTATCAGTGGTTATCCATTTCTTTATCAGTGGTTTTCCATTTCATTATCAGTGGTTTTCCATTTCATTATCAGTGGTTTTCCATATCTTTATCAGCATTTTTCTTTGTCATTTCCGGTCATGATTCTTTCTCTTGTTCAGTCTTTTCCCTTTTTCTGTGTTTCTACATATACAGTGGCCTACCAAAAAGATTATCGATTTTTTTTTTTAATCACCCTCATAGAGGAGCTTTTAGGGTTGAAAATACATGTACCAACTGCCACTTTGATTGCAATACTTCCAATAAGCAGCTTGTTAAAATATAAAAAAGCAACGCGTTATTTATTTTGTTGCCAAAGATGATGTTGACAAAGGTGAAAAAAACGCAGAGGCAACTGAACTACCTTTTTGGTAGAGCATTATACAGTACAGTATCTTTGTTATTTTCTGGTTTCTTTTCTTTGTTTTCTTTCAATATTTATATCTTTATCTTTCGATTTTTCTTTCTTTTTCTTGTGTTAGGAAGAGGAGAGTTCACAAAAGACGATTGGCTGACTTTCCCAATGGTATTTCTTTATCTTTCTCAGGCTTCCTCCCTTTCTTTATCAGTCGTTTTCCATTCCTTTATCAGTGGTTCTACTTTCCTTTTTCAGTAGGGATTTGATACATGTACCACCCCTTCTTGACTATTCTACTACACCCTACTAGACATGGTTAATATTTACAATATTAATCCTTAAACGTCCCAAGGGCATAGTAGATATCATTAGAAGAAAATTGCGTTAGAATCCACTAAAAATGTAAGGTAGTTTATGTTGAGTTCCATGTTTCCAACGTAAAATTTTAAGTTGTTTAGCAAAATTTTGCATTGGAAACATGGAACTCAACATAAACTACCCTACATTTTTTAGTGAATTCTAATGCAGTTTTCTACTAGTGTACGTTGCCGCATATTTGGCATTTGCTACCAACAAGAAATTTGAACTTGGGATCTCAAATAGCTCACTAGAACCGCATTTATCTATATTCCAACTTCTTTGTTGATCTCAATTGTAGTAGAGGTGTGGATCCATTTCAAATATTAGAAAAACACCCCATATTGTATTGGTTGCAAAGGGTATTTCGGACGTTTAAAGGTTAAAACAAGTGTATACCATGAGAAAAACACCAATACTTTGAAAATACAACTTGACATAGTTATTGTAACTTTAATTTTGTTTTTAAGCTTCAAATCCCACTCACGATATCAAATAAAAAAATTAAACTATGTTTAGTTTAATTCATAATTTTTTAAATTGATACTATGAGCTAGACTAGCTGAAAAATAAAACAAAACAGCATCTTCTATGTTAAATTGCATTTTTAATTAGTGATTTTTTCTATGGTTCAAATATTGACCATATCTGGGAGGGTGTGGTCCAATAGCCAGGGTGGTACATGTATCGATTCCCTTTTCAGTACTTGATTTTTCTTTTCCAGTCTTGCTTCTTAATCTTTTTATACCTTTTCCCTCTCTTTATCAGTCGTTTTCTGGTCTTTATCAGTGGTTTTCCATTTCTTTATCAGTCGTTTTCCATTTCTTTATCAGTCGTTTTCCATTTATTTATCCGATCTTCTCCTTTTCATTTTCAGTATTTCTCTTTTCCTTTTCCAGTCCTGCTTCTTTATTTCTTTCAGTCTTCCTCCCTTTCATTATCAGTCGTTTTCCACTCCTTTTCAGTCATTCTCCTTTTCTTTTTCGATATATCTCTTTTTCTTTTTCGAGATATCTCTTTTTCTTTTTCGAGATATCTCTTTTTCTTTTTCCATATATCTCTTTGTCTTTCTCGATGTCTCTCTTTTTCTTTTCGAAATATCTCTTTTTCTTTTTCGATGCCTCTCATTTTCTTTTCCAGTCGTACTTCTTTATCTTTTCTGTCTTTTCCCTTTTTCTGTGTTTCTACATGTACAGTACCGTATAGTATCTTTCTTATTTTCTGGTTTCTTTTCTACTTTTTCTTTTCAATGTGTATCTCTTTTTCTTTCAATATTTTTTGCTTTTTCTTATGTTGGTTTTATTTTGTTTTGTTTTGGAAAAAGTTTATCCTAGTGTGAAGTTGGCATACATTAAGAATCTATATATATATAAATATATATAACAGAATACAATTTACTGTGTGGCAATCCTTTTATCGCAATTCTTTTACCGCAATCTTTTATCATATAGGTAAATAAATATGTGTGGGTGAAAATTTGTTTGGGTAAAAAACATGTGTAGGTAAAAACTTGCGTAGGTAAACACTATGTAGCTAAAAATCTCCATGAGAAAAAAATGTGAGAAAAAAACTGTATGTGTAAAATAATGCGTGGGTAAATAATAAAAGATGTAAATAAATTGCATGGATAAAATTATTTATTTATCTATTTATATTTTTATTTATTTATTTAGATAGATAAGAGTGTGTGTATATGTGAATAACTATTGCTTGTGTAAAAAAATTGTGTAGGTAAAAAATAAATGAATAACTTATGTGTGAGAAAATAGTGATGTTCCTTTACTGCATGGGTAAAAAAATGTATTGGTGTAGAACAAAAAATGCTCTACTGCAAGGGAATGTTTTGTAAACAAAAGTAAATGTTTTATTGCATGGGTAAAGTTTGAAATTGAAGTGTGCAGATAAAAAGTAAGAATCATTTTTTTGCAAAGGAAATGTTTTACATAATTAAAATTAAAATTATTTTGAGTCTTGTCGGACTGCCAGGTGCCTATATAGTTTGATATAATAATAAATAGTTGTCTTACATCATACATGCATGGGAGCATATGACCAAGTGATCTTATAGTTTAGACACATGTAACAAGTTATTAACCAACCCTTCAATGTTTTATTGTGTTGTTGGGACCAATACAATACAAGGTAATTTTCTTGTATTTGGAATAGATTCAAAGCTTTACTACATTTGAGATCAACAAAGGAGTTGAAATATAGATAAATGCAATTTTAGTGAGCTATTCAAGGTCCCAAATCAAAACTTCTTGTTGGTAGCAAATGCCAATTATAGGACATAATATATACTATGCTCTATGGTTGTTTAACCCCTAAAGGCTCAAGCCCTTTTGTTTGTGAAAATCACTCAAAACTGCCACTTTTGGAGAAGTGAGGATATATATATATATATATATATATATATATATATATATATATATATGGAAATCCAATCGTAAGATCTTGCCCTAGACAATGGGAGGTACTTATGGAAACAAAGATTAGCTCATTCTAGATGGTGAGGAGTGAGATATTCACATAAGTGAAAAAAAAAGTTTTTTCCATTGCTACCCAAAATTTTCAAAAGCCTAAGACGGCTCCTATATCAAAAATTGCTCTACGCAAAATTGAGGTTTATTTTTCCCATGTAGAAGACCAAGTTAGGTAAATGTGGGAGAATTTTCAAATGAAATGGAGGTGTGGATCATACTTTGTAAAATCTTGCAATGCCGTAAGGTCGTGAAATTTGCATATACACTAAGCAAAATTGGAGGATTTATGTAAAATTCAAAAACCCAAATTACTTTGATCCAAATGGTGAAAACCAAGGAACCTTAGTCTACTACAACTTGCAAAAAAAAAGTCAAAAACAAATACACAAAGAGCTCAAAAAAGTATAGCAACAAGTTTTACAAGGGGGAAAAGGAATGGAGGTTTGGGAGTCTCATACCTACCTGCAAACTAAAACTTCTCATAACTTTCATCTCATTTATCAAAATTGAATGATTCAAAGATGTCCATGTATATAAAAATATAAAGAACCAATTTCAGACTTTTATTTTAAAAAATACAATTTTGAATTCTTTTTGGGCTGCCCACCCTCGCCTTTTTTTAGAAATTCATGCATAACTTCTTCAATAAATGTCAGAATGAAGATAAATTAAATGACCACGTAGATTTTTGAATTGCACACCTTCAATAAAAGTTTCAAAAAATCACAAAAAGTAGTTTAGCCATAGGTACCTGCCCAAAATCCCATTTGTCCCTTGAGGGGACAATGGGCCTTTAGGGGTTAAGGATCAAAAGATGAACTAGATAAATAGCATATTGAGGCTTGCATCAAGAATCGCATTGGTACTACTATATGTCACATTTATCTAAATGTGAACTATTCACGTAAGGGAATTGATACATGTACCACCTCTTCTTGACTATTCTACCACACTCTACTACATATGGTTAATATTTACAAGATAAAAATAGGTGTGGACGATATGAAAAACATCACTAATTTAAAAATATAACTTGACATAGAAGATGGTTTTTGTTTTATTTTTCAACTCTTATCCCGCTCATAGTATCAATTTAAAAAAACATGAATCAAACTAAACATAATTTAGATTTCTTAATTGATACTATGAACAAGATTAAGAGTCAAAAAACAAAACAAAATTTGCATCTTCTATGATAAGTTGTATTTTTAAATTAGTGATGTTTTTCCCATGGTCCACAATCCACACCTATTTTAATATTGTAAATATTGACCATATATAGTAAGGTGTGGTAGAATAGTCAAGAAGGGGTGGTACATGTATCAATTCCCTTCACATAAACATGGGCTTTTTGCATTTTGATTTTGAATTATGCAAAACATTGAGAGGTTTGTGCCTGTTTTGGCAAAATCTCAAAATATTACTACATATGTATGCAAAATATGGGAGAGCTCTTTGATGATTTTGCATAATTTCTCCAAAAATTTAAAATACTAGACACACATGTCATTCAGCCATTGGTGGTTATGCTTTTCTAGAAACATTGAAAGGGGTATATGTGTCACTTTATCATTGGTTTAAAAATTGAGATGGGTGTTTGTGAATGATACCCACCCACCCCATATTTGTATTTGTGCAACATCAGTTTTGTTTACAAATAGTATGGGATAATGAAAATTTGTCAAGAAATTTGTTTGTTGCACTTGTATTTTTGTATATGTATTTAATTTTAAAACTCACATGCCAAAGGTTTGGCGCTGTAATGAATGTACGCACGACTTGTACATGCACAACCAAAAACATAAGTACAAAAGGCTTGACCCAACAAAATATGTAAATGAACTCCCCCACTATCTAAGTACTTCACTCATTTTGTCTAATTGAAATAACATAATAATATTATTTTTATGACAGTCAAGGTTGGGTGAGCAAAAATAAGGGATTAGTGATTTGTTTGTTGTAAGAAGTACATGCCTTGGGACCCTTTTTGGTATTTTGAAGGGGCTCTTGGAGGGCACAACCCTTTGCTAATGCTTCAATAATTTGCAAGCGTGTTCATTTACATTAATTCTTGCTACTCACCAAAATTGAGATAAACTAGGAGCTTATAAAAATTTGTAAAAACCATCAAATAGCTACTACTTGCCAGAAATTGAGATTTTGTTATCACATGTTGTTTGATCAAATGTTATAATCTCCCATATCCTAGAATGTTGTTCCAAAAATTTGCAAGATGTTTAAGTAGATGTTCCACTACTTTCAATGGTCACGTTTTGTGGATCATCCAATTGACTTAAGTACAATGCATCAAAGTTGTAGATCTTCCAAAAGCATGATTTTGGTGAAAATTGCATGGGCGCTCAAGGGTTAACCCCTCAAGGCCCAAGGGACTCAAATAGCGCCCGCATGATTTGCAACTTGTAATGTAGAAATTTACTTCAGAATTACCTATAGTGGTTGTTATTTTTAAAAGATTTTGTTGAAGTACTATTTCAAGAATCCAAAGTCTGATATTGAAAATGATTAATTATGATTTGTCTATTTAAGATTTTGTGCAAGGGTGTTCATTGCAAATCTTCACTTTCTAGTGTTGAGAGCTCTTGGAAATGAGCCTCATATGACACTAGAACTTGGAGAAACAAAACACATTAGGAATTTATTTTAAAAAGTTGTAGAATAGATTTTGAGATGCCGTAAATTGATTAGGGTTATGCATGTTGTACTTTACATATTCATAAATTTTGTATCCTCAATTTAAAATTTAAGATGTGAAAAGAGGATTGAAAGACTTGAAATCAGTTTCACAATTTTTAACCCTTGAATGGCCCGAAAGCCCTTTGCGGTCGTATATATAGACGTATTTGAACTGCTCTAGGAGCTTTCTAAAAAAATTTATGCACCCACCATCATACAACCCTTCAATATGTATGGTTGTAACATTTAATTTTCAACTGATTCAAACTTCTAAATATTGGTTGCGACCGTATTTGGTACCGTATCTCCATAGCCCAAGGGCCCTTCACGGGTTAACACCCTCATGATCAAATCTTATAATCTTTTGATCCAAAAGTGATGTTGATGTGTTTTCTTTTCCAATATAATCCCAAACCTATCTAGCTTGAATTTGTACGGTTACATCTCAAAAAACTATACAAAATTTATCAAAATGTTGGCATTTTATTCATCCTAGAGCAGATTCTGAGATTCTCATAAAAGTCCACGGGCGATGAGGGGTTAAAGGAAAAAACATAGTTTAAAGTCTTGTAAGTCTAATTCATGCGCTTGTGTACGTGCCTTACAACTCTTAAAATTGAGTCATAAGTTTATTGAGAGCATGAATGACAATTTTAAACCAATTGTACCCATTTATTAGGGTTACCATGATGCCCCTACTTTATAACAAATCACATGAATTGAAATTTTGGAGCATGACTTATGAACAACAACTAGGATTGCTATAAAATTTTCCAAATATGAAGATAGCATTGAAACACATGTCCTATCCAAATTCCAAAAGAACCTAACAAACATTGCATCCAAGAGGACTTGCCTAAAATCATAAAAAGATTTGAAATTTTCGTATAGGCTAGGGCTTTAAAGATTAAAGAGGCACCAGCCCCATCCAAATGACTTTCATTACAAGTGGGCCTTACTTTGTTTTTCCTTTAAAGCAATTCTAGATGAATGATGACCATTTCCGTGAAAAATCATAATTTAAAAAGCAAAAAATTCAAAACAAAAGAGTCAGGAACCTCAGATGGAAATTGGTTAGAAAGTAGTAAAATCAAAAATTGGAATGGTATTTTGACAAGTTTTTAACAAGAATCACAAAGATTTTGAGATCCCAATTTTCTTGAAAACCACTAATCACTATGTCCAATTTCAGTTGCCCATAAAAGTTGGCTCTAAGGCTTGGTTCAAACTAGCAACCAACAAAATTATTTCGAATGTCATTTTTTGAAACATTGAAGTGCTTACACCTATGGTTTGTCCAATATTTCAACTTGTCAGTTGTCACATCACCAATCAATATAGCCACATCATCAGACAAGATAGTGAAGTATTGGGGCTTGCTATTAGGGTGACTCCAAATTTGTCTAGTAGGTGAACACTCCTACTTTGGCCTAGTTTAGTGAACTAGACCACACACCCAACCACTACATAATGTGAAAATGCTTTTGGAGGATGAAAAACTAGACAGGATACCACTTTTTGTGTTTCATCCAATTGCTAGTTTGAACTAAGCCTAAGGGCGACTCCACACTATGGCCGAAGGTCAAGAGGCCGTTGGTTTGCACCAATCACATTGCATGAAACCAAGAGTCCGGCCGCTCAAGCCTTCACACTAGAGGCCAAACTCCAAAGGCCGTTATCCACCATTTGCCTACAGTGCAGCATTTTATCATCCAAGGTTGACAACCTCTCAAAAGGAATTTTGGGTTTAGCAAAAATGGAGACCCAAACTATAAGCGAGAGGCCATTAATTTGAGCATTTATTGTTGCTAGTTTCAGCATTTATTGTTTGTTTTCAGCAGATTTTCTTAGCCTCTCGACAAAGTTTGGCCACTCAATTTGAGGGCCTCTGGACTTGGCCGGTCATAGTGTGAAGCCACCCTAAGCCTTCCTTGCAGGTCTAATAGTTTTCTCTTTCTTGGGGATCTTGAAGCCTCCTAGTGTCATTCACGCTAGGCTGGACCAAAGTTTTAGCTTTTTTTTCAAAACTAAATTGCAATATTTGGATTTTTCCTGCTATAGTCCTGATTTGTAGAAAGTTGCCGTATAAACTAAGTGAAGTCCTTTATTTTTATATGATTTACTAGATTTTTCCGAACGAATATTTTTCTGACACATTTTAAAGAAATTTTCATTGCAATAAAGAAATATAGGAATCCTTGATGAAAATAGCCTACAAATAAACAAGCGAGACAGGAACACAAAGAACCAAACAAAAGCCGGTCAAATAGCTAGCCAAATAGAAACCAAAATAGGAAAGCCTTTTCACTCTCATAAAATTAGGTGAGTCCTTTTCATTCTCATGAACTTTTTAAACCGAATACTTTTTTATTTTTTATTTTTTATTTAATTTGAAGTGAATCTTCTATTCACGTTTGAGGTGTGATTTAGTATTTTTAGGCTTAGCACCCTGCAGAAGGTACATTTAATGCCAAGTGCATGTCTTCGCTCATTAAAACTTGCCTATTGCGTTTAAAAGTTGGTTTAGCATTTTGGTCACAGGTTGGTGGTCTTGGTTTCTGGGCATTTCAGGGGTCACTTCGAGACCTACTTACTAAAACTGACACATGTATTATTTTATTGTTTTGAGTGCGCATTTAATATGACAGGGCATCTGTTGCGAAAGGATATTTATAAACTACAATAGTTTTAAAATGGGAATGGCAATTATTGAATCTATTTTATAAAACCTCAAGTGTCTTTGTTAAGTAATATTCAAAATTCTGTATTAACATCAAAAATTTTGAATTCTCTATTATAAAGCATTAAGTGTCAAGCATTGGATAAGTTCACATTGAGATATCTTCATTAGTACCAATTTGGCAACCAACGTGGCACATGAGTAAAGGGGACAGGGAGGTTCCTTGTATGTCCCTCATATCAACTACTTAAGTCCCAACTCAACCTCAAATTCACAAAATTGTTGGGTTGTAAAGGACAAAATTTATGTATTTTTAAAGAAATAAAGTGTTAAAATCACCATCTGGGGAGATTTTGAGCTTCATTACACTAAATATTGCGTTTAGGTTGTCCCACACTAATTGTCATATCTTACACTTTTATTGTAAAAATGATTTTCATCACTAATTAATGCAAAAAAAACAAGTTAAAGAGCCTTGTAACCACTACAAAGTTACTGTAGAAAAAATTAACAAGGTTCAAGTTGTAAACCATGTGAAATCCAAGCATGGTCAACCATTAGTGTGAGGCAACCTAAATGCTATATTCAGTGTAGTTAACCCCTAAAGGACCAGATCCCCTTTTTCAGAAACATGGCAACTTCAGGTAGGTACCTGTGATTGGAGCTTTTCATATTTTAGGCTGAAATTTTATTTAAATGTGGGGACGAGGTTTATCTTTCATATGCAATAAATTTCATGACATTTGGAATTATGAATAAAAAGTTATGGCCTAAGATGATGTTTTTAATGTTCGGCGGACAACTTGGGCAGATTTTTAAAAATCACTTTTTTCAAAAACAAAATTTTTAAATTGGTTTAGGAGATTTATGTGAATGTAGGAAGCTTTGAATCATTCCATTTGGATCAACAAGATGAAAGTTATGAGGATTTATTGTTTGCGGGCAATAATGGATTCTCTACTCCAAAATAAACTTTGAAGTCCTTTATTTTACTCAATTTTCAACATTTTGGAAAAAAAACAAAACCCAAGGATGAAGATTGTATATGACAACACTATGACCATTGGGATTGGCATTTTTCATTTCCATAATTAAATTCTTAACAATTTAGTGTTTTGAATCATTCTCTACTTCTTTTTACTTACTATTTTTTTCTATATGTTATACAACTTCAAATGATTTGAAACTTTTTCGACATGTACTTTACTTAGGTGGAATAAGGAATTTAGAGAAGCACCACCCACATGGCCTATTTTCCTTAGGAATTTCACCTTTTGAAGGGTAGTTGCCCAATTTTTCATAAAACATTTTTGAGTATTCAAACCTTTCTAACTTCCAATCCACGTGGTGGAAGACTCTGAAATTTTTTCCACATCTTCTAAAACCATTCATCTACAAGATCCTATAGTCACATATGCATGAAAATGTTTCTGATTTCAAATTTGGTTGATGCTCTAAAAATGGCAGTTTTGAAGAGTTTTTGGTGAAAACTTTGCTTGATCCTTTAGGGGTTAATATCAATTGTTTCCCATTTTCAAACCAAATTCTAACCTTGCACGTAATATTGTCAATTTTTCATATTATGATTTAAGCAATTTTAAGAGTGTAGCTAACGATTTCCCAATAATTTCAAAGTTCACCTAACTCCTTGGCATTTCAACCAACTAACAAAATACTAAGTGCATGTTCTTTGGGCGCATTGGCTAGAACGTAGTTCCCTAGTTAAATTTTCATTTTGTTAATCCTAACTTTTTAAAACAAAACGCTACTTTCTAGGCACTGCATTTTGTATATTAACATTTCTATGTGATTGTAAACTTAACATTGAGTCCCCCAGTCCCAATTTCAACCTCTCAACCAATACCATTTTGAGAATTCAATGGGACTTGTACATAATGCGAATCAACCCTCATGTAATGTAAGGTAGTTGGTTCTAAAAGCCCTCATTCAAACCTACTAAGGGTGTGTTCACACTTGGTATTAAGAGTGGTGGTATTGAAAGGAACTTAGATGCATTTAGACACATCTTTAGACTGCATTCATATTGCTAATACCCCTCCTAACATCAAGTGTGAATATACCCTAATCAATAATAGTATTAAACATTTGAAAGAACATGTCACTCATTCCTAAATACAAAATACATTTAAAACATGGTTGCTTTTAGAGCCTATTACCTTAGTGAGAGGTTAAGCAAGGGTGATTAGGAAATAACCGCTAAGTAGGCAAATTAATAATGAGATGGGGTATGGTTTGACATACACTGAGGCTCATACAAAAACAAAGTATGAAAAAATTCTACCTACTTTTTATTCACTATTTATTTGTTGCAAAGGACTATGGCAACAACAAAGAATCTTAAAGTTAAGACGGGAGTTTGCAAACGGATGATGAAGGAGTTACAAACATATCAGGCGGAAGCAGACCGAGAATGTCTCAAGACTGATAACATGAGAAATTCTCATGCTGACCCATTTGATATCAAGCAACAGGTACCACCACACTAATTTTTATTTACAACACTCTTAAAGATTTGAAAAGAAAATTTAAAAAAAAAAAAACGAAAAAAAAAACAAAAAACATGTGTAATTTGCTTGTGTAGCACTTGGTTGAGTGTACTTTGGAAATAAAAACAAAAAAACATGTTTGATTTGCTTATTTTTTTGCACTTGGTCGAGCGAGTTTAAATTGTTTTGAACAAATAGATGTGATTTTTGAAAAATGTTTGAACCTTACATGCACAATATTTTTTAATTTGCAAAAAAGTCTTTCCCAAAACCTCTTTTGGGGATACTAATTGTTGCATTTGAAAGAATATTTTGTTAATTTAAAATGAGTTTTTTGATGATTCCTTCAAGATGTCTAGTCTTGAAGAAATCATCAAAAACCTCATTGCAAATTATCAACGATCTCTTAAAAATTTTAAATTCAAAAGTTCCAAGTTGTATTTCTTTTCCCGAATTAACGAATATCATGTTTATGGTGGCTAATTTTAGTTGATTGTGAACTTTGTCTTTGTGGTTCATGATTTCCATGAGATAATCTTTGCAATTAATATTATTTGGTCTTTTCGTTTGCACTAGGGCCAAGTGCATGATTACAAACCGTTGTGCAAAAATACCAATTTCAACCGATAAATTCAATGGTAGCTTTCGCTTGAAACTAATAAGCAAAGTGAGATGATTGCCCTTCCAAGTAATGAAAATAAGGGTAGTACATGTAACATGGGGACTTTCACACTTGCTAACAAAAAAACTGGAAACACAATGAATGCATCATGAGTAGTGCTTTTTCTAATTCACAAAAGGTTGTTCACAATTTATTCAAATGTAAATTAGGTTATGATTTTTGGAAAAGCATGTTTCATAATAAAAGTTGAAATTCATTAATATAAACATCAAGAAATATGCATATGAATATTCCAATCCATGCATGGTCTATATGATCAAACTTGGGTTGGTTTTTAAGTAATGACATATACATATGCAATTTTTTCACAAATATAAATATGACAAAGGTTATGTTATTGTCATTGTTTGTGTCACCATTAGGTATGGATATCTTAAATTATAAGGTTAATAATTTCCCTAATAAAGCTTGTTTCATCTTGATAAGTTATAGCACAAATTTTCATCTTAGTAAAATGCCATGTTCATAGTAGGGGGAATGCTCCAAAATTGTGAGTGGGGATTAGTGAGCTGTGAGCTGTGAGCGTAGCTTTTTTGTCAAAATACAAAATTTTACCAATAATTGTGTACCTCCAATTGTGCATTTTTAACTTTAATCTCTTGAAAAACTTGCTAATTTTTTTGTTTTTTCATTGATTTCGAGCTAATACTTGGTACCTGCTCACACAACCTTGGCTCACCGCTCATAGGCTCACTGTTTTACACTCACAAAATAGTGTTGCCCATTCATAATAATGTTGCATGGAATTTAAGAATACCATAAATGATATTTCTAAAAGTTCAAGCAAGGCCGGTCACAATGTAAAGTGCATTATGATTTATGAAGAAAAATGGTTATGTTGAAATAGTACTTTTCATTCAAATTATGAAAATTATTTTATACAGCAACCAAATGCATCATCTTCATTGTTAAATTTGACTAGCCTTGATTAAACATCACACTCACATGTGATGTTTAGTAGAATTTAATGATGAAAAAAACCAACTCATCTAGAAAAAATCGGTGTGAAAAAAATGGTGTTGAAAGGGGAAAAGTTAGACTTGGAAAAATGAGCTTTTGGAAAATGGACTAATGTTTAAAGTGTTGCATGTGAAAAATTATATGAAAAAGCTATATATTTATAAGCGCCGAAGAATTCTCAAGATGGTTCTTAGGGTTCAGGAACATGTGCTTGCGGAGTCTTGTTTGATGATATCCAATTGTAGGAAACGTTTGGAGACAGCTCTTGCAGCACTTGAGGCGGCTGTGGTAAGGAAAAAATAAATAAATAAATAAACTTGCAATTCCTGAATTTTGCACTGAGTTAATTACATTTAGCGTTGACATTGTTTTGCACGAATAGATGCAACTTTTAGAAAATGTTCCAATACTTGACATTTTTATGTCATCTTTATGTCTAATACTGTTACCTCATTTTCAATTGCTAAGGAAATGTTTGAGATTGTCATGTTCTTGTTTTCATGCAAAAGGGGGCTATATAACCAACTCCACGAGTATCCCTTCATTTTCAAATGATTTTTTTTAGAATTATTGAATCACTTGGATTAGGAGAATACTGGACTACAAATTATAAGTAATTAGTTCTTCAAGAACTGAAAAGGACCTAGTGAAGCCTCAGGTAGGAACATCATATACAGTTACCCCCTCTAATGGCAAAGTAGATTGTTTTGAAACTAACAATAGTTGGTTCTAGAAAAGATTTTTAACCCCTAAAGGACCACGGCCTTTATTTTGTCAAAAGACACTCAAAACTACCATCTCTATGACAAAGAATAAAAAAGTTTGAAAATCAAGCATTTTGCATATCTAACCGTAGGATCTTGTGCTAGACTACTATAAGAATGTGTCATACAAAACTCAAGAACTTTGACCACACAAATTGGAAGATATATACATTTAAAGTGTAAAAAAACTTTTTTTGCACCTTGCTTGATTAGATTTTTTAACTTTGAACATTTTTTAACTTAAAATTTTTGCACCACAGAGTTTGGAATTCTATTTTTGCATGGTGGGAAGTTGAGTTGGGAATCTTGGGAATTTTTTTAAAAACATAATACTTAATTTTCATTCTTTAAAAAAACATTAGGTAGAAGAAGGTATGAGATTGAACAAAAACTTAAATTGCTAATAACCCTGCAATGGAATTGAAACGCAATAATCCCAACAACGAGATTGTTCTAGAAAGCAAACCTCACCCTCTCCAACAATTTTTTTTGAAAAAAAGTTAAAATTGCATTCAAAAATGAAGTTTATAAGTTACTTTTTCAAGAAGATGCTTGAGTTGCCCATAAAACAAGATTGTCCATAACTTTCTCATAACTAGTCCAAATGGAATGAATCAAAGCTTCAGATGTAGATAAAGATATAGTTTATAAGAAAAATTAGTTAATTTTTTTTTTCAAGTTTTTATAAGATTTTTTTTTGCTGCCCCTAGTCCCCAAATTTGCGCTTATTTGGGCGTAACTTTTGTTCCATGGCATCAATTGGAATGAAAATTAAATTCTCCAAAAGTGAATGTATTTTTTCTATTTTCAAAAAAAGTTTCAAAAAATTAGGACAAAAATTGAGACCGTAGGTACCTGCCCAAAATCCCATTTGTCCCTCGTAGGGACAATGGTCCTTTAGGGGTTAAGAGATACAATTTCCTTCCATTTGATTGGTTCACACTTGCTTAGGAACAAAGTCTAGAGGTAGCCATTTTAGGTGAACCTATGAAACAAAATAGGTTCAAATGAAGAATCCACATTTATATTGCATAAAAAATTCACTCTTGAGGTTTTTTTTTTTTGCACATATTGAGGTCAGTTTCTCAAGAAAATCCCCATATCTTAAAGGATAAAATTCTTATTTGAGCGGTTTATGGTATTCCTGCTTTTATTAGAGCTTAGATTTTCAATCAATTTTATGTCCTGGATTTTCAAACATTTGTGTCCGAAATTCTTTTTTACTGGTATTGCTGTCTATAATGCAAGCCCAAGTTCAAAAACATCAAATTCAGTATCTACTCCATTTTCACATATTTACATACATACTTACAGTCTTGCACACATCAAAATAGAACTCGTGGGTCTTTATATTAAGATTTTGTGAAATTTTATAGAAGTGTATATGAAACTATTTTAGTAAATACACGATCAAAAGAAAAAAGGCTCTCAAATGCATTTGCAGGCTGAAGTTGAATCTGAAACAACAACAGAGGAAAGTGAAGAACTGGTAACAGCTTTGGACTTGGTGGCCCAAGTGAAACCTCTATTTTCTACATGATTATTCAAACTTTGAATTTCTGTACTTAGTATTTTTTTCCCTTACCAATAGTTCACTAGGGAGTTTGATAATTCCATACTATTATTTCTATAAAATTACTATGGAACATTTGTTGTGTCTTCCGTTTGGCCATAGGAATTTTGGCAAAGATGCTTGGTTGTAATTGGCTCTATTATGTAGTGGCAAATGCTATGATAATGGTGATTTTTATCGATTTCAATGATCAACACTTTGATGTTCACTTTTTCTAGTGTGGTTGATACTTGATATATACTTGCACGGATTGGTAAAACATCCGTTCATAAAAATCCACAAAATCATTTGTTTATGGTAAATGATTAAAAAAAAAAAACAATTACAACTATTGTTGAACTTTTATTCCACCATTGCTATTTTTTTTTGATGTATTTTGCTTTAAGTAATTCAAAAATCTTATGTTTTTAATTTAAAATTCTAGCACCTCCCGTTTCTTTGAACATAGCCTTAGAATGATAAAGGTAAAACAAATCTTATGATCCAAATCAAAGAATCAACATTGAATTCTCATATTTCATGCTCAAAACACACTGCGGAATGTGACATTAACAATTTTGAGTGTGACATTAGCAAAGGGGGGTTAGATGTGACACTTGACCGCTAACTTGACGAAAGGTGATGCAACCACGCGAATCCTCACAGATATTCGCCAGATTTCCCGCCCGGGCAATTGACGGCGACCCGAAGACAACGAATACAAAACATAAATCCATCCACAAAGCAGACCCGAAGACAACGAATGAAAACTGAAAATTCATCCACAAAGCAGACCGGCAGATAATGAATAGAAAACATAAACTCATCCACAAAGTAGACTCGAAATCAACGAATAAAAAATTACAAATTCATCCCTAAAGCAGACCCGAAGACAACGACTGTAAATTAAATTCATCACACGAAGCAACCCGAAGTCAACGACTGAAAACCACATTTTCAGCCACAAAGCAGACCGGGAAACAACGAATGAAAATTAAATTCATCCACAAAGGAGATCCGCAGACAACGATCCACAAAGCAGACCCAAAGACAACGAATAGAAAACATAAAGCCATCCACAAAGCAGACCCGTAGACAACGAATAGAGAACATACATTCATCAAAAAGTAGACCCGAAATCACGGTCGGCATCCTCCATCCACTCCGGACAGCCGCCCCGCTTCCGCGCCCGTCACCTCCGACGGCGGGACGGCCATGGCGGGAGCCGAGAACCGACTCTCGCTCTCGCACCTGCTTCCCCGGAATCCCCGACTTCCCTCGTCGTCGTCCTCCGATTCCGACGGGCACGCTAGAAATCGCAGGATTCTGCAGCTTCCAAGGCTATAAACAGCGATCCTCTGCTAATAATACTCCCCATCCCGCAACAAAGGCTGCGTTGCTGTACACAACCATGGCCCTCGTCCAATTCCTGCAGCGCTCCACCAGGGTCCCTCGCTTGGCGCTCCCGCTCTTGTCCAGCGAGGAACCAGGACACCACACCACGACGAATCTGCCAGCGATCATTGCTCGAGAACGGATGTGGCATAGACCACAACAACAACAACAGATCCCTGTCGCTCTGTTTCAACTGGAATCCTGTGAGATCAGCCACCAACACGGTTCGTTTGTTGCATTTGGGTCTGGAATTGCGGCACTGGACTCCGCCGTCGGTGCTACATTGCGGCGCACTTGGATTTCTTTACAATTTGAGTGAGAGATCGTGGAGCGTGAGCGTGAGGGTGGACTACGGAGGAGGAGTGAGGGCACGTCGCTTGCATTCGTGGGGAGTTCGGTGTTAATGGTGGTACATTCTTTTCCTTTTGATTTTTAGCTTTATGAACAGTCTTCGCATTTTTCTTCACTTTTGTATTTGGTCTGGGGGGTTTAAGGGTTTATTCCGTACGGGCTAGATCGGAATCATCATAGACTAGACTAGATCTTGAAACTGGACGTGATTTTTTCGAATTTTTGAATTCTGTGTTTTTGAATTTGGGTTACGTGGAGGGGGGTTTTTTTTTTGTGATGGATTGATGTTTTAACTTACCCCCCCCCCCCCCCCCCCTTTTTTTAATGTGGTTTCAGATCTGTTGTGCGTTTGTGAGAGAGCTCTAATGCGGTGAATGATGAAGTAGCTCACTGAAATGAAATGAAATGAAATAGAAGACGATGTGATGTGACCTCGGCAAACGCTATCAGGTCCGTATGATTCTTCTTTAAGTTACAACAATCAACAATGTGTCGCTTTCGACGACAGTAACCGAGTCTATATGTGATTTTACCGAGAGGATTTTTGAAAATGAATCAAAATCATCATTATTATTTTGTCGTGTCCACAGTCTGACAGGCATTGATGACGAAAGATTGTCTGGGAGATGTGCCGATTCGTAGTTCCGTGATTAGCTCTGTTTGTTTTAGTCATCTGTCCACGACTGTGGTGTCCACAACTGTGGGGTTCGGTGATTTAATGCTTTGCAACTACTCTCTTCTCATGATTCTCGTATCCCGACCCAGTAAGGGTAGGAGGCTCGTCATGAATGGAGCATCTAAGAGCTGAAAGTGAATTCCGGGGAGGTGAAACTTCTTGAAATAATTATCAGTAAATTTTCCTTGAAAGACAAGAGGAATTGGCGTAAAACCCAAGTTGTTTCATGTGTTTTGGAGCTTTGTGGAATTGGTTATGAAATTTTGAAGTTGAAATGGCATAGGGCTCTAAAATGGTGCACCTCCTCCACAAATGTACATTGTTGAAAGGTTATGAAAAACAACATGTACAAACAAAGTACATTTGAGGAGGAGGTGCACCATTTTAGAGCCTGCACGCTTTTAGAACCTCTTGCCTACCTTAGTGAAGGTTAAGTGCGGTTAAAATAGACTATAGCCCTTGCCGATGACGATAATTTTTGAATCACGCATAATTACAAGTCTCCGACTGTAACATGTTGCTGATTTCAATTGTCACTACCTCTGAGGCACTCTTCTTCTCATGTCCCAATACTGTATCTGTAATGTCAATTATTTGAATGGGCAAGAGAGAAGCTATGATTTTCTTTGAATAGTCACACTGCTACTGAGATACATTGCAGGTATGATGATTCTAGCGTAGTCTCCAAAGCAGGGTCCGGGAAATATTTGAGATTTTTCGGTTGATTTCCTTCAATTCTTGTATTGAACTGGTTTATCAAGGAACTCTTTCGGTTACTTTCTCTGTTTTGTACTATAAGTAAAAAAAAAGAAAAAAGATTTTTGACCGGTTTTTAGCGATATTTATAAATTGCAAACGCTTTTTTCTCATTTCAATCGGCTAGCTTTGAACTAGCGGTCGGTTCTTCCCGGACCTTGCCCCGAACAACAGCAACTTAGGTCAGCCTTTTATTTGGATTTGGCTCTTTCAGTCGTATGCCGCGTATATAATCTTGGGTAGTCCGCACTAGTTTGTCTGCTTTGCTCATGTTTGTGTTCGTTGCAGGATTTAGCTGGTGCGTGATGTGCAATCACAATACAATCATGCTGGCGTCGTCAAAGCTTCTTCGTGGTATGGATCGGATACGACTTCAGTTGCTTGGTACCATGATGACGATGCAGTAGCCTGTTGTAGAAAAATGCACTTTTTGCAGTCTCCGTAAAGGAGGCTGAGGTTCAGAAACGCTGGAGAATTCACCACCGAACAGGTCTGCCGAGTTCTGCTCCAAAATCTTCAAGGTTCTGCGCTGCTTGGCCAGCGTGATGATGCTGGGAGGCGACCCGGAGGGCACTCCGGGGACTCCGGGGTCCGACTCCTCGTCCGCCATGGGCGTCCCTGAAGCGATCCCCTTCTTATGGGAGGAGGAAGAGTCCAGAGAGCAAGGCTCAACGTCGACGTGGCACCGTGAGATTCGAGAGCACACAGACGACATCGGAATCTCCGGCACGGAAGATTCCAGCCCAGACTCCCAAGTCATGAAGTTGAACCTGCGTGCGAGTCTCATGGGAGTGCACATTTTGGATGATGAAACTGAGATGTTCTTCAGCAGGCAAGTGAGCAGCGCGAGCAGCAACATGCAACATAACTCTGGAGCTGTGCCTTTTACTTGGGAGGTGGAGCCAGGGCGGCCATTGGTGAGTAATGCCAGGCCTGAACATGGCGTTGGACCTCTCACTCCACCTCCTGGAAGTCGACCTGTGAGTGGAATTCTGTACCCTGGCCAGTTCGGCAATGGCGCATCGACAAGCGGGTTGTACTACTATGGACCACCTCCTGGAACTGTGTATCCTGGGCAGATTGACTTGGGGCCTGATGCGCAGTATACCAGCAGCGAGGCTCATTTTTTGGAGAAGCTGTTTAAGAAGATAGCGAGGGATGACGTGAAGGCAAAGAAAAGGGGCGAAGGAGGCTCAAGTGAGACTCTGGATCGTCACTTCTGCCGTTGCAGCTCTGACATGCGCTATGATCCGGACAATGACTCGGTATCGCCAACGAGCACGTTGGACCACCATGACACCACAACGGAATCCTCGCCTTCCACTGAGTCTGAGAGGTTTTACCCGTCGCGCAACCCCAACCTCACACGGTACCTGGATGCGTGTGCACCGAAAGAGAGTGCTCGCCCTTCCTCCCAGCTTGCTCAGTGCTTACTCTCGCTCACAGCTATGGCGGACGACACCACAGACGAAGACGACATCATTTTCGAGCAGCCTAGTACGAGGGCTCCTTTGGAGCGGCCTGCTGAGCTGCAAAGGGACTGGCCTGTGGTGCAATACCAGGCTTCAAAACCACAGCATCGGCATCCCAAAAGCAGCTCAAGCTCGCCGAAAAACGGGAGAACTATTGAGAGGTGGTCCTCCAACAGCAGCTCCTGGAATTTGTCCTTGTTGGCGAAGCCCAAGGCCACTGTGACTAAGGTCCCGTTGTCTGGCAGCAAGCCTAAGCGGCGTTCTAGAAGACACTCTTCTAAAGGTGTTCCTTTGAGAGAGCTTCACAATGGAGCCAGCTCGTCCACCGTGCTGACCTATGACCGCAGCGGTGATGCTCATGGGCGTCACAAGTGGGAGCGAGACTCTTCTAGCTCGTTGCTCAGTGTTGAAGATGTCGGCTTCGAGGCTTATGACCGACCTGGCGAGGTATGACATCATCTCCTGTCTATGCTCCACATTCCTGGACATCGAAATCCAAGCTTAGCCCTCACCTTTGCTGTATCACTAGTCATGTAAAAACTTTCCTTATCTCATCTTTTTGACCAGCACATCCACTTGTCTGAATGGTGTTTTTCCACAAAATCCGTGGTTTAGTTTACAACATTTGTTTCTGGTTTAGCCGTGTTTTGATAAAGATGGGGGGGTTTTTGTGTCTCTATCAGCAGCAGATGGTGCACACTTTGGACGAAGGAGATTTTCCCTTCTCTCCCATTGCATCTTCCTTTGTTTTCGGCGAACACAACAACTCAATGGAGTTCTCCCAACGAGGTGGTGGACGAAGTGGTATTCCGAGAGCGGTTGGTCCTATTGTGCAAGAATTTGCGTCTTCTTATTTTGAGCTTCAGGATTTTCAAGAGTCTATGTCAACGGCAAGCGAAGGCTCTCACACGTACTCTCTGGAGAGTAGTTTCTTACAACCTGAGTTAGACTGGATTCCTACCAGGAGTTTTCATTACATCAAAGGGCCGAGCGTGGAGATCGTGGAAGTGGGAGCTTCCAACCGTGTGTTCAATGGGTACATTGAAATCAACCACTCTGGGAGATTTAGCATCGACCTTCAAAGGGGGCCGAGGCTGGAACGCCATCTCAGCTCGCGTTACAACATCGAAAAGACTCCTGATGTGTTGCTCCGGATTGTGGAAGAGGCTCACAGCATGAGCGCCCGGAGGCGGTCTAATGCCACCAGATATGAATGTCTCTCTAATTGCAAATGCCTGGTACATACACCTTGTGTCCCTTCCCTTTCTTTTCATTTTTCTCTGGGGAAATTACAAATAGGGGCATGAAAATGAAAAATATTACAAACAGGGGCATAGTTTCAAAATAATTACAAATAGGGGCACAATTTCAAAATAATATTTAAACTTTTGTGATTTTTTTTTTTTGGTTTGGACTTAAGTTGATTTAGATACATCACATTAATTGTTTGCTACCTTCCAAAAAACTTAAAGATCTCTCGAAAAATTGCCATCCCCTTTACTAATTTGTTTTTTTTAGGCTTGATTTGGAAAGACCTTTAAGCCTTTTGGAAGTTAGCTAACAGTTAATGTGATGTATCTAAATCAACCAATGTCCAAACCAAAAAAAAATCACAAAAATTTACAAATTATTTTGAAATTGTGCCCCTATTTGTAATTATTTTAAAATTATGCCCCTATCTGTAATATTATTCATTTCATGCCCCTATTTGTAATTTCCCCTTTTTCTTCCTTTGACCTTGTTTCTATTTGGGTGCAACTGGATGTGTCTTAACTTTGAGAAGGATAAAGCTAAAACCCTCCGAGATGGAGGGTCAAAATAACCCCTTTTTCATCTCTCTGATCTTAATGGAGATTATTTTACTCTCAAAGTTGAGATAATAATCCCATTTGGTGTGAATACATTCTTATTTGAATCTTCCAAGCTTTGATATCAGATTGAGAAGTCACCTATTTGTGATTTTCTGACAGTCCCTCGCCTATTTTTTTCTTCTGTGTTTTTCTAGAAGCATCATTGGCAGACTTTGTTGTGAGGAGTACCGGTTTTTGTGCATGCTGAAGTTGGTTTGGTGTGTTTTGTACTGCCCGTGATCGGTGTTTTTTTTGTTTTGCTTTTTTCTTGAGAAGTTGAGTTTCGCCTGCTCCCCTTCTAATTTACAATTTGCATCCTTTTTGCAGCCGGTTCCACAAAAGGGGCTTCTGGGCAGATGTTTGACATCGCATCAAAAACATACACACAGGGTTGCTGTTGCGAGTAGCTTTGAGTCACGGCTGCAGTCTCGCTCCTTGGGGTCAGTAAACGCAAAAACCCAAACCTGTTCTATTTTTTGTTTCTTCTGACGTAGATTGCTCTATTGCAACTTTGTGTTTAAGTAGAGTGTGATCTATCCATCATTTTATATTTTTATAGATTACAAAATTCTTTATGACCACGAATCCTTTCATTGCTTCACTGGGGCAGTTGGCATTGTAGTGATTGAGTGGCTGTCATAGACAGTCTATAGAAGATAAACTCGAATTTTTAAAGTTTGTTTCTTAAGTACCCTTTCTACTAATAGGAACTAACTTTCGAAGGTAATAGTTGATTATGGTAACTTTTTGTGGTATAAAAAACGTGAAAGCAAGAGCTCATCATTCTTTTAGTTTCCCTTCTTCTTGAAGGCCTTCCTTGGAGCTTTCTAGATGATATGTTGCAACTACTAAAGATATGAAAGTGGCCATTTCTAGATGGTATACTGACTGTGACCGTAGTTGTTGTTGTGACAGATGAGGACATTGATTGAGTGCTCCATTCATGGCTTTCATGAAATCCAATGAAGGTGAATGGTTTTTTACCTCCAAAAACTTGGTGGACACTCCGCTTCTCAATATAGACGAAACTTTCTTGTGTCATTTAAACGTCTCTTCTCAGAATTAAATGAACGACTTTCCAATTGGGATGCCAATTTCAAATACAAGCTTTTTCAGCAAAAAAAAGGACTTTCAATTCGCACATTAGATCAACGTCGTAGGCAGCCTTCCAGCAGTCCTACTGAAAGGAGTATTCGGAAGTTAGTTGATTCTTTCAGGGTTGTCAGGAATCCCTTGAGCTTTAGTCTTTCCTATTGACCGACCACTTACATTTTAGCCTCAAACTGGTCGGTCACTCTTGTACTTTGTAGCCCGTGGTTTGTAAATTTCAGCACTTCATTGCATGTGCAGATTGTGAAACATTGTTTCACAAACTTTATTGGATGCATGACACGGTCATTTTCACTGTTTTCTAATGTGATTCCTTTTCATTTAATAGTGACGTTTTTAGAGCCACAGTTATATTGATGTTTCCTTGGTCTCACCGACGTAAGTTATACTGAGATATTTTTAACGGAATAATAGGTTGTGGATATCAAACACGGAACTAATATCAAAGTGTTCGTGTTACAAGAAAATTTCAGTCCAGAATAATGGTGATGTTGGGTAGTCATTTTTTCGTTATTCTTTTGATTATCAGAGTTTGTGTAACTTATCTTCATTGGAGTGATGAAGTTGTTAGTGTCTGTGATTGAGGAGATCATGGTTTTTCTTATGTCAATGTGTTTGTGTTAATCCATGATTTGGTAAATGTGTTTTGTGTTCATCCATAATTTGGTAGTCGAATTTATTTTTTTGACTTGTAACGTCATTCTAGTAATTAAAATAAATATATGTGACAATGTAATATGGAAGTATGGATCTCAAAAAGCTGAAGGAAGTGCACGCAATTTCTAAAGTTGACTCATAATCCAAACAATAATTACCCAATGGCAAATTGCATTACTTACATATTTGAATTCTATAAGTACCTCCATTGTAAATATTTTATTGTGGTATGTTGATTGGTTTTCAATATAGGTGAAATCATAAAAATGACTCTAATTAGATAATACCGTACCCAAGGAGGTTGCTTTCTATTAAAAAATAAGAAATCTTTGCAATGAGAAGGTTTAACAACTTTCAACAAAATTTTGCCCAACGATTGTAAATTTTACTTGTTTAGCAATAAATTCAAAGTATTGTTTACTCCATACAAGAAAAGTAAATTTTAGCATACAATTGAGTCACAATGTTATTTTAATCCAAGCAACTTTTTTTAAGCATTCAGAAAAAGCTTGCATATTGCTTTGTGTGACTTCATGGCTAAAGTTTCTGACCAAACCCGTTGGTCTTTTATTTGTATTCGTTTAGATTTTTTTGAAATTTGAAGTAGTAGATTTTATCATTTTTTAATCTATTGGTTAAATTTTCATCTCTTAACATTGTGCTTCTTGGGAACTTCTACCCTTATTGTATAATGCCACGCATAGTTATTAGAAATTTTGTTCCAATTTAAAGGCTCCAGAGTCCATATTTTTATTGGTGAAGGCAAAGCTTCTTGGTGATGGTAAATCCAAGTACCAATGTAATCTTTTTTTTAAATTAATTTTGTAATGAATTTTATGAAAATGACAAAAAATGAAATATTCACTAAAATAAATGTTTACTAGCTATTACCAGTGCATTTTTTTTCTGGCAAACGAGAGCCAGAGTGGCGAAAAATTGACAGATCTACCCCAATTCAAATTAAACCTCCATTTATTATCAAATGCCATGTTGACAACTAAAATCTGGCGAACGAAAAAAATGCCCTGGCTATTACATGCAAAACCCCAAAATCTCTTTTTGGGAATTCACCTTTTGTGGACAAGGTGTTCAAATTTCAAACAATTGATAAATGTTTATAGGTCACCTCCAGAATTAAACTTGATTTTCATCCATCCACATGTTACAAGACGTTTTTGCGTTAATTCTTTACCATTTGTTCACTATAAACGTCTAACTTTTTTTTTTGCAATTATTAAATCACTCAATAGTATAATATTGATATGGTATTCAATAAACCTCAATCAATTTTAAAAGAAGTTTTGAATTGTTTTTACAATTGTTTTTAATAAATACTGATGCGCGCAATGATAAATTCAAGTATTGGGGTTAGGCCTCAAAAATTATAAATATTGTTTCAACTCCTGGGTTCTTTATAGAGTCAACCTCATAACAGAGGCATTAAGGATGGGATATGCTATCTAAGTCCTTGAGGCTTAGGATAGTTGAACCATTCCCAACAAACATTTTGTCCATGCCTATTGTTCAAATCAAACTCAACCGTTCCTTGTTTAACTTAGTTTTAAATCATTTTTCTAAATTGCACTTTATAACTCATCCACACATTGTTTGCAAAAAATTCACACTATTTGGATATCTTCACATTTGTTTACAAAATCTATAAGTATCTCCTAAGGTGAGAGACTCAAATTTTGACTAGGCATTTAGAAGTGCTCATATAGAATTGTCAAAAGTAGTGCACAAAGTTTTTTAAATGGATCTCACTTTCTATGGTGATAAATTGTCTTTGTACATGCACAGTTTTAGGGATTTAACAAAGCAGCAAGGGCTAAAGCTCAATGTGCTTATTGGTCATAATTGTGTTGAGAATTATTTTTTAAGTGAAATATAAATATGTCATACTAAAATAAATAAAAGAAAGTTTCAATCATAATTTGGGTATTAGAATATGAAATGGGTGCTTGCACGCTTTAATGGACTTAATTGAGCATCCCCGATTTTGTAGTGGTTGCTTTTTAGACTCATGTGCTCTATTTACAAATTGCCTTTGAATCATGAGAGGTAGAGTCTATGATCAAGAATAGCTACCTATGCACCTTCTGCTTTGATAAATTGTACACTAAATAGTGCATTTAGGTTGCTTTAACAATCAAGGTGTCTTACCTTGAAAAGTTACCTTATGACACATCGTTTGGCCACTTGGAGGCGCATGCAACTCTCTATACACTTGGATTTAACATGGTTTACAACTTGGACCATTCGTTTATTTTTCCAATGCTTTATTATTTTTACCAAGCCCTTTAGATATGGTTTATTGTAGTAAATATTAATGAAAATTATTGTAGTATCAGTAAGTATTTATACAGTGGAGAATGTTAAGAAATTAGGGTTGGGGCAACCTAAATGCACTATTTGATGTAGTTAATTCATACCAACTCAGAGAATTTCAATTTAAATGACTTTAGAATTATTTCTTCTTTGACTTTCTATGAAAAATATTTCCAAATTGTTAAATTGACATGATTTTTCCACATATATCTTCTTTCCCTTAGATGGCATGAGCCTCCTAACTAGGTTATAAGTAGGGAAAATTTCATGGATACCCCTGAAGTTTGCAATAATTTCATGGATACCCTTGCTTTTCTAGAAATTTCCCATATACCCTTGGACCAAAATTTTTAAGCTTATTTTTGTTGTACATGCTACTTTCTTTCTTCTTTGTGTGTGCTCATAACAAGAAAGAAGTAGTGTGCACACAAAGAGAGAAGGGAAGTAGCATGCACAACAAAAATATCTCTTGAAAATTTTGGTCCAAGAGTATTTGTGAAATTTCTAAAAAAACAGGGGTATCTATGAAATTATTGCAAACTTCAGGGGTATCCATGAAATTTTCCCTTATAAGGGCGGCTTCACACTATGGCTGAAGGTCAAGAGGCTGTCGGTTTGCACCAATTAGATTTCACGAAACCGAGAGTTCGGCAGCTCAAGCCTTCATACTAGAGGCCAAACTCCAAAGGTCGTCATCCACCATTTGCCTACATGGCAGCACTTTATCATCCAAGGTTGACGGCCTCTCAAAGGGAAGTTTGGGTCTAGCAAAAGTGGAGACCCAAACTATGGGCGAGAGGCCATCAGTTTCAACATTTATTGTCTATTTTCAGCAGATTTTCTTGGCTTCTTGACAAAGTTTGGCCACTCAATTTGAGGGCCTCTAGACTTGGCCGGTCACAATGTGAAGCGGCCCTAGTACTAGTACGCTGGTGCCTGGTAGTGTTGAGATAAGTATTCTATTAATACGCTCTCTACATAGTTAACTAGAGTTCACTGGAGTTTACTTTAGTAAAGGGATCCCATGGACCAATAGTAGAGAAGGACTTTTACTTTCTATCTTTGGTCTTCCCTTGTATATAGTAGGCAAACCCTACTTGGATAAGAACTCTTGTTACTTCTTCTCCTTGCATGCTTTGATATATCTCTTTTGTATTCTCATTGTGTTTTATATTTTCAACTCTTTCTTGAGAGTCTGTAGCTCTATCGCAACACGTTATCAGCATGAAGTTTTATATATCTCTATATAGCCTCTTGTCTTGTTTTACATTATCTCTGAACATGGCTGCGCCTGCACTGAAGAGGACCAAGGACAATAATGCACGGATGCAACCTCTCCTATTTGAAGTTGTAGAAGCTGATGGAAGCAATTACCTTGAATGGAGCATTGATATGATGGCATACCTTTCCGCGGGAGAATTGGATGCTACGTTGAAGTCAGCAACATCAGAGAACCTCCTAGCAACCTTGTAGTGGAAGGCACTCTTCATACTGAGAAGACACCTGGATATCTCCCTCCGCCAGCAGTACATCGAGGTGAACAATCCATACAACTTGTGGCAACAATTGGAGGCTAGGTTTCATCATGAGAAGGCTATTTTCTTCCCTCAAGCTTGTAGTGATTAGATTCATCTAAGGGTTATGGACTTCTCCAATTTTTTGGCTTTCAACTCGGAGCTTCATTGTATAGCAGCCCAAATGCAACTTTGTAGAGAGAAGATTGAGGAGAAAGAACTCATAGATAAGACTCTATTTACCTTTCCCCCTGCTTCTACTATTTTAGTTCAACAGTATCGCAATATGAGTTTTAAAACTCATTCAAAGCTAATGTCTCATCTCTTGCTTGCAGAGAAACAACAACTGCTTTTATTGAAGAACGCTGAGTCCAAAATTGTGAAGGAAGCGCATACTATGGAGATGGCAGGACGAAAGCCACATGGCACAAGGAAACATCAATCAAAGCAAAATCAAACTCGACAGTCTTCCTCAAAATCCAAAAATAAGTCATCTAAAAAACCTAACTTTGGAAATATTAAGAGTGATAAGTCTAAGTCACAGCGTGACACTTGTGATTGTCATAGCTATGGTAGGCCTGGACACTTAGCTAAGGACTGTAGAACTCCAGAGTACTTTGTAAAAATGTATGAGGAGTTGCAGTAGTTTTAGTCCAGGAATAGGGAAAGTCGTACACTAGATGCTCCATTGCTAGATAGTGTAGATCCCAAAAATTATATGGTGAGCATGGATAAGTCCAAGATACAATGTGATGTTGCCTTATTAGACAACGCCACTGCTCATACAATCTTGCAAGATCCAAAGTACTTCACATTTCTCAGCCACGTAGCTGAAGCTTGGCAAAATTTTGATATTATCACAATTGCTAAAAGACGGAATTTCCAATTCCATGAGGGCCAGGCAACTATAATATTGTCTGGGAGGACTCCTCTCAAATTTACACACGCAATGTACTCTTCCAAAGCTTCCCGGAGTCTGATCAACAACCGGGATCTCAGAGCTAATGTGATCCACATTCACACAGAGGTGAGGAATGGTAAAAAAGTCTTGGAGCTCAGGCAAAGGCCAATTTTTTGCCGTTGCACATGCGGGAGCCAATGGCTTGTATAGACTAAAGATCTCAAGTAGTGCTATGAGCCCTATTGATGATAATCCACTCACAAGTAAACATTCAAAGATATTTGTTTTCTTTGTGATTTCCCCAACCAAGACTAAGATGTGGCATGGCAGGTTGGAGCATCCTGGAACTACAATGTTTCAGCGCATCCTACCAATACTTACAGGACATGAAATTAGCCCCAGCAATGCCAACAAGGTGGGCAACTGTATTGCCTGCTCTCAAGGAAAGCTAATCTAGAGGCCATTGCGGTGGAAATTACCAACGGAGTTATTGCTAAGACTTCAAAGACTGCAAGGTGATGTCTATGGATCCATCAATCCTCCATCAGGACCCTTCAAGTATTTTTTTGTCCTTGTTGATGCTTCTGGAACGCATTTTAAAGTCTCACTCTTGAATATTAGGAACATGGTATTTCCAAAGTTATTAGCTATGCTAATTAAGTTCCAAACTCATTATCGTGATAGCCTTGTGAAAACCCTAAGAATGGACAATGCTGAGGAATTTGGGTCTCAGAAATTTGAGGACTATTATGTAGTATTGTGTTACGATACAAGATCAAGAGTCAACATTCCTTTCCTATTTTGAGATCATAACCTAATGTAGAAACAAACACTAAGAGACGCAAAGGTGACATTGAAAGTATTCCATTGTATTAAGCAAAATGTCAAGTGAGGAACAAACCTCCTCATTTGGTTTAAGAAGGAAAGAGGAAGGATAACCAACCTCTAACCAATGTAATCGTCATTACGAACTAGTTTATAACATATCAAGTATTATCTTAACTAATTCTGTCCCTTATGAGCACTCTCAAAATGGTCTAGTTGAAGCTTTCATTAAAAAGATTCACCTTATTATCCGACCTCTTTTTATACATGCCAACCTATCTTCTAACTTTTGGAGCCATGCAGTACTCCATGCAGCTACTCTCCTTAAGTTCCATTCTACTCTGTTCAATGATCATTCTTCCTTAGAGCTAGCATTAGGACAAGTTCTTAATGTTGCTCATTTGAAAACCTTTGGGTGTCGTGTTTGGGTCCTAGTAGCAGAGCCTTATAGAAATACAGTTAGTTGTCACCGTCAAGAGGATATGTATGTAGGCTTTGATTCACCTAGCATTATTCACTATGTCATTCCCTCAGCCGGGATTCTTCAAAGAGCCCGATTCCAAAACTGTCAATTTGAGGAAACCCAGTTTCCATCCATAGCATCCTCCAAACCTAGTTCAAGTTTGGAATTTTGGGCTCCAAAGACATTCACTCTGAATCCTAACCCTCGAATTGCCCTTGCTGATTTAGAAGTTTCTAAACTTCTACAGCTCAAGTCCCTTGCTGAAAAATTGCCTGATGGTTTCAGTAATACCACTAGGGTCACTAGCAACCCACTCCCAAGTATTGGTCCTTCACTAGTCACTGTTTTGCCTAAGAAGCATAGTCTTGACCTAGACTCAATCCTATCTTCTTCAAAAATACCACAGATCGACTCTCTCAGTTTTCATAATGATCTCTTGTTCCCTTCTGACCATGATCAATCCTTCATTTGTACTCTAGCCAAAATTAACTCTGTTCTTACCTTTGTCACTTGGATTACTACCTCTAATTCTGATCCTGTTACATTAGATGATGCCAAAGCAAGTTCCAACTGGTCCCAATAGTTAGAAGCCTTGAATACTGAGTATTCTTCCCTTAAGAAGCATGGTGTCTTTGGTCCCTTAGTCACTAACCTCCCTAGTAAACTTGTTGGTTTCAAACTCATTTTTACCAAAAAACAAAACACTCAAGGGCATATTGTTTAATATAAAGTCCGTTTAGTTGCCCAAGGATTCACTCAAAGATCTAGAATGGATTATAACTTCACATATTCTCCTGTTATGGACTCAGACACTTTTCACTATTTATTAGGTATGGTTGTACAATACTCTTTAGAAATCCAACTCATTGATGTTGTTACTGCCTACCTTTATGGTCCCTTAGATGCTGACATACACATTAGGCCCCCACCTGATTTCCTCTAGGAGATTCCTCCAAAGGACACTCAGAGATCTTATTCTAGACTCAAATTCCAAAAAGCTCCTTATGATCTAAAACAAGCCGGTAGAATGTGGTATAAGCACTTACGTGACTTCTTGCTCTACTACAAGTTCCAACCTAACCAAACTCTACCATGTCTCTTCACTTTGAAGGAGACTACCGGTTTTGTTATTATTGCAGTATATGTGGATGACTTTAACCTTGTAGGCGGCCTGAGCACTTGTAAGCATGCCATGAGCTTACTTACCACTCAATTCAAGATGAAGTTGCTAGGTAAGACTACATTTTGCCTAGGACTTTAGGTGGATTATTTACCTGATGGGAGTATTTTTCTCCATCAAACCACTTACACTCAAATCTTATTGAAAATGTTTCATGTGGACCAAGCTAGTCCACTTTCCGCTGCCATGATGGGGCAAAGTAGAACATTTGATGATCCCTACCGTCTTTGCAAGGAGGAGGAGGAGGAGTTCTATGACAAGAACAGGTACCTCGCAGCCGTAGGAACTCTTTGTACTTGTCTATATACACACGTCCAGATATTTCTTTTGTCACAAATGTGCTTGCCAAACACAACCAGAAGCTCGAAGTGCATCATTGGAATGGAGTCAAGCATCTATTCCGATACCTCAGAGGCACTGAAGACTTGGGCCTACACTACATCAAGGGTGGAATTCCAAAAGTCACTAGGTACGCTGATGCTGGTTTCAAATCTGATGAAAGTTCTGGGAAGTCCCAGACCGACTACATCTTCTTCAAGAATAATGCACCAATCTCATGGAAGTCTGTGAAGCAGACCATCACGACCACTTCTACCAACCATTTGGAGCTAATTACCTTTCATGAAGCTACCAGGGAAGCAGCATGGTTATGCAATATGCACAAAGTAATCATGGAGCAATGTGGGCTCACCTAAGACAACAAACTAATGATTATCTTTAAAGACAATGCTGCATGTGTTGCTTAAGTAGGAGTTGGATTCATCAAGACCGACCAAGTCAAGCAAATCTGCCTTCAAATATTTGGATTCACTCAAGATCTTATACAAGGTGGACAAATTGAGGTCAAGAAAATTGATTCAACCCACAATATAGCTGATATATTGACTAAAGCTCTTCTAGCCTACACACATAGGAGACTAGTGCAAGAGGCTGGGATGAGGTTACTTCATGAGTTAATTCCTTGGTGAGTTATACTCTTGAACCTTTGCTGTCCTTCCATGGATTTTTCTCATTGGGTTTTACCATGTGAATGGATTGTTGAAGGTGTTGTACTCTTTTTCCTTCATCCATGGTTTTATCCTTGATCATTAACAAGGTTTTCCCGGATAAGGTTTTAATAAGGCAACAACCGTATATCTTACAAGATTATGAGAATTATCATATAGAACATTATTGTTTAGGTCTACATACAACTATGTGTCAATCAAGGAGTGTTGAGATGAGTATTTTATTAATACTCTCTCCACATAGTTAAGTAGAGTTCACTAGAGTTTATTTTAGTAAAAGGATCCCATGGACCAATAGTAGAGAAGGACTTTTACTTTCTATCTTTGGTCTTCCCTTGTATATAGTAGGCAAACCCTACTTGGATAAGAACACTTGTTACTTCTTCTCCTTGCATGCTTTGATATATCTCTTTTGTATTCTCGTTGTATTTTCTATTCCCAACTCTTTATTGAGAGTCTGTAGCTCTATCGCAACAGGTAGCATTAGACTCCACTAGATCTCCCTGAACTTCCCGCCTCCAGCTGTTCAAACTTCAAACTTTGCCCCAGTTTTCAAACAGCGGACGTGGCTTCCAAGGTAGCCGCGCTCCTGTCGGCAAGCCACCGAAGCCCGACCTTTGCCCGATCTCCGCTCCAACAAATCCACTGCTAAATTCAGACAACACCAACAAACATCCACACAATTAATCACAACGCGGAAAGCCTCTCCCCACCCGCAAATCCCGAGTACGTAGCCACCAAGCAAGATCAATCGAAGCTCTTCCAATCAACCCATAAATCCAACAACTCAAAAACACCACTTCAAAACATTCAAACCAAAACATCACATTCACTCAAGATCGTCGGAGAAACCCATGCAAAAGACAATCGACAGACCAAGAGACCCAACACTGGAGCATTTGAATTTGAAAGCCACTTTTGCGTTGCTAAAATTTGACTGGAATTTGGAGAGTTGAGAGAAAATTGGAGGGGTTTTGCGATGGGAGGGAAGGCGTTTGAAGGCACGGCGAGGTTGACGCGCTCGGAGCACGCACGAGTAAGGCAGCGGGTGATGACGGCGTTACAACACGAGTGGGAGCTCGCGCACACGATCCACGTCGTCTCCTCCGCCGAGCTTCTGGACAAATCCTCGTTCGGCGACGTCGACCTGTACGCCTCTTCTTCGGGCAGCAGCTCGGAGTGCGAGGATGGGAGCTCTGAGCGAGTGCGAGACACAATGACTAAGGTCCGGGAAAATATTTCAATTTTTTCGGTTGATTTCTTTCAATTCTCATTATCCCATGTTGAACCGGTTTATCAAGGAACTACTTTAGTTATTTTCTCTATTTTGTACTGTAATTTGTTTTAAAGATTTGAACCCCTGAAGGACGTAGCGTGCTGTTGCGACTAGTAGAATACAAAGTGATTTTCTTGTATTTGGAATAGATTCACATCTTCATTGCATTTGAGAGCAACAAAGAAGTTGGAGAATATATCAATGCAATTCTAGTGAGCTACTTGAGATCCCAAATTAAAATTTCTTATTGGTAGCAAATGTCAATTGTACAATAGCGTAGATACTATGCCCTATCATCCTTAAAGGGTTAACCCCTAAAGGATGTTGTTGTTTTGTATACAAACTCCCAAGTTGTATACGGATGGGGTATTTGGATAGCACATGAACCCCATTGGAGTTGTAAGTTTCAAGCCAAGTCATAGACATACTACTTGTCAACTAGGATTTTTTGGGGAATTTTTAACATTTGTCATATAGTCATTTCTTTAAGTACTAAATGGTTCTTGTACAAATACAAACAACACTTTTGGTAGACAACATCCTTTAGGGGTACCAAATTTTCAACCCATGTTTATAAACTGCAAATCGTTTTTTTTTCATTTCAGCTGCCTAGCTTTGAACTAACGATCGGTACTTCCCGGACCTTGACAATGACGCAATTTGTGGCGGCCACGTTGCACGGCCCCATGGCGCCCGTGCGCAATAACCGCACCATGTCATTCCTGACGCCGAAGCGATACTAGGTGGACATTGGGTTTGCCTCCAACACGGTGCTGCTAGCGATGTACAGCACCGTGCACTCTAACGGCGACTTTGCCCGGCTGCTGCAAGTGTCTCTCTTGCCTCTCCGACTTCGCCTCACCACCCATGGACTCTTCCTGCGCCGCGCACGCAACGGCCGCGACTCGAACGTCTCCCAACGCGACCCATCGTTTTTGCTTTCTGTGAACCCCACAAAGGTAAGAGCACACACCCAAAAAATCTATCTCCTTTTAGTATGAAAATGCTTGTTTTATCTACACTAAATAGTGCATTTAAGTTGCTTCCACACTAATTTCTCAACATTTTATACTATATAAACACTTACTAATACTATAGTAAATTTCATTAATAATTACTGCAATAAACAATTTTTAACATCAATATGCACTTGATAACAACAATAATGTTGCAAAAGAAAAATTAGAGTTGTTAGGCTGTAAACCATACGACAGCCTAATATTTAGAGAGTTGCATGTGCATCCAAATGGTCGAACAATGAATCATGAGATAACTTTATAAGATAAGGCAACCTAATTGTTAAGGAAACCTAAATGCACTGTTCAGTGTAGATTTTTTGTTTTCAGGGTTACCATACAAGTTTGCTTTTAATTTATTACTTTTTTTGGGACATGTCTTGAGACATGGTAAATGAACAAGGATTCTGTTGTATCAAAGGATGCGTTAATTGGATTTTGGTTGAAAAAGTTATAAAAAGGTAAAACCAAATGAAATATATGTCCATCAATCACTTTTTAAAGAATATAATTTGAGAGTAATCACATACGTGGAAAAACATTGCTTTGAGAAAAGGGAAGTTTGCTTTTATGATGAGTAAGACATGTAAAGTGCAGAGGTGCTGATCTTTAGAGAAGTGCAATATTGATCATAGAAAAGCTATTCGTTGAAAAGACTTATTGAGCAGTGCATGGTGGAGCAACACGACCAATCTTTCAAAATTGCTTCGTTTCATAGTCAGTGATAATCATAATCGACCACATCAACACAATGTGATACTCCACACAAATGTCAATAGTTGGTACTACTTGGATTCCAAATATGGTTTGGAAGGGGCCTTCATAGCTTTGGTTCATTGCTTAACTAAATGTCTTTTGCGTCTTACACTTTTTGCTTTCTACACGTCTTGCTTTCATGATATTTCAAGACTAGTTTCCCTTATTTTTCTTACACGAGTTCTCATACTTGCACTTTCATGCACCTGCCTACTTACCCAAATTTTTCCTGTTCTCTCACAAAAAAACATATAAAAAACATCTATGTTTTCCCCAAGGTTTGAAACCCACTTTTGTTATGTATACCACACACTATAAAAGTTGCATGGGGTATGGTTTGTGATGGTAAGTGCTAAAAACCAATCCTTAAATGCCAGATTTTTGTCATGATTATTAGTGCAAACTTCCACAATGGCTCTACCATAAAAATAAAAATAAAGAATAAAAAACCCAAAAACAACAAACAATTTTACATTAATAATTGATTGTGGGAGAGTTTGAACTTTGGCAGGTGGGCGAGTTTCTAGGCCTCCCGCACGTCGCTATCCACATCCCGCGCATTCGACCTCGTAGTAAACAATCGCTTCTTCAATGGAGAAGCCATGACCGCCTGGATTTCAGCCAACGACGCAAACTGCAGGAACTCCAAGAGACGGCCCATGCTTGTCCAGTTCAGCAACTGGTGGCACTCAACAGGAATATCGTCCTTCGGAGACCGGAAGCCAGATTGCAACATCACCAACGAGGAAGCGTGGGTGGATTTCTTCAACGAGAGGGAAAGATTTCGGGACTGGGTGGACAAAGGTAAAGAGAAGTCGAAGCAGGTGGCGATGGAGAAGGAATGTAAAGAGTTGCTGAACTTCGGATTGATTCAGAGCTGGTTCCCGGAGTTGTCGAATGTTGTCATTGGAGCTGTGCTGCGCAGGATCCGTGGTGAGCATGGCCAGTGTGGTTCGGTTGAGTTGCTCGATTGGTTGCGCGGAGTTTCGGAGGAGAGTTTGCGTCACGAGGTGGGAGCTGCTGCGCAGGAGCTTGAGCAGCATTCGCTGAGGTGACGAGATTTGTGCAGCATGGCGTTTCATGAGTTAACAACGACGCAAGCAACTTGCTGACAAATTAATGGAAGGTTATGGCATACAATCTTTGAGCTCATTTGCAGGAGCTTGAGCAGCATTCGCTGCGTTGATGGGACCTGTGTGGCATGGAGTTTCATGATTTTAACGACGACGCAAGCAGCTTTCTGCCAAATTTATTGAAGGTTATGGCATACAATCTTTGAGCGACCTCATGTGTAAGAGGATTATGCCAATTGTGTAAGACGCTCTGAACAGCTGCTTATGTATCATGTTTATGTATTCGGTATACTATTTGTAAAACAGTATTTGTACAGAATTTATTTAGGATTTGTATAGACTTTGTAGAGCAAAGAAGGTAGCTGGTTTGGCAGTACGATGTAAGACTTGTATACAAATCCACAAGTGTAAGAATCATGTCTAACAAGAGGTGACGAGTTTCATGATTTAACAACGAAGCAAAGCAGCTTGTTGCAGAATTCATGGAAGGTTGTGGCACAAAATCTTTGAGCTTATGTGCAAGAGGATTGTGCCAAGTGTGTAAGAGGCTCGGAACAGCTGCTTATGTGTCATGTTTATGTATTCGGTATACTATTTGTAAAAAAGCATTTGTACAGAGTTTGTTTAGGATTTTTAGACTTTGTAGAGCAAAGAAGGTAGCTGGTTTGGCAGTACGAAATTAGACTTGTATTCAGATCCACCAGTGTAAGAATTATGTCTAACAAGAGGTGACGAGACCTGTGTGGCATTGAGTTTCATGATTTAACAACGACGCAAGCAACTTGCTGCAGAATTCATGGGAGGTTATGGCGTACAATCTTTGAGCTCGTTTGCAAGAGGATAAGCCAAGTGTGTAAGAGGCTCTGAACAGCTGCTTATGTGTCATGTTTATGTATTCGGTATACTATTTGTAAAACAGTATTTGTACAGAATTTATTTAGGATTTGTATAGACTTTGTAGAGCAAAGAAGGTAGCTGGTTTGGCAGTACAATGTAACACTTGTGTACAGATCCACAAGTGTAGAATCATGTATAAGCTTAACAAGAGGTGACGAGACCTGTGCAGCATGGAGTTATGATTTTAAGGACGCAAGCAGCTTGCTGCAGAATTCATGGAAGGTTATAGCATACAATCTTTGAGCTCATGTGCAGGAAGATTGTGCGAATTGTGTAAGAGGCTTTGAATAGCTGCTTGTGTATCATGTTTGTGTATTCGGTACACTATTTGTAAAACAGCATTTGTACAGAATTTGTATAGTGTCATTTGTATAGACTTTGTAGAGCAAAGAAGGTATCTGGTTTGGCAGTACGATGTTAGACTTGTATACAGATCCATAAGTATAATAATCAGTATGTCTAACAAGAGCTACACCAAATAGTGCATTGAGGTTGCCCTGTACTATTTTCTTGGCATTTCACATTATTTAAATGTTTTTCAAGTAACTTTTTGTCAAAAATACTATGGTAAATAATGGTGGAAGCAAGCAGAGGTTGGGTAGAGGTTGGGTGGAACAGGAAGCATTAAAGTTACAGAGTAGAGTAGCTAGAAAGCACTAAGAATCCTATAGCATAAAGAGAGTTGCATGCCCCTCTAGGTGGTTAAGGGTGAGTCATGAGATAACTTTGCCAAGGTAAGACAACCTAATTGTTAAGGCAACCTAAATGCACTATTTGATATAGGAGCATTGTTGCCGTTGACCAAAATCTGTACCAAATTTGCCAATCCATCCTTTATATATGGGCTTTGGTTGAACTTGTCCTAAAAGAGGTTCACAACACTGTTTGTCCCACATCCCATTGAAAACTCAATTGTGTTGATTGAGAGACCAAATTTGGGACTTTGCGATTCACATTATGTGCCACATCCTGATTCACTCCTACTTCACTGCATTTTTTTGTCATTAGGGATAGTCACACTTTTTCATCCCATTTTTTATCTTCAAAGAATGGGGATGTAGCACGCTCTCCTTGATTTGCAAAGGTTCTATTCTTTGAAGATTGAGAAGTTTTTTTCTTCACTTTTAGAGGAGAAAAATGGGTGTGAAGCATGTGAAGGTTTTACTTATGCATGTCTCTTTTTCATCTCATTTTTCTTACTTTCACATTCCTTGTAATTGGAAACCTTGGTTGAGTATGTGAATGTAACTTGCTTTCTTACTGCTTCACCATTTTCAAAGTAAACTCATACTCCATTCTCCACCACCCACAAAAAGGGGAATCACACATTCTTCTACTAAGAAGTGCTCCCATTGGCTCCTATTTCCATTCCACAACTTCTCATTCTTCATAAAAATTTCATTCTTAGAGAAGGTTTAACTACCCCTAATGCAATTCACACTATGTCCCACTTCCCATTTCACTCCCAACTCATTACAATTGTCAACATAACAACACTTTTAGAAGTTTTAATGCCATTCATTCAAGATTTGGGTCAACCATTTTGCTCGACCCAACTTTCACCCAAAGTCCCACCAATATTTTTGCATAAAATCTTCGTAACAAACAGACATTTAACCATAAAAAAAACTTTGCCTTGGACTTTCAAAAAGTCGCATCTGTTCATAGAGCACGTTCTGCCGATTCAAGCAAACCCTAATCGCTGAGACTCTTGCCGTCGAAAGCAGCAACGCCACCGCCAAACTACGAATTACGTCAACCAAACTTACAAACAATCGCAGCAGCTCGCATCGAAAAGCACAATGCGCAAACCAGACTTTTCAAATAGCAAAGCATTTCCAACGATTCACGAGAAGTTTTGATTACACCCATATTTTCACGGTTTGACAGGAGCACGTTATGCAAAATCCTAGTCGGAGACTGTTTTAGAATGCTGCGCATGTTGATCCAAAATTTGAAAAAAAATTGTGCATTAAAGAGAAATACAAGATGAGCACTTTGGTTTGCCTGTGAGAGCATCCGCACCTAACCTGGAGTTCTGTGAAAAGCAGGTGTCCAAGGTGCATCCATAATCATGGGCTCGTCCAAGTATATGATGTCCCACCTTTGCCCTTGCCCTCAAGCAGATACAAGCAAGTGCGCTAACTACTCATTAAACATTGAACATTTCTGTGATTGAGATACAATTGAGCAGGCCATGGTTTGCATATGGCATTGACGCATCTATGGTCAAATATATGATGTCCCACCCTGGTCCTCAAGCATGTACAATAAGCAAGTGCACTAACTACTCATCAAACACTAAACATTCCAATGATTGAGATACAATTGAGCGAGCCATGACTTGCATATGGCGTTGACGTGTCTATGGTCAAATACATAATACCCCACCCTTGCCCTCAAGCAAGTACAAGCAAACACGCTAACTACTCATCAAACATTAAACATTCCAATGATTAAAATACAATTGAGTGAGCCCTAACTTGCATACGACGTTGATGCGTCTATGGTGATACATGCCAATACCAAGTAGAGTGTCCATGCCAAGTGCTACTGAGGGCCTTGCCAACTGCTACTGAAGGCCTTGCCAACTGCTACTGAGGGCCTTGCCAACTGCTACTGAGGGCCTTGCCAACTGCTACTGAGGGCCTTGCCAACTGCTACTGAGGGCCTTGCCAACTGCTACTGAGGGCCTTGCCAACTGCTACTGAGGGCCTGTTTTGTTTTGCGTACAAGGGTGCGGATGTTCTGAGTATTTGGGCAATGAATCCCTGCTGTCACGAGTGTTCCGACAGTTTAAAAGACCACCCAAAATGCAAGGCAGAGTGCAACACGATGCTGGCCATGAAAGACAGCTCCTACGCCAAGTTGAAACTCGAGCACCAACTGATGGCCAAGAGATTGAAACAAGTCGAAGACGAGAACCGAACCCTATCCACCGAGCTTCGACAGATGAAGGAGCTCGCATGCACACTGCAATGCGAGGTGCAAACCCTAGTGGAGAACTGCACCGCCGAGTTAGCCCGAGCGTACCCGTACATGGAAGCGTCCATGACGCCCTACATGTCGCAGAGTTTGCAACCGAGGAACAACGAAACCATGCTGGCGGAGCTGCTGCGAGTGGAGAAGGCCGTCTGTGCTCGGTACAAAGCCAAGGCGGATACCGTTGAGAGCTTGGAGAGGGAACTCGCGGCGTTGAAATCGACATCCTCTGCGTCCAAACGCCATGACATGGTGTTCAATTTCAACTTGACCGGACGGCGGCTTTGCCCGTTGAATCCTCTCTCCCCTGCCGAGATCGACGCGCAAGGCCGGATTCCTGGTACTGCGTATCGCGCGAGCGGGTCAGTTGCTCTCTGCCCTAATCCGCAAACTGACGAATGCTGAGATGCTCAGAAAACAGAGTTAGGGTTTGAAATGGCGAGCTAGTTAGGGTTTGAACTGGCGAGACTCTATGGCTAATACAGGTCTCCGATTGTAGTTCCTGTGATAGGTCGCAATGCATCGCAGACATATATGCTTAGAAAACAGAGTTAGGGTTTGAAATGGCGAGCTAGTTAGGGTTTGAACTGGCGAGCTATGGCTAATACAGATCTCCGATTTTTGTTTCTGTGATAGGTCGCAATGCATCGTAGACACGCATGCTCAGAAAACAGAGTTAGGGTTTGAACTGGCAAGCTAGTTAGGGTTTGAAATGGCGAGCTAGTTAGGGTTTGAACTGGCGAGCTATGGCTAATATAGGTACTCGATGTTTGTTCCTGTGATAGGTCGCAATGCATCGCAGACACGCCGATGGACGAGGCTACTCTCCAGAGCAACCACATGCACTGGAATCTCGGCAGGTGCAAGGTACGATTCTGCTTCTGAAATTTCAGAAACCCTAAAGCTTTGCGTGATTCCAGGGTTTCGGGCACAAAATCTTGTCCACCGCTCTCTCTCAGTTTAACTGTGTTGTTGCATGTCTCTGTTTCAGCAAACCCTAAATGGCCAGAGTGACTGAAGAGTGAAGAGTCTATCTCTCCTGCAAAGAGAATGGTTCTTCACGACGTGGATGACATCCTTCCCGTGGATTAAGGGATTATGCCATTGCGACGAACTCCATTCACAGCGTTCACAGAACGTGCTTTTTGTGTGTCGAAGAATTTTGGATGCTGTATTGAGAGAGAAGGTGCGCGAGAGAGAGAGATGGCGGCGTCGGTGCCGGTGCCGAAAGTGGGAGTCGGCGTGATGGTGGTCAAAGGCTCGCAGGTCCTGATCGGCAGGAGGCGCTCCTCTGTTGGCGATGGCACTTTTGCCCTGCCCGGAGGTCATCTTGATTTCGGTACTTCCATTCTCTCTCTCTCAATCAAATACCAACTCCTTCTGTCTCTTTCAATTTCGACGAAATATTTCTGAGCGCTCCGAGCTTCGTGTTTTTTTTTTCGGAAATCGAGAGAAGCTCGCGACATAAAATCTACAGATTCTTTCATTTCAAACTCTCTTCTCATACATGCCACGCAGTCCCTCGAAGGGATTTTCTATTTGTTATTTCATACGTTAGGCTTCCGGCTCAGTTATGATTCAAGCTCTCTTCTCTAAGAGCATCCGCTCCTTGCACTTAACCTGGAGCTCTCAAAAACAGGTGTCCAGGGTGCATTCATGATCACGGGTTTGCTCAAATCCCCAATGCTCCACCCTTGCACTCAACTAGGTACAAGGTAGCAATGAATGCGTATTGCAAAGGATAGGTGTCAAGCTTCAATCAGGGGTCTCGTGTCAACCAATCAACAAGTTTCCATTGTCTTGGATTTTGGGCGCACTAAGGATTCATCAAATCCTAAACATTTCAGTGTTCAAGCTACAATTGAGCGAGCCCTAGCTAGCATACAGCTGTTAGGGGTCTCGTGTCAACCAATCAACAAGTTTCCATTGTCTTGGATTTTGGGCGCACTAAGGATTCATCAAATCCTAAACGTTTCAGTGTTCAAGCTACAATTGAGCGAGCCCTAGCTAGCATAGCTAGCATACAGCCGTTGCGTGTCGCCGTGAGGCATGCCAAGTGGTATTGAGGGCCTGTTTAGCGTATAAGGGTGCGGATGCTCTAAGCGATTCTTCTTTCTCGGAAATACTAGTTTTCTTTTAAGTTTCAAGTCTCATTTGAGAATCATCACTTCCTTGTAGAGTGCAAGCCTTGCAATGTGAAACCCTAATTGGTACGTTGAACGCAGTTCTGCTGCGCATCTGCGGCATATCCTCGGCATTTTCCTTATAGTTTAGTGCGTGCACCTTCAATATTTATCTGTCTAGTTTTTCGAGTTGCATCGGTGATTCCTAAGCTCGATTACTACAGTTAGGGTTTGAATTTTTCGAGTTTAGCGGCTGATTATCTCCTTTTACTGCTCCGATGCGCCGGTCACCATTTCCTTCAGTCTCAGCACCCGCGGAACATCTAAACCTTAGAGCATCCGCACCCCTTGTACTTGAAATAGGCCCCTCAATAGCACTTGTCTTGTCCGCTCTGCTTGTCTGTCTGCGTCAGACTCGTCAACGGCGTATGCAAATCAGGTCTCGCTCAATTGTATCTTGAACATTGGAACGTTTGAGGTTTGATGAATCATTACTGCGCCCAAATTTCAGGACAATCCAAACTTGTTGATTGGTCAACACAATTGAAGCTCAACACCTGTCTTTTGTCCTCTGTGATAAGCTCTTTGTGCTTGCTTCTACCTGCTAGAGGGCGAGGGTGAAACATTGGAGATTTTAGCGATCCCGTGATGGTGAATGCACGCTAGACACCTGCTTTCGAGAGCTCCAGGTTGCGTGCAAGGGTGTGGATGCTCTTAGAATCTGCGTCTCAATCATACTACTCCTTGCATGTATGAGTTTTCAAATCGCGCTTGAGAAATGAATGGCCTCCACTTGCAACACAGAAAAAGCTTGCACTGCGTGCGTTACACCGTTTGCGTGCGTGTTGCTTAATCCTCGAAGCATTTTTTTCTTTTCTCTCTCTCTCTGTTTTTTTGTTGAACGAATTTCAATGAGAATGGTTTTGGCATGTGTGGTGGCAGGGGAGTCGTGGGAAGAGTGTGCCGCAAGAGAAGTGAAGGAGGAAACGGGGCTGTCCATCCACAAGCTCAAGTTCGCCTTCGTGACCAACACGGTGATGCCAGACGAGGTGCGCCCCTGTCACTACGTCACCATCTTCATGCGCGGCGAGCTCGTGGATGCCAACGCCGAGCCCGAGAATTTGGAGCCGAACAAGTGCGACGGGTGGGAGTGGGTGGAGTGGCCCGTGCTGCCGCAACCCGTGTTTCGCCCTTTGCAATCCCTCATTGATAGTAACTATCAGCTTTCATAAACGGGAGGGAGAAAAGGGTCAAGCATTTGGACAAGCTCCATTTCTTCCTACTTTGCATTTTCTCTTTTTTTTGCTTTAGAGCTAAGAATGGATGAGGCTTTGCATTTAGAGAAGCTACTACATTGGGGAGGTTTTGAGGAAGTTTAAGGAAGTTTGAGGAGGTACCTTCCCGAAAGATTGGTTTTTGAGCAAGTCCTAGTAGGAGAGAGCTTCTTGTAGCATAGCTATTTGTTACATGTGGGCAATAGGGAGGAGGTTTCGTTGTTGGGAGAAGTTATTTTGAGGAAGTTTGAGTAGATATTTTGCTTGAACACCGTTGAGCAAGTTATTGGGATAGAGCCTCTTTGTACTGGAGCTGCTTGTGAATATGTTGAGAGATGGCTTTGGATACAGAAAGCAAAATTTGTTAAGGTTGAGTTTTTGTTGTTTAGATGTGGAGAGATTGTTTTGGATACAAAGAGCGAAATTTGTTGAGATTTTTTTTTTTTGATGTGAAGTATAGTATGATGATTTCTTATGCTATCATTCGAAGTTGGCAATTTGGTGAGCGCTTTTGGAAAGGATTGTTTTGTTGACAAACCTTGTGTTTTGTTCAAAGATGAGTGGTTATGCATATTGTAAAACACATGTAATTAAGTTTATGGATATGTGAGTTGTAGTTGGTAGCAAGGCAAAGTGTATAAGTAGATGACTTCCTGTTTTTTAGTTACAGCAGCCGCATAGTGATTACAAAAAGTATCTAAACTAACTATTTAGGGAATTTTTTTGAAGAGGGCCCTCAAATAAATTGGTGTGGTTTTCCTTAGAAGACTTGCTCCCGCGTGTCATGCCATGCAAGGAGCTCTAGAAGGTATCTTTGAGTGAGAAGGAAGATCCTATTGTCATGGTTTGTTGAGATTTTAGCCTCATTTGAATTCAAACTCAAGTACAACATTTGAAATTCAAGCTCAAGTACAAATGTTGCAAGAGAGATTTGGAGGCCTAAGCAAGGTGTTTTATCATGAAAATTCTCCATCTCAAGGCTCCTTTTAGCATGTTTTTGGCAATGGTAATAGTATGTCAACTTGGCGTGCAAGCCACAATGAGGTGGTCCAAGTGTTGCAGCCATAAAGACACAATTTTGGATTGGCCTAATGCACCACCATGCACATGTTTTAATGAGATGAGTAAATGAACATTTATTGTTAGCCATTAACCTTTTAACATCTTAGGTTTTGGTGGGGGTACCCGCATGAATCACACAAAAAATGATAAGTGAATATAGAGGTCAAGCATGCATGCAATTACACTAAAGCAACAACTATATGAGGAATTAATTAGAGACTTGGCCAAGAATCAAAAAACTCTTTGAACTTCTTGTGTGCACATTATAAGCAAATATGGATGAATTTGATGTTGCAAATAAATCTCATAGAGCAAGGCACCTCCTTGAGGGCCTTGTCCAAAACAAGGTATGTGGGCTAGAGGTAAAACTTGAAAGTAGAGGGCACCTTATTTTTGAAAAAGCTTGAGAATAGCCCTTACATGATGTTAGCCCCCTCTCAAAGCTCCTTACAAGGTGTAAGGCACTAAGGCTCCCTTCATAAGGGCAATCATGTAAAGCTTTGACAAAAGCATATCTCACATACAATGAATGACCTGCATTGACTCCAGTTGAAAAACCCTTGTTTAGATTACCACAACTAAATAGCACTCTTGCACAAAGAAAGTTTTGCAAACACCAAGCCTCTAGGGTTGGGTATGTTGCTTAACCCTCAAACATTTAATTGGTTGGTGTGACTGCCCCTCTACAATAGCTCTATAGTGTTCTACAGTTGAGTGGTAAGTGCCCACTCATTATAATATTCTTTTTAAAATTATAAAAGTCAATCATGCATGCTAACCTCACAAAAATTAAAGGCAACATAAAACCTAACACTGTGTATTGGTGATCCCAAATATGATTTTCACTTTTAGCTCAAACGGCTAAAAACATTGCTAAAAAGCTAAAATTTTCAAGTTTAACACTATATAATTCACATGTTCCTTAGCTGTAAAAAAAATTGGTAGAAACCCTACAAAATTTAGCCAATTTAAAGATCGCTCCTATGTATGTGAATCTTCTTACAATTTGGGTTACCTAAAAATATGAGTGCATTTGGTGAAGTTACTTTATGCTTTTCATAATGGTCCTTATATTTATGATCACTTTTGAAAAGAAAAGAAAACTTTTTCTTCCTAAAGAGGATTTTTTTTGGTGACCTAGGGACAAAAAACGTCCCATTGAGCGTTTAACCCCTAAACGTCCGAGAGGATGAAAATCATCCTTTCAATGCCAAAAAAACACCTTGAGTGTGGAAAAAAAAGTTTTTTCAAAAAAAAAAATGAAAGTGGTCACAATGATGTGCCACATCATTGAATGCCAAAAATAGCTGTTTCCAATGCCTTCATCTTTTTTTAAACACCAATTTGTGAAGAGATGTACAAGGTCCCTTGCTGCCCTTTTTGAAAGGGTAGCATATACTATTGACTTTTCATTTTTTTGAAGAGAATATTCTCTTTAGTGGGCACATGCCATATGCTGTTTGTTGCCCATGAACATTGTATTTTCCTTGGTCAGAGCCCCAAGTTGGCAGCGGGTTTGGGGCCTATCCTTTAAGGGTTAAAGGCTAAGAGCATCTCCACTGGAGTGGTCGACACGGGATAGAGAGGAAAGGGTTGAGCGTGTTCTAATCAAGTTTTTTGACATGAAGAGGCTCGTGAAAGCCACCAATGCCCCGCAACATAGACTTGCTAGCGGTGTTGACGGGGGCCTTTGCACAAGGGACCTACTACTTTTCACTTCAAAAGTATTTCGCCAACAGATTCGACTGACAAAGGGCCGCTAGATTACAAGAATAGTGGGACCTAAGTGGGACCTATGCAAGTTTGGAGCGGAAATCGAGCTCACTCAAGAACGTCAAAGTCCCGATGGCATGACGTCCCCGGAGGCCATTTGAGCAGGGCCGCTTAGCCTGTTTCTGGCAGCGTGTCTCCGGTGGAAATCCAGCACTGGCAAATGTGCCACAAAACACTCTATCTCCCTGTTCTAAGCTCACTGGTGGAGATGCTCTAAATGTTAAAAGACCAAATCCCTTGGGTTGACTTATTTTTAGTGTGTTTTAAAAATGTATTGCTTGTGTGGGTTAGCATGGCAAAATGTATGATTAGATTCGGAGTCCGTTTGGTAACAAAGGCAATAAAATTGTCGAAGACACGATCAGGTCCTCTAACAATACTAATATATTCTCTAAAGCTTCACTCACCCTTTCAATTGCTCCATTGCAAGCATGAAATCCGGTCCTTGAAAGATGCGCTGCAGCTTAATTTGCGGAATCAAATGAACTAGGTAGGTAGGAATCCCTTATGATCTTGACTCCAATAATTCAAGGGGCGGGTCACACTATTTCTCGATGTCCGAACTTCACAAGTCCCCACATCCCAACTTTACAAGTCTTCACATCCAACTTTGTTATGTTGTAAGGGGAAAACGTAATATTAAACTAAACATAGAATTTTCATGTATTTATGAATTATGTGTATAATTATGGATTATGCAAAACATTGAAAATCTCTCAATGTTTAATTCCTAAGCGTCGAGGAGGACACAAAATGTTCTCTGGCTCTAAAAAAAGATTTTGTGATTCAGAAAAAAGTTGTTTTTCATTTGATTTTTTTCAGAAGTGACCATAAACACATGGTTTATCATGGAATGCAAAAATTACCTCATGAGATGCATTCATATTTTTTTGTAACCCAAATTGTGATAAGATTCAAAAACACGGTGTTAGGTTCTAAGCTGCCCTTCTTGCAACTTTCATGAGGGCACCATGCACTGTTAACTTTTGCAACTTTATAAAACAAAATTTTAATGGGTGGGCACATGCCACACCACTGTAGAAAACATTGTAGAGGGCAGGCAAAGCCACCCATCCGACGCTTAAGGGTTAAACAAGATAAAATATCATGAAACTTCTCAGTGTTCAAGCGTAAGGTAGCAACACCTATAACCATCACTTCTAAAATCTTGAGAAATCTATGGAAGTGAATAGATGTAATTACAAGGATGTACAACTTGTGAATATGAAACCTTAGTGTTGGTATTAGGAGCAATTGCACTAGACTCTTTAAAAATTCACAACTTATTATCACATTATCCAAATAATACATTCGAAAGTGCAAACTCATCATTTTTCTCTTGCTAATAGAATCCTCTAATTTGCTAGATGTTTATTAATAATCATTATATTCAAAATCCTTAATTTGATTGTTATGGATGCTGCTACCTTATATTAGGAAATCTCCCCAATGCTTAAATAAACCTAACAAGAGGTCTTCTATGATCATTTTATTATTATCATTCTGATTTATAAACTTTGCAAAGTTCACATTTAGTTAAATATGGCATGCAAAACTAAATAGTACAAAATGTTATAATATTTCATACATAAGTATTGCTAGCGTTTTGTTTCCAAGCTGGATTTTTATTTATTTAGACCCAATATTTGGTGAAAAGTCCCCACAATCTTGGAGTAAAAGTTTCCACTAGAAAATACCATGTGGGCATTTCAACATGAACCAAGACTTGGTTTTTTGGGTCACAATATGAAGCTGTAAGGCTCAATTGTCAACCATTGAATCAACAAAAATCATTGAGACTTGAATTATACTGTGAACCGTTCTAAAGCATAACTCATTTCCTATAATCATTTATGATGCGTTTTTCGTGCATTAGTCTCTATTTATTTAGGCTTTAGCCTCAAAAGCAAAAAAACTGTAAGCATCCAACTATTCCATGAAAAATGGAGTCTACAAACACGACTTCAAGGAAAACGGAATCTTTGTTTCACAAATTTTGTATTATGCCTCTCATGGGCAATCGGTCAAGAGAAGGGGGAAACATGATGTTTGTAAAAAATGGACTCCGCTTTTTTCCAAATACAATTTCTCATGCAATTGCAATTTTTAGTGTTCAAATTCTTTAAACAAGATCCTTCTACAAATTGCTTTACACTAAGAATAAAAGCCATTCTGGATTCCAAGCTGATATCCATCCTTGTCTTTCACTAGATGAATTCTCAAAATCCGTCCAATAGCCTTCACGCTAGAAGTCAGAGATTTTAATGCCCGAGAAAATAAATCTAGCAAAGTCCTAATTTCAAAAAATTAAATACCCCAAAAATAGAGAGCCAATTTGTAATTTTGAAAATTGCTTTCAAATGACACAAATACTTACAATTGTTATATTGAATTTACAACATTTTTTGATATGAAAGCAACACCATATAATGGACTTAAAATCTCAATACCTTTCTTTCACTTCCTTCTTCCATACTTCTATATTTGAGTTTTCAAAGCTTGCGACAATTGCCACAATTTTTTGACTTCAAAGCTGTCATACGTGAGAAAAAGACAAGGTTTCCGTCATACTCATAGGCTAGGGATAAGTTATTGGAACAAGAAATGGATGCTTTCCTTGGTTTTAGCAAAGGCCAATATGCTTAGGAAAAAAATTTGACTACCGCTACCTCATGCTCTGTGCCCCTTGAAAAGCTACCCTTTGTAACCTTGCTCAAATGCAACTTTGAATCTACTCAAACTTGTGGATTATTCAACTATTGTTGGCAATGTTTCCACGCCCAATTTAGAAAAAAATTTGTTCATTGAAGGCAAATCTTTCAACTGTAAAAATGAATGTGCACATATGTATGCGTATTAAAAAACATAATTATCAAAGATGGGAAAACAACGTAATGGTGAAATACAAAACCTAAAGGAGAGATGAATTCACATCATGTATGGGTGGCAACAGGGGTGGTCATATACCCTTTATCAACCACAAAATAGTTACACCACGGTACTATGTAGCCCTTATGAGAATAGTTATGCAATTTTGAAAATTACAAGGATTTTTTTTAGAATACAACAAAACATAAGGATACTTTTGAAATTTCCCCTAGGAATAATGAATCTTATTAAAATAATTTGTCTTTTCAGGATATCGAATCTTATTAGATTGAAGAGCGCTTGAGGTTATTCTTGTAAGATGAAACCATGGGGCAGCCTTTAACCCCCGTTTTCACCAAAACCAGGGTTTTTGGAGACCAACAACTTTGATATATCGTATCTTGGTCAATCAGATGATTTACAAAACTTGACCATTGAAAATAGTAGAGCATCTACTTAGAAAATGGCTTGTAAATTTTGGGAACAATTCACCGCCGGAGATGGGAAACTATAACATTTGATCAAACATGTGATGATAAAATCTCATTTTTTGGTAGGTAGTTGCTATTTGATAATTTTTACAAAGTTCTATAAGCCCCAGATTCATCTCAAATTTTGTGAGTAGCAAGATTAGATGTGAATGCACAAACTTGTAAATAATTGAAGATTTACTTCTTTCTAGGTTAAGTTTAGGGCTTCAATTTGCTATTGCACGGAAAACAATGATCGGCACAATTGGTGACGGTTGCCATAATAAGGGTCTAGAACATACTTGAACCCTTACCAACAACTTTCTTGCTACCACAAAGCTTACACAAGGAAGCTTGCAAGGGATATTGACAAGTTTGCAATATGTAAAACATTGCTTGCCACCACGCCTTGTATGGTGTTTCACCCAATCAAATCTCTTGCAACACTTGGACAACATTTGGCTTTCCTTGCCATTACTCCATTGGCATGGACGACTTGAATGCCTTCATAGTTCTAGTTTATAGCAAGATCAAAAAGCTAAATCTAGTCCCTTGAAATAAGACTTTAAAAGCAAAAAAGGCGATATATGGAACACTGGGGTGCTCACATGTTAAATCCCTTAATTTTTTGCTTAACCCCTAAACATCCAAGACATCAAATTTTGGTGTAAATTTCACCAAATTTTGGTACCTTGGGCATTTAAGTGTTAAATCTCACTTCAAGGTTGGATTGGCTACCATTACACTAGAATGATTATGTGAAATAGTGGATGAAATGCTTAGGTCCCTTCCCAAGCAAATACGACGTTCACCAAAATTTGGATGGAATATACTAAAATCAGTACATTTTATGGATGAACGTGCACAAGTCGTTGATCTTATCCATTTCTGTCCAATTTTTTTTATCTGCTTGGAATGCTTGCATTGTTGGGTGCACGAAAAAACAAAATTTAAAGGCTGCCGTGAGGTAGGTTTTTTTTTAAGCTTAAAAAGCCAGAATGCTACAAAAAAAATTAATTCAAGTTTCAAGTCTATACAAAAAAATGAAGAAAAAAGAGCATCTTGATGCCAGATGTTGTCCACTATTTCAACTCTAAATGCCTGCTAAGCATTAGAAAAACAAATATGTTGTTGTTTATAACTAGTCAATTAGGAACCTAGGCAAAAAAAACAAAGTGATTTTCACATTGTGTGGAGTTGTATTATTTGAAAATCAAGCCGCCCTTGAGTTTCTTTGAAATAATGTCTCTTTTGTTATAAATTATTGGGTTTAGTAACCCATGTTTTCAAAATAATCATTCTTGCAACACCGATATTTGATTTTAGAAAAATTTGGTCACAATTAACAAGCTCAAAATGTAAATACTTGCAACTTAATTTTGCACTAAAATTTTTTTTTTGTGTGGCCATTTCTGCACCACTAGGATTTGCCACATGGCTTGAGAAGCTGCCGGTCCAAAACCAAAAAAAAACCTTGCCGTGAGGGTTCATTAGCGGGCTTCAAACATCAATTTTTTTAAGTGACTCACGTTACAATTCACCTTTGTGAATTCACTCATGAACCTAGCAGTGACACACCTCTAGACTTCACTCCTAATGTGATTCACATGAGGAGTGCATTTCAAAAACTCATCTTTGTAGCTTCTTGCGGCTCATTCACGTGCGTCCTCAAACCCCGAAACTTCTCTCATAGAAACTTCCACAAACTCAAGGATATCTCAAACTTTGCGCGTACGAGGGAACAAAAACAATTCACTAGTGAGCGGAGATCGTATGAGGTGAGAAGATCGAAGACAAGATTTTATGTTTGAAGCCCCTATTCTTGGTTCAAACGGCTACAAGTTTTGATGTGCTCAGCTGTCAGTGTACGCTGGCTCAAAGCTATTTTTCTGGAATATGCCCTCGGGAATCTTCAAATTTGAAATTCCTTGCATGTCCTCCGATCGTGAGAACCGAGGAGCATCATCGGTCCATCCGATGGGAGCGCGGTCATAGGGACTAGTTCTTCGAATCGTCCAACCCGCGCCGAGGCTGCGACAGACTGGATCTAAGCTTAGGTCTTCTTTACAGACCTGCCAAAAAACTCAAATATAGTAATCTAATCTGGCAGGGTGACACGTACCCTAAAATGAAGTACAGATAAGGATAGCAATTTCCACGTGTATAAGATTATCCATGAATCATGGCTTTGCGAGAAAAAAACTTTCTCCCAACTACTGGCAGATCTAAGATCCCTTCCAGAAGGGTTTGACATTTTCACCCATTATTCCACCCACTTTTTCTCCCGAGTTTTTACCCCGCAGCCTGACAAACGTCCATAATGTGGTCGGTGAATAGTTTCAAATGTTTGTTGTAGTTGTTTGGAACTGGTGAAGTACATTCAAGTATGTTTTGGTGGAATGCCTTTATAGGTTGCCAGGGGTCACATCCTCATACCAACCAAAAGTGGTTTAGGGCTTCCTTTCATGTGAGGGGTGGTCGGTGGAGCTCACTGATAATTGTTTGGATGGGATTTTCTATGACTCTCATATGGTCAATTATCAATGAGCTACAGTGAGCTTGTCACCCCTCTCATGTACAAGGAGGTCTTTAGTAGTGGAAATGTGTGGAATGAAGGGGCCAAGTGTAGTGGTCAAGTATTTTTATTTTTGTCTAGTTTTCAAATGTATGACTTGGTTGGTTAGTGGTTGCTACATTATTTTAGTGCAAGACTTTGAAGTCATGTTGATTTGGCAAAAAAGATCTTGTTTTTCGGAAAAAAATTAGGCCAAAATCTATTTGCCTCACCAACCTTAGGGGGGCACTTTAAGATAGCTTGTGCAAAAATGAAGTGATACTTTAGTTAAAGATGAGATCAAAATATAATTGGTTCCTCATAGTTTATAGTTTAAATCCCATTTGTGAGACTAGGGTTAGAGGAACTTCTACCAACATGCCATATATTAATGTGTAACCAAATGGTATGCACCATCAAGGGAGAACTCCAAAATCATGGTAAATCATTGCCAACATATTGTTTTTTTGATGAATAGTATAGCTAAAACAAGTGTGTCTTGGTTTGTTACTTGCTACCAATTTAATGTTAAACAGATAAGATATTTTACCTCTAATCATCTATCATAGAAATCATTTTGAATTGTTGAAGAATACTATGTTTCATGTAGATGTGCAATCATGTTAGCAAGAATTATGGCCTTGGACACCAAGTTTGGACATTGTAGCTTAGTACCTCATGACCTTATTTTTACTAATAAAATTATTATCATGATTTTTTTTAAACTCTTATCCATTCCTATATGTCCACACATTCACCTCAAATTGGCTAGTTTAGATCAATATTTGCATTTGAGTTTGCTTGCATATTCTAATTTTAATGGACTATTTTCCTTCGGCCTTGTTTTATTTTATTTTACAAACTGTATTTGTTGGATGTGACGATCCTTTTTGGCGCAAACATTTTTTATTTCATGAAATGTAGAGTGTTTGAAATATTATCTATTACTGCATTTTTAGCACATGTGAAAACATCACCTTCTTTTCTGAACATACTTTCATTAATCCATGTTGATTATTATAAAAATGCCAATTGTCTCTTCCAATACTATATTTTCCATATAGTGTATGATGCTTATTACCAAAAACTCCCAAAGTCGAGCAATTAGTCTATTGCTATGTCAAAATGAAAGCTATCAAAAATCCAAAACCACAAAGATGCAATTTGGTTTTTGTTCTTCTTATTGGTGGAATTATTTTTGAATTAATGATTAAATGTGTTGGGTTTTAGTATTTATTATCACCACAATAAGTGTTGATTAGTAGTATCATGCGCTACATAGATGTTAGTTTTAACCCCTAAAGGCACAAACCCTTTTTTATGTGAAAGTCACTCAAAATTGTCACTTTTGGAGGAATGAGTAGAAAGGTAGGAAAAAGACTTTTTTTGGAAATCCAACCGTAGGATCTTGCCCTAGACTATGGGAGGTACTTCTATGAAAAATCAGCTCATTTTAGAAGTAGAGGAGTGAGATATTGACATCTAAAACGAAAAATAAATTCCAAGTGCCCAAAATTTTCAGAAGCCTTTGACAGCTCTTATATCAGAAACATTGCTCTACGCAAAGTTGAGGTTAATTTTTTCCATGTAGAAGACCAAATTAAGTAAGTGTGGGAGAAATCTCAATTGAATTGGAGGTGTGAATCATACTTTGTAAAATCTTGCAATGTCATAAGGTCATGAAATTTGCATATACACTAGGCAAAATTGGAGAATATATGTAATATTTAGAAATTTGAATTATTGTGATTCAAATGGCAAAAACCAAGGAATCTTAGTTTACTGCAACTTGGAAAAAAAAATAACAAAACAAATATATAAATTGCTCAAAAAGCAAAGCACCAAATTTTACAAGGGGCAAAAGAAATGGAGGTTTGGGAGTCCCATACCTACCCGCAAACAAAAACTTCTCATAACTTTCATCTCATCAATCAAAATTGATGATTCAAAGCTTCCCACATATATAAATCTAAAGAACCAATTTCAAATTTTTATTTTTTTAAATGCAATTTTTTTTGAGTTGCCCAATTCTCCCTTGTTTTTTAGTTATTCATGCAGAACCTCTTCAATAAATGTCAAAATGAAGAAAAATTTTGATGCCCATGTAGATCTTTGAATTCCCCATCTCCCATAAAAGTTTCAAGAAATCACACAAAGTAGTTTAGCTATAAGTACATGCCCAAAACCCCACTTGGCCCTCAAAGGGACCACTTGGGCCTTGGGGGGTTAAAGTGGTTATAGTTTTGTGCCCTTACCAATAAGATAAATTAAAGTAATCAATAGGGAGACATTGGAGCCATTGGGATAAATCATTTGATTGCAACTCTTAAATACATTTATTTCAAGAAAGTACGAAGAAATCTCTTATTTAAAGAGGCAATAAATGGATCAACTTAGTTTGATGTTTTTTTGGCAAAGGTTTGTGACAATTTGACCTCTTTCTATGAAAGGAAAAAATTGTAGCTTATATCGTGAATTTAGATAGGTTTAAGAGCTATTTTTTCTAAAACGTAATAATATCTATGGACTTGTTTGCCTAGTATGCCTGTTTGTAATAAATAATGTTATTCAAATGGATTAAAATGATTATAATTAAATAAGCAAGAGCTTTGATGTTGTACTTGATTCATGTTGAGTATTTGAGTGAAACATTAGAATATCGTTATACGAAAGTACCTTGAACATTTTTTTTAGAAACAAGCATATAATTCAAAGACACTACGAGCTCCTTTTATTAAGGTGTTTATTGATTCCTCACAAAAATAGTTCTTTAAAAGTCAAATACGGCAATTCAAAGAACTCACCTAAACCTCAATTTTAATTAATTTTTGTCAAGCAGACAATTCCTTCGACTGCAACTGATAGGTAGTACTAGTAGATGTTGCATGTGTTGCATTTTGTTACTAACCTTCTTGACAAAAATATAAACTTTATCTCATGTTTAGTTTTTTTTTGGGTCTAATAACTAATAAAATCCAAATGCCTATTGAATAAGTCAAAAGTGTAAATTCTAAGGCATTTACAAAGTTTTCAACAAAAAATTACAATTCATTTTTTGTACCCATCAGTGATTTCTTTCTACATTCCTAAATTAACAACATTTAAAAGGACACCTAATCTTTTTGAATTTTGACTATTCCGTAAATAATATTTGTTGTAATAAATTATTACCTGATTTTTTACTTTGAGCACAAAATAATTTTGCAATTGATTAAAAACTTAGTACTTTGACTTGAACATTTGTTCTGAATTCAAAACCAACAATAGTTTTGTGATTCCTTACAATGTCCATGCATTTGACAAATTTTGAAACCAATTGCATAGCACCCCAAGCATGCCTATTTAGAATGTGTTTTATTATAGAGTAACAAAACAAATCCCTACATCATAAGTGAAGATAAACAAATTTCTACTATGTGATACTCTAGCAAGCCTTCAATTGAATTGTATAAATTGTTTTGTAGATTCCTTGGCTCTAATGTTTTGTCTAAGTATTTTTTGTCTTGGTGTTTGAGGAAATTTTCTACTAGTTATTTGTAATGGTTTATGAGCAAAATCCTAAATCTTCATGTCATATTTATTATTTAGACATGGTAATGATGGTATGTCAATGTAAAATGGCTTTTTAAATATTTTTTAAAATTCAAAGTCTCCTTGAACTTTGTTAGACTTCCATTTGCTTTAGAATGCGCTCTACTATGTGTAGTGATCCCTTATAAATAAAAAAGGAACCATCAAAGCGTTCTAAAAAAATCTTATTAGATTCCAATAAAGTATGCAATTAAAACATATTTTTTGACAACATCATAACACTATGTATCAAATGAATGTTTAAAAGCTCTTGCTGTTTTGATATTCTAATTCAAATTTTTGGAAGCTTGGATAGTCCTATTAAAAATGTCATATTCCTTTGAACACCTTGTCGTACCTCTATTGGTTGTAAAATTTACTTTTTGTTTTGCATTAACTTTGTGTGAATTGAATAGATACCATATAGATTCCTCGTTATGATATTAATAAAGTGTAAAGCTGACAATAATCATACTATTTTGAATCCATGCTTAACCCCTGAGCACCCCGCGCAAGTTTACACAAATCCAAACCCTTTGGCACTCATTCCAATCAAACTATCACTTAAAAGAGATCCACAAAAATTGACGGTATCGATGAGCTCCAAGGAAAAAGAACCGTACCATTGAAAATATTATAATTGTCAAACCTTGAAACTTTTCAAAACCAAGAGGCCATATTTTGACCCCTTGGGCGCTCAGGGGTTAACTCCTAAAGGACCAAAGAGCCCAATATGGCCAAACATGGTTCTTAGAGGTGCAAAAGTAGACAAAAAAGGCTTCGCATGCTCAAGTTTTGGTTTGCCACTCAAGTCCAAATGGAGCTCCAAGTCCAACAAAACTTTTGGATTGGTTTGTGTTCCTTGAAGTGCTTGCTTTGTTCTAGATTTAGCAACCAAGAATTTGATATTTACTATTTCCAACAGTGGGAGTGCATTTAGGCCCTACAAATTACATTATGGATGGAGGAATTTTGGATGGGATGGGTTGGAAGCCCACGCTCCCATGTATATGGGAGCAGGTTGGTGATGTGTCACTTTTTTTTTCTTCATTGGGCAAGTTTTTTGCAGCTCTAAGGTAGTGAGCCAACTAAATCTAGTTACTTTGAGTGACCATATGTTTTGGAGTTTTACTCATTTGCAGATTTTTTTTTCCATCAAGTACAACTAAACATGGTCTCATGGGATCAACCATTAGGATTTTTTTTTTTGGGAAAAATCACATCAAAGTCCAAAATCCATATTGTGCATTGCTATCCAATTAACAAATATGAGATTCTCAATGGCGGGGATTTTGCTAATTTACTTAGATTTGGAATCATACTAGCCTTAAACTTTTGATTTACAATTGGGTATAGAATGACCAGTTTGGATTGTGTGAATACTTGTTCAACTTTCTAAAAACTTAGGGAGTGTATTGAAAGTTTCAAATTAGAAGTATGCTAAATTTTCATAGCAAGACGCTTAGGTGTTAAAAGATTCCTTCATCTTCTCAACAATGTTAAATCTCATAGCACTTTGTCAAAACCCTTCTAGCTCTAAAATTGCCCTACAAAGTGGGACACAACTCTTTGAAGTAAATTGACACCCTCCAATGAGCACCCTTTAGTAAGGAACTTCCAAATTCAATATGGTTACATAGTTTGAAAGTTGTGATTCCAAATTGAGATGATCAATCTCAATTATCTAAAAGTGGTTTAAAAACAGTGCCCCATATGCTAAAATCAAAATTTAATACCATGACACTCACATTTTTCTCAACACTAAATAAAAATTGTCAAATTTTGGCTTCAACTTTACTAAATGATGTCATGTTAGTACTACACGTTTTTTCAAATAGTGCACCTTGTACCAATAATGCTTACTTGCACTAACTCAAGAAACAAGTGAATCTGCAAGACACAAGTTGTTCTTGAAACTTGAATTAATTCAATGTATCACAAATTCCAACATTTAAATGCTATTCTAAATTGTGAGTGACCAAATTCCAACTAGATTTTGTAAGTGTTTGCAAGTGTCACTACAAGGAAACCATGGTCAAATTTACAAAAAGTAAACAAAGATTGTGACCTAATCTACAATATAGTGTAGATTAGGTCCCAATCTTTGTTTACTTTTTGTAAATTTGACCATGGTTTCCTTGTAGTGTGTGTAGCTCAACCCCAAAGTGTGACAAAAAAATCAATGGAATCAAAAAATATACTTGATGTTTGAGTATTTGATGCTTGAATGTATCTAGACTAGTATAATGTCCACATACACTCCAAAAGTAAATTGTTCTTCCAATTTCTTTGACTCTTTTGTATTGTGTGTGAAGGTATAGAGGCTCAACCACCATATTGCTATTTGGAAAACAATGAAAGTTTACTGTCACCAACTTGTTATTAAAAAAATGATGAATTTTTATGCCCAAAACTCAACTTAGAGAATGAAGGCATGAGACATGCCACATGTTTATATCAATTAAGCAAAAATTACATAAACTAATGCAACGAAGTCTTGCTCTTTCCAAAGAGTAGCACTAATTGAAACAACTTACGTACGTTGAGAGTTACATATCATGTTTGAAAAATAAGGTAAAAACCGCAATTAAATTTCTAAAGTTGACTTTTAACTTTGTTTTTCATCGTCATCGAATAGCACATGATGCGAAAGCGCCACTTGTCGATAAAGAGTGGGTCAGCGCAATGCCTCCACGTGGAGCCACCTTAACAGCTGGGCCCTCTGAAGCCGACAGCAAGGCACCTCTGGTCGGCTAGTTGCTCCCACAGCTCCACGTGTCGATGCGGCGCTGCGTGCTGCATCGCCGGCTCTATCCGTTCCCCCGGATCGCCACTTGGGTCCAGCTACCCCCCCGAGAGTATAAGAAATCTCACTATCCTATGGCCACCCCATTCGTTTCCGTTACCACATTTGTATAGAAAAAACCCACACCCAAGTTTTCATTACAGAAGTTCTTTGTTTTCAGTTTTCGGAGGTGAGCTCGCATTCTCTACATTCTCCTTGGGTACCACGCTGTGCTTCTCTTCAGTACTCTGGTGTTTAAACGCCGCTTGTTTCAAATTATGACTTCGCTTCATCTTTTTGGATTAGCTTGAGTATTGAGATTCGAATGATGCATTGACGCTTTGCTGATTATGTGGATGCTCTGCTCGTGCAGTGGTTTTGAAGGAAGAATTGTTAGTAGTATGAGCCAGTACGGAGGATCTGACAACTTGTCATACCAAGAAAGTGATCTCGTGAACAACCCGCGTTACCTGGGCCAGTCCGCAGGAACAACGCCGCTCGGTACTACAGGTCCGCAGCAGGAGTCACGCTACGGAGCAGCGCCGTTGAGCACAGGTAATGAATCTGACGCTGCAAAAATTGTTTTGAAATTCTGCTGTCAATGTGTTTCAATGGTACCAACGTGAGGGTATGGACTTTTCCCAGGAATGGAGAATCAGCAGCAGTATGCTGGTCAAGGGGCTAACCCCGTAACCGGTTATGGCTCAGGCCAGACTGTGGGGCAATCCGGCTATGGCCAGCAGGGGTTGGGTGTTGGTGGCCAGAGTACTCCAAACTCTTGGCCTGAACCTGTCCATCCTGCTAATGCTCGTCCATATGCTGTCGCAGGCCAAGGCGGAGGCGTCATGGACAAGTTGAAGGCTGCAGTCGGGATGGGCACTACCAACCCCAACGTCAACCATCCCAATGAGGGGACAGGCTTTGGAGGAGGCCTTGGGCAGCAGGGAGTGGACGAGTATGGCAATCCACTCCAGAACACCGGAGTGGACGAGTATGGGAACCCACGACGGGAGGGTGTTGTTAACAAGGTGAAGGACGCTGCTGGCGTGGGACCGAACTCTGGGTACAACCAGGGCCACAACCAGGGGTTAGACCAGTATGGTAATCCTCGACACAACACCGGGGTTGATCAGTACGGTAACCCGCGCAATGAAGGGATCGTTAACAAGGCCAAGGATGCTGTTGGCATGGGACCCAACAGTGGTTACAATCAGGGTCAGAATCAGGGGCTTGACCAGTATGGCAACCCGCGTCACAACACCGGGGTTGACCAGTATGGTAACCCACGCAATGAAGGGATCCTTAATAAGGCTAAGGATGCTGTTGGCATGGGACCCAACAGTGGGTACAATCAGGGCAATAACCAGGGGTTGGATCAGTATGGCAACCCTCGTAGCAACACCGGGGTTGACCAGTATGGCAATCCGCGTCAGGAGGGAATCCTAAACAAGGCCAAGGATGCAGTTGGCATGGGACCCAACAGTGGGTACAACCAGGGACAGAACCAGGGGTTGGATCAATATGGCAACCCGCGACAGAACACTGGTGTAGACCAGTACGGTAACCCTCGTCGTGAGGGTGTCGTGGACAAGGTCAAGGACGCTGCTGGTGTAGGACCGAACAGCTACAACCAGGGACGTAACCAGGGGTTGGACCAGTATGGTAACCCGCGACACAACACTGGTTATGACGAGTATGGCAACCCGCGTCGTGAAGGTGTGGTGGACAAGGTGAAGGACGCCGCTGGTGTTGGACCCAATACTGGGTATAACCAGGGAGTGGATCAGTATGGAAATCCACGACACTCGTCTGGTTTGGATGAGTATGGCAACCCTCGTCATCATAACACTGGACTTGATGAGTATGGTAACCCGCGTCGGGAAGGAGTGGTGGATAAGCTGAAGGACGCCGCTGGTGTTGGACCCAATACTGGGTATAACCAGGGAGTGGATCAGTATGGAAATCCACGACACTCATCTGGTTTGGACGAGTATGGCAACCCTCGTCATCACAACACTGGACTTGATGAGTATGGTAACCCGCGTCGGGAAGGAGTGGTGGATAAGCTGAAGGACGCTGTTGGAGTTGGACCCAACTCGGGATATGGTAACCCCGAATTCCCTCGTGCGCCAGTTGACAGAATTCATGGCGTTCATGAGCCGGCCTTGTTGGGCGGTGAGCAGGGCGTGGAACCTGGTTTTGGCACAACTGGTGGTTTGCTAGCGCCGGGCGAACATATCCCTGAGTACATGATGGGTGAAGTCCGTGTTGAGCCTGGTTATGACATGTCCAAGGGCCTTCACTGTAAGCCTCGCTTCCTCTACTGTTATCTTTGCTATTCATTTCTTAGATCTGTGTATCTTCGTTACAGTTACATGTGTATGAAATTTGCAATCAGTTCTTGTATCTGTACATGGTTTTGTGATTTTTCCGATTGTTGATATTGGGTTTATGGTATGATGTGCAACAGTGCCTGGACACAATACGACCGGAACTGGTTTGGGGAGTGGAGACGGTCTTGGTGGCAGAAGGGACAATGAATTTGGTGAAGGCATCGGAACTGGCAGGCACCATGATAAGTACGATGACACCACAACTGGGACTGGTATTGGAGGCGGTCTTGGGGGAGGCGGTCTCGGAACTGGCAGGCACCATGATAAGTACGATGATACCACAACTGGGACTGGTATTGGAGGCGGTCTTGGAGGAGCTGGTCTCGGAACTGGCAGGAATAATGATAATTACGATGATACCACAACTGGGACTGGTCTTGGAGGATCTGGTCTTGGAACTGGCAGGAATAATGATAATTACGATGATACTACAACTGGAACTGGTCTTGGAGAACCTGGTATCGACCATACCGGGGAACCGAAGAAGGGATTGGTGGCCAAAATCAAGCAGAAGCTGCACCACGAGAAGTAGAGAGTTGTATTAGTGGTATCTATCTCTTTCCTGTAGTTGCAAGAATGCAAACTGGTAGGTGGTTTCGTTGTTGTGGCAGATATTGTAAGATTTTTGTGCGGAAATATCAATACAAGCTGTAAAAGCATTACTTGCATAATTCTGAGTATCGGCCTTCTGAAGATGTTGTATGGTTTTTTGGGAACGTATGAAAGTTTTGGGATGATATGAGTGTCTTGCAATGTGAGTGAATATTGTAAACACTCTTTGGAAATGTTGTCCGTGTCTGCAAAACACTTGTTCAGCTTTGTGAAAGACTTTGAAACTGTCGTTTAAACTCTAATCAATTCTGAGATACCCTTTGTTCATATTCTTCGCTAAATCTCCATTCAACAATCCCGTTTGTTTAGTGTACAGATTGCTGCTGACAATGTTAAATGTAGAAACTAAAAAGTATGTATGGGCACTTTACTTACAGTAATTGCATAAAAAGAATTGTTTTTCATTAATACACATGGTACCGATCTGATAGTTCAAAAATTATGAACTGCGTTAAAATTGAGCTACATTTTGTGCTTTACTCAAAAATAGTGGCAATGAAGTGACAGCTCCATCACCACTGTTTGCGTATAGAAATCTAGGCATGTGATGGAGGAAGCCCTTTCAAAGTAGTTGAAAAGTACTTGATGAAGGACTTCGTAATAAATTATTTGTGCAAAGCAATGACTGCGTCAGAGCTCATCACGGACGGTTTTTTAGGGGACTTATTTTCCCCCTAATGGAAGATTCGAAATCACCTCAACTCTGCTCACAATTCAAAATGCTGACAGTGCACTTGTTTCAACAACTAGGCCTGTAGTCCTGTACTATTCACTATTACGAATAATGCAATGAATAGTTAAAAAATCATTTGCCACGAATGTCGCATGAATTGTCTAGTATTTTTTTGCTTAGTGTACAGCTAGTCAACCTGCACATTTTCTCAGTTTTTGTTACAGTTAAATGAGCTGATCCAGAGCATGTTCTAGTTCTCGTTTATAGGAATGCGGTAAATAGTGCAGAAACACAAGTGCCTGCAAAAGGTTTGACCTGTAATTAATGCCAATGAGAGTTCAAATGGGTTCGTGTGGATAGACAAAAGACCGATCGTTTTGAAAGTTTCTTCATTCAGGCGTGATTCACACATGAACTCCTGATAAAGTGTTGAATGGAATTGCTAGAGTTACCTTAAAATAGTATAATGCGTAATAAAGTGATGCCCCTATCCAAATTTGATCCGAAGTATTCCCTCTGTCTCTCAAAACGTCCAAAAAGCTTCCTTGCAAAGGATTAATTGTGTTTTTAAGGCTTTGTGCTAGTTACACATGTATTTTATAATCAATATACCATCTACCAGATGTATGCAAAATTTCCATCTTTGAGGTTGTCCATTTGGGCACCCAAATTCCATGCAAAAAGTGTCATATTTGTGCATGCTCCCAACTCATTATTGATAATTTATAGATTAGTAACAATAATAATATCTCATATGGACGAGGCCAAGTTTGCTAGGAGAATCGAATGCTTTCTACTTGCTTAACTTGCACCCATGAGATCATTGAACATGACAAACGCTTTCTTAGCGTTTGAAATCAGCAAAACGAAGCTTTTTAGTGGTGCAAGAAATCTTTCTGACTGGAGCCTTTTAGAGGGACAGACGGAATATACATCAGTGCACAAACATGTGATTTTACCAAAATCTTTAATGATGCCACTCTAACATTCTTTGATATATCAAAAAGTGTTGGTTGGTTAATCCTATGTCTTAAGAAATCCGAGTTCAACTCTTCATCCCAAGCTCTATTTGCGTTCAGGGACAAACTAAAAAACTTGAATTTTTTATGCAATACATTACTGGAACTTAAACTCTTAAGTTAGTTTCCCTCACTTTCTTCGCATCCCAATTTTCAAAAAGGACATCTTGGGTACGTGAGACCCAATGTGACGGTATGTTCCAAATTTCAACCTCTCTACCCGTCCAAATTCAGTGGAACTTGGGACACAGTGTGAATTGTTACTTAGATTCATATTGAACCGTTTTGTAGAGCAGCATGCGATACAACTGCCGCACTCCTAAAGAGCCTGAGAAATTGCACAACCTTTCCTATTGGATCCTGGCTATACTACGTGTCGAGTTTGCGTTTGTTTGTACATGAAAGTGCAAAATGAGACAGACAGAAAGCAACTATAGCCAATTTTGTATTAGATGTTTCCAGCCTATCAATTCCACACAGGCCGGCCATGCATCCAGTCCTAAAATCTCAAAATCCCACAAACTAGGAGTATGTTCACACTTGGTGTTAAGAGTGGTAGTAGCAAAGGAAAATTAGATGTATTTGGACACACCTTTAGACCCCATGCATATTGCTAATACCTCTCCTAATATCAAGTGTGAACATACCTAATTGAAATTAACCTCTCAACACTCAAGCCATTTTCACCAAAATCAGGATTTTGGGAGACCTACAACTTTGATATATTGTTTCTGAGTCAATTGGATGATCCACAAAATGTGACCTTTGAAAATAGTGAAAAGCCTATTTAGAAAACAACTTGCAAATTTTGGGAATGATTGATCATGGGAGATTGTAACATTTAATCAAACATGTAATGGCAAAATATCAGTTTTTGGCAAGTACTCCATAGTTTTTATTTATTAATTTTTACAAAATTCTATAGGCTTCTCATTCATCTCAAATTTTGTGAGTAGCAAAATTAAATGTGAATGCATGCACTTGCAAATTGTTGTAGATTTTATTTCTTTCTATGGTAAGTTTTGGGGCTTTACACTCCTATGGCACAAAAAACAATGACTAGCACAATTGATGAAGGCAACCATGATAAGGGTTTAGAACATGCTTGAACCCTTTCCGACAAATTTTCCGCTACTACAAAACCCATGCAAGGAAGCTTGCAAGGAGTATTGACCCACTGAAGCCGGTAAGATGTTGCTTGCCACCTTACCTTAAATGATGTTTCACCCAATCAAGACTCTTGAGACACTTGTACAACATTTGACTTGCCTTGCTATTACTCCACTTGTATGAACCACTTGAACGTATTGATATTTGTAGTTTACACTAGAGCCAAAAATTAGATCAGGGCTTGTGAAATCATGTGAGGCCACTTTTAGGCCTACGGGGCATTCAGGGATTAACGCCACCCTTTCGGCAATTGATCAGCAGGACGTTTTACATAATAGCCACCTTTTTGTATGCAAAAATGTAAAGGTTCAAAATTCTTGTTGATACACGATCTATTGCGCTTGAAGGCTGATGTGGACCCGTGAACAAATAGACCTACAGAGAACGCTAGTTTATTCTAAAACCATATCCGAGCAAACTTTCTTAACAATCATTATAATGTTAATTTGGTTTAGTACTATACAAATTGCAATTTCATCTCAAATTAGAAGGATTCCAAAATTGATATTTGAGTAATTTATACAAAAGTTGTAAGAGGTCAAATTCACATGATTGGTTCTTTTTCTGAATTCAAGCACGAATTTCATCGTCCGAGAGTTGATTGAACATTTTGAGATAGACGTTGAACATTCTCTACTGATCTTTGATTTTGGGTATAGTACCATGCTGAGAAAGCAAATAACGTGACGGAAAAGAGAAGAAGTAACTATAAACTTGGACTTTCTCAAGGGAACCGAGCTGAGCTAGCTGCACATTCTCAGCCCTAATAGCATGTCAACTTGACCTCTAAATGAAGGTTTGGGATGGGGTTTTGCTATCTGCTTGTTTTTTGGGATGCTTTTTGAGCTCCAAAATCTTGTGTTTCAGCAAAGACAATTTTCTGATTTTGTTGTTTGATGTTTTGACTTCATTTGCCGTAGTTGTTTCCAAGTGGGTATTGTTATTTTCTTTTGGTGTTGTTTCCTGCTGGTAGGGTGTGTTCCAAAGAGGTGTGCCTTGTGAAAAGACAAAAAATGAATATTAAGGTAGTTTGCTCATAAATCATCCAAGCATTAAAACCGTCCATCTTCTCAAATGTACCCTTGCTGTACATGCTTTTTTTCATAAATTTTTAAAATGTACAAGTATTGTACATTTGAGGAGGTGGGCAATTTTAGAGACCTATGACTTTTTCACTTCAAATTTTTTTAACTAATTTCACAAAGCTTCAAAAAATATGAAATAATTTGGGTTAGATGTCAATTCTTCTTGTCTTTCAAGAAAAATTTATTGAAAAATAGTTCAAGAAGCTTCACCTCCCCAAAATTCAGTTTCAGCCCCTAGATGGACGGTTTATGAGCACACTACCTTACTGTGCTTGCTGCTAGAGCATACAACATAAAGGACATGACGAGTACGAATGTTGTATACAACTCCAGTCCATATAATTACTGGCAATATCTCATGACCATTTCCTTGCCTTTGCCACGAAGGTCGAGTGGAGATGCTCTAATAGGAAAGCGTTGTATGCAAACACTTGAACTTTGGGAGTCAATTTGCAAAATATAGATAATCAACAATTATGCTACATTGGAGATGAGAGCTCCAAGGATTCATATGCTTGCAACTTTCAGAACAAGAGAGGCTTGTTGCAACAACTTCAACTTTCTAGATAGCTGGGATCAATGAAGGAAGTTAGGGATTGCTGTTGCCATTTGCTACAACTGTTTTGGCAAGTTCAGCTACTTTGGTCAGCTTCAGTGTTTTTTTTCTTGTCAAAAATTTGCTAGCTCTAACAAATTTCAGTGAATGCAATACCTTCCCTCCAAATTCCCTCCAAATATTAACCAATGTGAGGAGAACAACACACAACTCACTGTCACACAAAAAAACGTTTGTCAGCCTTCATTTTTGTCAAGTGTCTACGGTACTGACTGAAGAGCTTCAACATGGCTTGAAGCTCTTGCTTCTCCTTCTCAAATTTGAGAAAATGCCACGCTCAACAATTCTCCATCCCCAATTGCCAGCTGAATTGGCCGGGGTGTTCATCCTAAACCCAAAACATCTTACATGAGAATAATGGCAGTTTGCACTTTTGATGCCAAGGCCACACAAGCTAAAACAACTAATTTGAGACGGATGAAGAAGTAACTTGTATATTTGGAAAACTAGGAGGCAATCACTTTTTTGAAATTTCATCTAGTGTTCTACTATAAAATAAGCCAATTTGTAAATGCTCAAAATTGTTGGTTTTAAATAGACCGAAGAAGTGGCCATAGAAAAACAAAGAATCTACTTTTACACAAAGAAGTAAACGCAATCACTTGATTTTTACAAAATGTTGGTTTACTCTGGTGTGGCCCAGCATTGAGGCAAGGTCCAGGAAATATTTGAGATTTTTTGATTGATTTCCTTAAATTCTTGTATTGAACCGATTAATCAAGGAACTATTTCAATTATTTTCTCTATTTCATACTATAAATTAAAAAAATTAAAAAACTATAGACTTTTAATCATTTTTTAGCCTAAGTTTCAAACGACTTTTTCTCATTTCAATTGGCTAGCTTTGAACTGATGAGATTCCAGTGCACAACTCTGTGTAGCCCGTGAAGCTCAAGTAGTGCCGCTCGAGGTCTTTCTCGGCCATGGCTGCCTTCGACCACCAGCCTACAACACTCATATACAATCATGTAATTCAACATTGATGTGCAATTATATGTATATCAATACCAACATGAAGTTATATATAACAGCTAGAAAAGTAAATACACAAATTCATACCTTGTGTTCAAATAATCATGTAAGGTAGGTAGCTCAAATTACATCCCCTCCCTTGAAAAGCTTCTTATTGGTAACTCAGGATCGGATATGAGGTGATGGACCCTTTTTAGTCCTAGAAGAAAAGATGTTTTTTAATGTAAGAGTCAATCATACTCCTTAATTTCACTTCATTTCTCTAAGGTAGTTGCTCTAAAATTGTCATTTTAAGGGCTATTTTGGATTTTCATGAGCTTTTCAAGACATGAAGATTTTCTGCCTAATTTTCCATCAAAGAGAAATGGATGCTAAATGTAACCCAATTTTTTTCATATTTTTTGAAGCATTATTGAATTGTTGATGAATTTTCAAAGTTTTTTGTAGTAGGCACCTATCTGTGACCCTAGGTCTCCCATAAAGCGTCCCCTTGCAACTTGTAAAGAGATCAAGTGAATAGAGGAGTATGATTGGCTCTTGCCATAAAATACACCTTTTCTTTTAAGATTAAGAGGGGTCCATTCAAGAACTATCTCATATTCATTCTTGGACTGACTATGGAACCCTTTAAATGTGAGGGTTGTAATTAGAGCCGACTACCTTACAAGTTGTAGGGGAGCAGTTTATGAGAGACCTAGAATCACAAATAAGTGCCTACTACAAAAAAAAATTGAAAATTCATCAACAATTCAATAATGTTTCAAAAAATATGAAAATGATTGTGTCACACTTGGCATCCATTTCTCTTTGTTTGAAAATTAGTGAAAAATCTTCTTGTCTCAAAATGCTCATGAAAAGGCACATCAGCCCTTAAAGTGTTGCTTTTCAAGCTACCTACCTTACACTTCATTTTAATGCATAAATAAGATTTAATGCATGTTTTCTTCAAATAAATTGTATTTGGCTTAAAATAAAATAAACTCATAGTCATAAAAATAAAGCATAACTTTATGTAGCATCACAAATTATAGAAAAGAAGTTTGTGTTTTGAACATCAATTTGTACATGAAAACTATTAGGCTTGGACCAAAGCAAAGAAACTTTGTATTGACATAAAGTACATAATATAAAGTTTGTGTAGGTCAACAAAAGAATTTAATATAGCAGTACTTATTGATGCAGTATGGCACAATATTTTGCAAAATTGGATATTTCTTATGTATATTATGCAATAATACAATTAATGTAAACAATCAATATAGACTAAAAACAATGATCCAAACTGGCATTCCGGTGTACGTGTATCTTGTATAGCACCCTTCCGAAAAAATTCACTTACCATATTTTTGGCTAAAAGCACTTTGTATAAGAGAAAAACAAGCAGAACAAGCGAAGTGCAGAACCAATACATATTCGATTTCTTGCAAAAGTATATAAATTCATTTGGATGTACATAGCTTAGATAATAGGAAAACAGACATAAATTTGTTATGCTTAACTATGTGGTATTTCACTAGTGGATCACATCACTATAAGGGAGCATTGTCAATTTGGACATTTTAGTCAATTTAGACGTGTTACCAAAGACAATTTTTCTTGTAGTGCATTAACATCAAGCATATTTTTAGTTTGGTCAGGCATAAAGATAACTAACAATTCCAATTTTTTTAGTTTTTTCTGGTCATGAATTGCTTTTCATTTGATATCCAAGATTGACCACATTTTGCCAAACTTCATATGGCACATGGACTTATGAATAGCATAGTTGAAGAGTTTCTAAACTTCTTTTAGTGTGATTCACGTTTAAAGAATTAGTTGGCCACTGCAACTTGTGAAGCTTACACATATATCTCTCAGCACAATGCTGGACAAGCACCCCATCTTCTTTCAAAATGACATGGACGACATCCAATGTAGGTGTCAAATATGGCCTTGAATAGGCATCACACACAATATCCAAAATAAAATGTCATACAACTTCTTGAAAACATAAGGACCAAATGGCCCTTTTCAACAGTATTACAAGCACCTCAAATCAAAACCAAGATGCGCCAAGATTTAAAAGGCTATATTAGAGAGTCCAAATTGTATTGTTCATTAAGTTTTTGTCAAAAAATGATATGATGTACAGTACATTCTTCCCTAGCTCAAAGGTGAACCTATTACTCCAAATAACCTTCTAACCCAAAGGTATGTACAATTTCTGTCAAAGCAGCCATGTTGAATAGAAAGCTTATGGAGCCCTATGCTACTCCAACTTCAAAATGTCATAACAATTTCAAAAAGAGATCAATTCTTTTAAATGTCATATTTAATTGAAATTGAGATTATCCAAAGTCCCAAAACAAAAATTAGGTTCTTCTTTTAGACAATTTGTGTTAGGTGTTTGTACATTAAACAAAGTATTCATCAATTTGGGAAAAATGCAATTTTGGGACTTTTGGATTTCATACTCTTGAAAGAGTGTTTACTAAACATTGTTTGAAAAACATAAAATTTAAAAGTCCCAAATTTGATTATTTTTCCAAATTAATGAATTATATGTTATCACAAAAATTAGGAATCATCTACTACCACCAAATGTTCAAATTCTCTATTATAAAGCATTGGGTAGAACAAAAAATTGAAATTCAAAAGGGAGGAAGGAGAGGAAAAGGCATGGAAATTGAGGGAAAAAGTCACTCAAAATTAAGAGAGAGATATTGCAAAAGTGTGAGACTGTGAGCAGAGAATATTTGTTCTTGTAAACATCTAGAGATCTATGTTCCTTGACATTGGGAAATCTATGTCCCTAAAGTCTCCAACCCAAGATGTTTTGCAAACATAGTCCAAAATTGTATGAATAATGCAAGTAGAGCTGGAACATGTTTTGAATTTTGTACTTTACCTTATACCTGGAGTTTGCAACAGAAACCTTTGTAGACAACAATAAGAATCACGTGTTGTCAGTGTTATATTTTGTAAATGCTACATGGAAATTCATTAGCTTGTTTCATGTTATTTTATTCTTTATTGCTACCTAATTTCATCAGTAATGATTGTATTTAGCCCTTAAATGTCCCATGTAGATAGTACAAATGTTGTTGTATAATTATATATTTTTAACCCCAACAAGAAGTTCTAATTTAGGATCCCAAACAACTCACTAGAACCACATTGATATATATTCCAACTTTTTTGTTGATCTCAAATATGGTAAAGGTGTGGATCTATTCCAAATACAAAAAAATTACCTTGTATTGTATTGATCGCAAAAGCACTTTCATGTAGGGATTAAGGTAGTTTTGAATTCTTGTTGTACATATTTTATGCAAATCAAGGTTGGGTTTTTCTCATGTCCGTATTTCTATGTTCCTATAATAGTGAATGGCCACAATGTTCAAGCAATCCAAAATCCTAAGAAAACCACTTTTCTATCTTAACCCTTAAAGAACTAAAAGGCCCTTTATGACTAGTACAATATGAGGAATTTTTTTTGTATTTGAAATGGATCCACACCTTTACTACATTTGAGACCAACAAAAAAGTTGAAGAATAGATCAATACAATTCTAGTGGGCTACTTGAGATCCCAAATTAAAATTTCTTATTGGTAGCGAATGACAATTATATGTAGCGTATATACTATGCCCTATCACCCCTATGGATTAATCAGGCTTAGTTTCATGATTGCTTGATGCCTTGATCCCTCGATCCTTTCATTCCTTACAGCCTTATGAATCAGGAGTTCAAATTTTGAATAATTAACGCGTGTAAACAAGTCCAATGCATACAAGAAACTAAGGGTGGTCACTATTTGTGACTAATGTGATAAGCATTACTCCCTCCGTCCCAAAATGATCTTCCTGTTACACAAAATGTCATAGATTAAGCTAAAAAGAACCATTTTTCAATAAAAATTTGACCTACAAATAGAGTTTGATGTCCTCCTACTATCCTGAAAATTTGAGTTTCAAACTATTTTTCAAAATGTGGTTTCAAAGTGCTTAAAAATTGAATTTTTGAGGCATTTTAGAAGAGCAATGGTGGCCACTCACTTAATGGCATGGGATTGGTTAGCATGCCCATGCTTTTGGACTATGTGCAAGTATTGTTAGTTCCCTTCCTCCTCCAACAAGAAGATCATTTTGGGACACTAAATTAAAGTCAACAGGAAGATCATTTTGGGACGGAGGGAGTAATACACTATCTTATCAACACATTTTTTTATTATGTAAAGATCATAACTTTTACTCCCTCTGTCCCAAAGTAATCTTCATGTTGACATTTTTTTAGTGTCCCAAAATAATCTTCTTGTTGGAAGAGGCATTAGAAGGGAATTGAACCCTCAAAGGGGCTGCTTCCCTGTACAAAGTTTTGCTTCACTAATGGACTATTGAAACTACTCAATTCATTATTTTAAATACTGCCTGTGTGGTTGGCAGTGCAGTTGTCACAATAAAACCAATAAACAACGCCCACAATTGTCAGCCACTCTGGCATAGCTTTGCGCCAACAAATATTCTTTCATGGATAGTTGTGGTTCTTTCATCAACACTAGTTTGCAATTTTGCGGCTTGTCATTAATGCTCTCATGAATGTGCTGTAATCTAATTATACATGAAATCTAAATTCTGACAAGATTTGGGGAAAATATTGCTGAGATTTGGATTTTGCAATTTTGTGATTTTTCACAAATGCTCATGTGAACGCACAATAAACTAGACTTCTTATGAATCTTGGCTTCCTCTAAATGTTCTTGTCAATGCTTTGTAATTCTAGGTTTTCATGAATCCTTTTGAAATTAGTGTTGGAATAGTGTTTCAAGGTGTTTTTTGAGTAGTACCAGCTCTTTTTGTTCAATTCCTATATTCAATATGGCACTTTGAGATGGTACAAACTTGCCTTTGTACAGAGCACAAGCCTCACTTGCTGCTAAGTATGCACCTTTGAATCAAAGGGGAAAATTCTTGCACGAGCAAGAGTTAAAGTCCAGTTTTCCAAAGAAGCAAAAAGCTGGCCTTACTAATATAGATCTATGATTTGATGGTAGTATCTACCCAATTGACCCTCAAATTGGGAAGCGTCCAAAGTTTAATAGTTTGAAAGGATTGTTGGAGTACTTTGGGGATGGTGAGGACGGCCTGTTGGGATATGTGAAGAGCATAGGGGAGCAAAGTTGCAATGCTAGTCAGTATGTAGTAGAAATCGCAGTATACAAGGATCGTATCTTTTGTTTACAAAGAGAAATTGAAGCACTGCAGATGAGAGTACAAGGAATTTCAAAATTAGAGGATGAAATTGCATCTTTGGAAGCCAAGGTAGACTCTGAAAAATATCAATTACGACATTGGAAAGTAGCAGTAGATTTGGAAAGAAGTAAAAGGCATGAAGTAGAATTGGCTGCCTCTTTAGCAGTAGATAATAGTTCATGCGAGAAGTTATCTTTAATAGAGTCTCATAGTGTTGTATTGCAATCAATTAGGCATGCGTTGATAAAAACTAAAGCAACATTAAAACATAGCAGCAACAAATTGATGGGCATAAAAAAAAATCCATTGGGTTACAGGAGTCAAGTTAGGCAGAGAAAAGATTTAAGCTTGTTATCATGTAAGGGAGGTCAAGCAAAAGCTCAGAGAAAACTAGCACGTTTGATTATTGGAGCATAGACAGTAAGGAATGTGCAAGTGCAAAATGCAGCAGAGGGTTGAACCAGACCATTGCATGGAGATGTCACAACTCAAGTACAAATTGGCCAAGTTTTTGCTGAGATTCTATCACGGACGGAGGTGAACTCAATGTTAGAATCTCCAAGGTTAAGCATGGTTGGGACAAAGATGATCAATGACTTTTTACAAAAAATTGGAGAGCTAGTGGGTCCTGAAAAGATTCTTGAAGCATATGATCGATCAGGTATAACACACTCTGGATACAATGCCATATATAAGACATTTAAGGAGGCTGTGTTGGCTACAAGTCAAGGCATTAGAGTTGGGTGTTTGCCAGCACCTCACCAAATCTCACAACTTTGACAGGAGATGAACTCCAAGCTTGAAGATCTGATTGGGCAGCATCAACATATTGATAATACTTTGGTGGTTCTAGCCCCAATGAAGTCAAAGTCAAAAGATCCAATGAGAATTGCATTATTGAATAAGAATTCATTCTTTGTGGATGTTGAAGCAGTGCAACGAACAATTGTCAAGCTCTACAAGATTACTCCTGCAGGTATATTCCTTTTATAAATCACTTTGTGATTGGTGTCTTAATGGAGCGCTTGCATGCCAAAAGAAGAATAACTTTTGTAGTAAGTTGAGGAACTAGGCAACCTAAAAAGCTCACGATAATACTAGTAAGGAATTTCTCCATGATCTGCAACCACATAGTGAGAATTTTAAGTGAATGTCTTATTACTAGTGAATGTCTATTTGCATTCAAGAGCACTTACCCTTGTAAATAAAGAGTTTGTTTAGTAGTTTTACTAAACAACAAGCACACACAATGAGCATTATCATACTACTAAGATCATAAGATCTTTGTAATATCAAATATGTAGCATTCATGGTAGGGAATTGATATATGTACCACACCCTTTCAATTATTCTACCACACCTACTATATATGGTCAATATTTATGACATTATAGTAGGCATGGACCACAAATAGAACATCACTAAATTAAAGATGCAACCTTGACATGTAAGTTGTAACTTTAGGTATGTTTTTCAACTCTAGATTGTGTTCATGGTATCAATTAAAAAATCTAAACTATGCTAAGTTTAATTTAGATCTTTTATTCAAAGCTAAAAAATAAAACAAAAGTTTCTATTTCATTAGAAGAAATATGAGCTCTCCAGCAGGCCGCTAAGAACCCCTCTCCAGGGGTCTCCTTAATTCATTTTTTTAAATTTGTACTTTGGAGTAATAAAAATTCTTTACACCCTATTATGCCTTTTACTACAATCATGGCTCACATTGGCATGTCCAATTTTCATTAGGCGTCACAATTACATGTACATATTACCATGGTCCTTTCTCTCTATATTAAAATCTTTAACCTAGTACTTGTGAGGGTAACATTAGTTATGATTGTGTACAATAGTAGGAGAATAATTAAGAAATTGTGACATAGTACTAGATTGCCATTTTCTATTCATAGTTTTTGTGATGAACAATAGGAAAGTCATAGAAGGTAGAGACACTTCACACACGCTTTTAATGTACCCGGCCTAAGCTCAATAAATGTTAAGAGTGTCAACTCTTAAGGACCTTCTGGAGAGTTCATATTTTCTCTAATGTCTATGTCAAGTTGCAACTTCTATGTCAAGTTGCATTTTCAATTTAGTGATGTCTTGTTTGTGGTCCACACCTACTATAATGCTGTAAGTATTGGCCATATATAGTAGGTGTGGTAGAATAATTGAAAGGGTGTGGTACATATAATTCCCTTCATAATATCATCATACTCCTTAAATCACAAAGAAGTCTATGATCTCCTATTTTAACATTTGTAGTATCACGTTTCTAGTCTTTTTGATGTTCTCTTATAGATATAATTTGAATATTAATTACATCTTTTACTTTGCATTCTATCTAGGATACAAAATCCTAATAAAAATTTAATGGTAAATGCGTAGTATGGCAAGCATCAACTGCTAATTAATATCCTAAATGCATAAAGTAGTGTGCTCTTACAAGTTACAACCACAATTTAAGATTTGATTGCCTTTTGAAGAAAATAAAACTCCTTGACCCAATTTTGTAAATTTTAGTAGATAATAAAATGGAATTCACATCTTACCCAAGTTATTTTATATTTTTGGGCCGTTGTGGAATCAAAGTTGTTTCATTAGGGTGGATGTGCGCATTGTGAGGTCCTCCTCATAAGGAAAGTGTTGGGTTGCATAGATATATGAGCTAAACCCTCTCATTGGATACTATGTATTAGATAACCTTCTTGTAAGTTACCAGAAAATTATCAAAAATAACATAGTTGTAAAATTGTAACAATGTAGCTATTCTAAAGTTATTCAATTTGAGGTCAGAACATGATATTCATTAAATAGGGAAAAAGTGAGATTTTGGGACTTTTGGACTTTATGGTTTTTAAAGTGTATTCATTGAAATCTCTTTAGAAAACAAAAAGAATCCAAAAGTCCCAAAATGTCGCTTCTTCCCAATTTAATGAATAATGCATTCTAGGTGTGGGTTTGATTTGACTTGTGTATGCACAACCGTGAGTTGTGAGCTTAGAATCTTGAGAGATAGAGGATACAATGTTATGCCAAAAGATGAGAACTTAAGCAATTAGTCATATCATTTGTATGATCAACATTGACCAATCAATGCGTTGTTTGGATTGGGATTAGCATAATGATTGTGATCAATATATATTTTGATGAACATATTTGAACTAATATTGCGTTCAACTTATTTTTGTTTTTGTGCTCAATGTAAAGAATTGCAAGGAGATCCTTTAGTTTTTGTTCTCAAGTTAGACGAGGCAGAAATTGTGCATGCTCAAAAGTTGGAGCGAGTGTCACTCACACTTATGAACCGTGCGCTAAACAAGTCTATTCTGCCTGGTACTACAAAGTACTTTTTTGTCCAATCAGAAAGAGAGATTTGGCCACTAGCTAGTTTTCAAGTGACCAAGGAATCACATCAAGTGTTGGATTGGGTCTTCAAGCAAACTGCATTTCCTGCATTGATACAGGCACAAGAAAATGGGCAGCTGTTGGAAGTACCAGATGTAGGGAGCTTTAAGGTGCAATGGCATCTGGCAACCAACATGAAGACAATTAAATGCATATTTGGTCTGCAACAAGGGGCTAATAGTACATATTGCTGTATCTATTGCTTGCAGAAAAGAACTAAGCGAGAGATTGTAATAAGTGTTGCAATTGCAACAACAGCCTTGTCAAAGCGTGCAACATCTTGGGATGGTGGTGTATTTTCTACAAGTCACTATGTCAAACCGTTAACAGGTGCCCAAACTTTGAGCCGATGGAAACCAATATTGCCAATTCCATTTGATAGGGTACACATCTGCACCTTACATGCCTTAAATTGCATTGTCAAGAAAATATTACACTTGCATTTTATGTTTATTTGGACAATTAGAGACAAAGTTGTCCAATTTGAAGCAATAGAGGCAATTCAAAAGGTGCTGTCAGCGACGGGAGCACATGGAGGTAATGTGATCATTATGAAAGATGCCGAGCTGTCTGGTAAATCAAACAACATACCAAACAAGCCAAGTCTCAGCGGAGCAAATTGCAAGAAAATCTTTTCTAAAAGCGTCTTAGAAGGTGGATCTGACAAGGTGTACAAAGATATTGTGAATGCCACCAAGAACATGCTAAATGGTGGTGGCGCAAAAAGAAAACAACTGGAAATGTGGAGTGCTTTGAATGATATATCACCATATTTCCACGATTTGACACTCAAGGATGACCAAAGACATGCATTTAGAGGGATAGTCAAGAAATGGGGTCAGCTATATGTGGAGTGCTTCGGGGAGCAACATATCACCCACTACATGGTAATAGAACTCAACTTCAATGACCAATTTTTAAACGAATTGTCCAAGAGATAGTTGTCTCATATTTTTCACATGAGCAATAACATATCAATGTCCTGCATGAGCAAAAGTTAATTTGTTTTTCCACATGAGCAATAACCCAACAATTGTCTCATGGGAATTGATATATGTACCACACCCTTTCAATTATTCTACCACACCTACTATATATGGCCAATACTTACAGCATCATAGTAGGTGTGATCGTGGACCACAGACAAGACATCACTGAATTGAAAATGCAACTTGATGTAGAAGTTGCAACTTTTGTTTTATTTTTTAGCTTTGAATAAAAGATCTAAATTAAACTTAGCATAGTTTAGATTTTTTAATTGATACCATGAACACAATCTAGAGTTGAAAAACATACCTAAAGTTACAACTTACATGTCAAGGTTGCATCTTTAATTTAGTGATGTTCTATTTGTGGTCCATGCCTACTATAATGTCATAAATATTGACCATATATAGTAGGTGTGGTAGAATAATTGAAAGGGTGTGATACATATATCAATTCCCTCGTCTCATATTCTAAGAATATTAAAAGTAGCTGTATCTTGTTTGTTTGGACATGTATCTCATTTTTGGGAGCTCTATAGCAATTACTATGGCACTCTCTAAGTGTAACTATTGTGGTTCTCAGAGTTATATTCACTTCATTCTTCCACAAGAAAAATTTGAAAATGTCAAGCCGATTCAAAAACATGTAATTCCTTCTTTTGAAAATTGCCCCAAGTTTAGTTTCCAAAATTTGAAGAGTATTGCACTAAGTTAGAAGCCACACGTTTAAGTAATGCTTTAGTACGTCAAATTGAGGAGTCAAATCACTAGAAGGAAATAGGGGTATCCACAACTAGAGAATGTGACTTCCAGCAGTCGCTCTTCAGTCACTTATGTGCAAAAGTGACTAGGGTGCGATTGTTGGAAGTCACATTCTCTAGTTGTGGATACCCCTATTTCCTTCTAGTGAATAAAACAAGAAAGTCCACCCCACACAAAAGTTCAATGATCTTACCTATTCAACCTTACATACTTATATCTCAAGTTCACTTGAAGAAAACAAGCAATAAACAATTGGTCCTAAACAACAATAAATATCCTAAAGGATTGAAATTGAGTCATTGTATAGTTGTTTAGGACATTTGTAGTTGTTGTGAACCAATTGTTTGGGACTCTCTTTTCTTCTAGTAGTTTGATCCTAATTAACTAGCTAATTAAGAATTCATGGACAAGACACCAATACTATTCATTGTATGTTGCAAATTTGCTAGTTCACTGTGGTGAATAATAGTGCTATGACCCATAAGTAAATCTATGATGACAAGGAATGGACAATGCTATTTTATGAGTGTAAAATAGTGAGTCCATGAGCAATGAGCCACGATTTTGTGAGCGGGAACCAATTTTGAGCTCAAAATCAATAGAAAAACTTAAATAACAAGAAGTTTTTCAAGAGATGAACGTTTATAATACACAAGTATAACGCCCTATGTAAATACTTATAAGTGAATTTTGAATATCTTGACAAGAAATCTAGGCTTACAACTCACAACTCATGGATTTCCACTCACAACTTAGCATTCCCCAACAAGGAATTCATTTGAACCCTTGGAAAATACATGTGGGCTCAGTGGCTCACAACTCATATCCTTGTTACAAGTAAAAGAAGAGTCTAAAACTATCTACATTAGAGCAAAGGCTTCCTCAAGAACAACTACATTGGTATAGCAGTAACAAGTGCAAAATCATGGAGAAGTATTTGAGGTACTTGGATAAGTATATATCGGTTATCTAAACAAATGGGTATATTACAATTTTATCGCTTTGTTGTTGCTACGTTTTTTTCTCTATCATCTAACAAAACCTCATTTAACTTTGTACAGCATGTAATCATAAAGCATGCACCTTGGTTTGTTGAGGAATATGGTTCCCTCTCCATTTGGAGCTGTCAAGGAATGGAGAATAGCCATCATGCTGCAAAAGCAGCATATTAGCGCCATACCCAGCACTCTGGCAGCAGAAACAAAAAGAGTGCATTATTGCAAACATATGAACATTGGTATGGCATAGTACAACATCAATTCAAGAATTTAGAGTTTAGCACAGATGTTCATGAATCTACAGACAATACAAAAGATACTGAAGCTGCCATACAAGCTAGGAGGGAACGATATTTAGCCTCTAGTGCTTCAGCTCATTGGGTGGCATGGAAAGCTGCATGTACTCGGCAAGGCTCTCGATGGGTGCCCAGTGCTCAAGAAATAGGAGAAAACGTTGTGGAGCAGAATGTTGATGACCCAATGTAGGGACTTGGTAGTCTTCATTTAGCCCTCAAGACAAGTTGTAATCTTCAAGGAGGAAGCACGTCCCTTGCAGTTTTGTTTTTCTCATTCCGCTTGTTTACTTGCAGCATATATTTAAATATTTCTTTTTTCAGTAAAACCAAACAAGCAATAGAATTTGTATGACATTTGCCTTTCTCCATAGGTGAAGGTGAGAAGCAGGGAACATTCATCTCTTGAAAAACTTGTTTTTTAAGTTTTCTCATTGATTTTGAGCTCAAAATTGATTCCCACTCACAAAAATTTGGCTCACTGCTCATAGACTCACTGTTTCACCATCACAAAATAGCTTCAGCCAATCTACAACCTTTAAATTAGTGATTGTGAGTTAGTGATAGTGAGTTTGTGACTATTTAACTCAATGGGATAATTCTCTACTTAAGATATGAACTCCCAATGCAAGTCTAACTTGATAAGAGCGTGATCAACATTATAAAGTAGAAGTTATAGTTTATATGTACCTTTTGAGAGGGATGTCCTTCTTCAATGATGAAGAGTGTGAAATCTTCAGGAGTATCAGGTCCTAATAGAACTATAATATCTTCTCGTATGTTACGTAGAATCCAATTTTGGCCTACTTCAACTTTTGCTTGCCAATCTTTGTGCTTGCAACTTATCTTGACGAGGTCAATAGAGCTACATTGATCTACCATCTCCCACACTGAGCCGTGAAGTAAGCGTTGTTGATTGAATTGGAAGTTTGTATATAAAGTCAAGCGCCCAATATGGTATTTGAAGATGATAGTCTGTTGGTCTACTATGCATTTGATAACATCATTTCCAACGCTGATCTTTGTGTTCCATCCCAAATCCATTAAAGACGACATCAAATTGTCTGAAATAGCTTTGAAGACAAACAATGTTGTTGTTCTATGTATATTTGGGGCAAATGCATAAAGGTCAACCATCACACATATAGGCATAAACCGTTGTAGATGGTTTGCTTTACTACCACTTTGTGGTTTCATTGAGGATAGGAAATTTGCACGCATACGTGCTCTAAATGCCTCTATTGTCGCCATATACAACAAAGGCCAAGCATGGTTGTCAAATGATGGTAATGGAATGGGCTCCAAAGTTCCGTATTGCTCTTGTCCAACTCAAGGATGATACAAAGCATTGTAGAAAAATAAACCATCATGAAGGAGTTCCCTGTGACTGCAACCCCCTTGACTTGGCTCTCCAATGTCGGCATGAATTACTGATATAACACCGGTTATGCTTTTTGCATCAACCCAATCTTCATACAACGAGGGGTACAAATCTGGTCATGACAATCAAGTCATCATCAACAAAAGCAGACAATATGAACATATACAAAAATCCTAAATCCTAAATACAAGAGTAGTGTGATAGCTCTTACACCATTCCAAGAATACTGCTCAAAATTAAAAAACTATTCACCCTCGTTTTCAATTGAATGTATTCAAGAATCTATGTAGTAATCATTTTGAACAAATCTTCAATAACCAAATGCTTGCTATTTGCCCATGTTTTATTCTATTTCTAACACAAACAAACCAACTCGGTTGCAACTATTAATAGAACATCAGAATTTCCAAGTTTTGGTTTGTTTTTTCTCTCCTAGGGATCTTTTTGCCTTGCACCCCACAACAGCGTAAATGCAAGTACCTTCTATGTTAGGGTTTGTAGCTTTATGGCTGAAACTTGCCTCTTCAGCTACACTAGGCAATGAATGATCCAATGAAGCTATTGAGGCAAGTTGGCTCACTCTTCAGTCGGATGTCCTGGAGAATTTTGATGCTACACTTCTCAGCAAAGGTTTCTAATTCCCACACATACTCAAAGAATGCAGTATTAATAAGTTGTGACTTTTGGATGGCATGAGATGAAGCCTACATACATTCCAACCCTGCATGAAGGTAGGTAGCTCAAATTGCGACCCTCTCAAATAAAGCGTTCTAAGGTACATGAAGAATGGGATATGAAGTGGTATTAGGGTTTAGCTCTTCAAGTCATAGGAAAAAAAGTATGTTGTACTCCTTGATTTTACCTAATCTCTTCACAAATTGCAAGGAGATGATTTATGGGACACCTAGATTCACAAATAGATGTTTGTTACAAAAAACTTTGAAATTTCATCAACAATTCAATAATGCTTCAAAAAGTATGAAAAAAGTTAGGTCACATTTAACATCAATTTCTCTTTGCTTAAAAATAACACAATAGAAACTCCTATCTTGAAAAGCCCATGAAACGGCAAAGCAGCCCTTAAAGTGACACTTTATCAGCCCTTAAAGTGACACTTTATCAGCCACCTACCTTACCACACTAATATAAACAACTACATACAAAAGAGCAAAAATACCAAACACAAGAGCAATATGAAGAAATAAGAGCTAGATTTTGAAGCTTACAATTGACACCAAAAACTGAAAGAGGGGCTTCGAGATTTAAATCCATTTGCTTGTATTGGTAAGCGTGTTGAACACAGATTTCAGTAGCAGACTGCTCACTTAGACGGAATTGAAGAATCTTTGCCTTGTAGTCTCCTTCAACGCTACTACCTCCTTGTTTTAAGGCCTTTTTATAATTTCCACCTCTCTTCCCAGGCATCAACGTAACCCACATTTGTAACTCATATTTTTGTGTTATCCAATTTCCATCACTATCTTGCTTGTTGTATAGTAATACTGCTTGTACAGAAGATCGAGGCCTCATATTGGCCTCAAAGAAAGAAATGCCACACCCTGCATGAAAAAAAAATGAGTGTTTCGGACTCACAAAAGAAACCCTAGCACACAAAACACCTCGGTTGACAATGATTTGTGAGGTTGCCCTTTCTTGCGCCCTTGCTTCCAATTGTCAGAACCACTCTACAATTGTCAGAACCACATCGGTGGGAGGAAATAATGGCAATATTGACGTCAGGCCAACCACGCGCAAGGAGCCCAAACTATTGAGAACCAGTGACGATGTGGTAATTGGTATGCCAGAGTGTACACTGACAAGCAGGACTAGGCAGACCCCTCTTAGTAAGAAAATTAGTAAGAAAACTCACAGCCCCTTTGAGGGTTCAGTTCCTTTCTAATGAAGGGAGCTAGTGACACTTGCACATAATCCAAAAGTATGGGCATGCTAACCAATCCCATGCCATCAAGTATCAAGTGAGTGGCCACCAATGCTCTTCAAAAATGCCTCAAAAATTCAATTTTTGAGCACTTTGAAAACTAACTTGAAACTCAAAATTTTAGAAAAATAGGAGGTCATCAAACTCTATTCATAGGTCAATTTTTATTTAAAAATGGTTCTTTTTTAGCTTAATCTATAACATTTTGTGTAACATGAAGATCATTTTGGGACGGAGGGAGTACAAAACATGAAGTTTTTTATTTCTATCAATAAATAGATTAAGAATAGTTTGTACAAGTTTCTTTGTTTTTTTTAATGCATTTTTCTATGTATTAAATGAGCTATTGTCAATTTGGTATTTTCTATATTATATATAGTAAAAAATAACACATCCAATTTTACTTTAAGAACTGCTTGAGGTTATTAGATTTTTCAATTGGAAAGTACAAGTGAAATATGGACAAGACTTTTTTTTTTGTTTGAAAAGAATGATGTAGGCGTACATCCATTTAAAGTCTTAACCCCTAAAGGGCCCTTGGGCTCTGCAGATACGGTTCCAAATGTGGATGCAATTAATATTTGGAAGTTTGAATTAGCTAGAAATTAAGTGTTACAACCATACATATTGAAAGATTGTATAATGGTGGGTGCATAAAAAAAATTGGAAAACCCTCATAGTAGCTCAAATACGTCTGTACATATAGCCATACATACGGCTGCAAAGGGCTTTTGTGACATTCACGGGATAAACCAACGGTTTTTTTAAAAGTTTGTAACTATAATTGTGTTTTGGTTTTTTTGGTAAATGATGAACATATATTGTATAGAACGCAATAAGGTAGGAGGCTCATAAACCATCTAAGTTCTAATACCGCTCACCCTCTAAAATGTACTTCATTTGTACATGCTATTTTTCATATATTTCTAAAATGTACAAATGATATATATTTGAGGAGGTGGGCGGTTTTAGAGCCCTATGCCACTTTAGCTTCAAAATTCATAACTAATTCCACAAAGCGTCAAAAAATATGAAACAACTTGGATCAGATGTCAATTCTTCTTATCTTTCAAGGAAAATTTACTGAAAAATATTTCAAGAAGTTCCACCTCTATAAAATTGAGTTTCAGCCCTAATATGGTCAATTTATGAGCCTCCTACCTTATTCTACCTTATTCATTAATTTGAGGAAAACTCAATTTTGAGACTTTTGGGTTTTCACATTCTCAATTGATTATTTTCTAAAATAATATCTTAAAGTACATAAAATCCAAAAGTCCTAAAATCAAGTTTTTCCCCAAGTTAATGAATGTTGTGTTATATTGTAATTTTGCAAATCGTAGAGTAAGTCAAAGTCATCACTTTGGTAAGTTTAGTCAAGATTGTATTTTCATATTTGATAATTGGAGGTTCAAAAGTATTTGGTTACAAAATGTATGTTTCAATTAGTAACGCTTGAGATTGATTGTTTCTATGGTATTATAGGAGTACAAAACCAAAACAAATTGTAATTCCACATATGCTCTATTGTCCAACACTCAAGCTTTTTTTGACAAAGTCCAATTATTGTAGCATACACTAGAAGAAAATAGAGGTATCTACAACTGTGCAAACATGACTTCCACTGCGCAAATGCAACTTCTAGCAATCGCGCCTCAGTCATTTTTGACCAAAAATGACTAGGGCTTGACTAGGCACAATTGCTAAAAGTCACGTTTGTGCAATTGTTGATACCCCCATTTCCTTCTAGTGATATGCCTTGAGTACAAAAAAAAACTTTTTGATTGTAACTCAGTGTAGTTAGTTGCAAACAAGGCCTCCATACTGTAGAGCAATTGCCTTCAAAATTGGATTGCATGGCAATGTCGTCAACAATCTTTGGGGATATTTTGGCCTAATTGCATGACTACAAAAACCCTAAGTTTAGGAGGCCTTATGTTTTTCAAAGATATGAACTTTTGTTCTTCATGTCTCTTCAAAATAGAAAAAACAAAAGTTATGGGCATGCCAAGCAAATTCCTAACCTTTGCAAGCTCACAAACATTTTTTGGCATTCTAATTACATTTTCTTGTTGTTTGATATTGTAAACCATAACTCTCAATGTTTTGCAATGGATCCAAGTTAGAATTTTGGGTTTGACAAGCATTTTAAGTTGTTTTTTGACATGTTCCTCAAACATGAAAATATCTTGTGGCACCCATTTTTCTAAAATGTAGATTTTTTTGGATGTACAAAAACAAGGGAAAAAAAAGTGCAACAAATAATTCCAAATCACTCAAATTATGTGAAAAGTCTTACGAAATGTCACTAAAGAGAATGAATCCTTCAACTCTTCATCTATTTCCACACTACCATGACATCATTCCCACACTACCATGACATCATTCCCACTAATATAGTCTACACAAAGATTTACATTAACAAAAAGTGTTAATACATCCAAAGTCTCCGATTTCAATTTAGAATGAACGTAACTCCTAAGTAAATCTCGTTTAAAAAATCTCCTCTCCCATGCCATTACCTTTTTCCAAAGCACGTACATCTCCATCCAATTTGTAAACCACTTGGGAGTTGTGCTTGCAAAATTTCATAATTCCATATTATTCTCCAAAAACTGGTGGTGAATAGCTCTTTTTTCAAACAATGATTTAGACAGGTGGTTTTTCTCAAGTAGTTGTGTGATGGGTAGATTTTCTGACCAGTGGTTTTCAGGACAGCTCAAAAAAATTGCCTTAATTTGAGGACTTTTGGTGTGTGATGGGCAGTTTTTTTTTGTCAAAACATCAACATTGAATGGATGTCTTGACTATTTGGTCTATTCATTTATTTCTTTGGGTTGTTAACAAATAGGGCAAGATAAAAGAAACTTGGTGTGCACTGAATATATTACACACAAGATTGTGTTTGTAACTTCAATTCTCAACATCTCAAAACGTCTTTCAAGTTTGACCTTTTGAGATTTATCTTTTATTATAGCCATGTTTTGTTGTATTTTACATTCAATTTCAATAAAATATCAAGGTTACATGAAACAAATAAAATCCCCATTTTTTCATAACCTATTCCCTTTATTTCATTATTTCACATGATGATTTATCATACTAACTCCATATTTGTCGATATGGGAAGAAACCCCAATTTGGGAATAAGTTAGGTTTAAGGTGACCACTTTAAACCGAGCTTTAGGTTTAAGTAGCGTTTTTTTGGGTACACGTGCCCTCACATGAGAGGAGAAATTTGCTAGGGAAAAATCTTAGTGGCTCAGATCAAATTTGATACCTTCAAATTTGGCGTTTAAATGCCAAAATGAAAAACACCGGGTTTAAGGTGAAGTACAACTTGGGAATCTAGTTTTTCCAATTTAATGAATATGGCATTTATTACTAAAACCACATTGACCTTTATAATATCACATGTCTACTCTCTAAGATATTATCACATAGGTACAATTTGAAAACTTATTGAAATTCTTACTTTGCATTCTAAATAACCTATGAAAATCCTAATAAAATTTTGTTAAATACATAGCATAGCAGGCACCAACTGCTAATCATTAACCAAAAAACTATGGATCCTTCAAAATGGATAGTGCATACACTAAAAACAAATCTATACGTATGTATTTTTTAGCTACATGAAGTAGGGTGGAATTTAAATAATAAAAAATCTAATTTTATTGCACCGTAGTTTATAATTTTGTATAAATTGCATCAATTAACCTTTGTATTCATTTGATTTGCGCTCTTTTTAAAAATGGCGGAGCATATAAATTGCACAATCATAATTCTAGCTTAGTTAGACTTATTTTGAAACTATAAACTTTCAAAAGTTTCATCCTTCAACAACTTATTTGCAATTTAAACTCCTACTTATGTTGTGTGGTTTTGTAAAAAGAAAATTTGTATATTGTGATGCCTCCTACGTACTTGTGCAATCAAAGCTTTATCACAAATGTTATACAAACAGCTATTACTTTACCTAATAGTTACATGTATACAATGAAAAATTAAAACATATGGCTATCCTATATGCAAAATCGATATGTGAATTTGATACATGTATATGAAATCATTATCATTAAAGTTAACACCCATTCTTCATTATTATGACTTTTAAAACCTACTGACAAACATAATTATGGATAACGCAATATACAATTTTCTAAATGTGACATATAAGCAATAATTACCTGATATGTGTTCTCTTATTACCTTTTAGTCATTAACATGTTGTATCATTTTGAGGCCATTGCCTCAAAACAATATTTCCAAAAATTTATTACTAAGATTCAATTGAGTTTTGTTTTAAAAACACTCCCATTACATGAATAATTTACTTTATAAGTGATTTTAAAAGTTCAAATTTTATGAATCAACGAATAGTTAAGACTAATTATATTGAAGTGACCTATACATTCAAATCCTTAGTATATGTTCAAAAATTCTTGTTGTATCATTATTATCTTACAAATTTCAGATCATTGTGTCATGTTACTCTACTTCTACTTCATCAAAGTGCATGTATAGTATTTGGTAATCAAAACAAAAATATTGTTTCTACTAAGTATATTCATAGAAAATTGAAGTATTTAAACCTTTCAATTAGACAAATGCAATAGCTTTCCTTAAGAGCAATTATCATAGACTAACAAATAGCCAAAGAACATATGCAATAATTAAATCTGAAAGTATTAAAGATACTTGTAAAATGTATAGTTTTTGGTGTATTTCTAAAAACCACACCTCTTGTACATTGAAGAGTATAAAACCCAAGTGTTCAAAATGAGTTTAACTCTTAACGGACTGCTCTACGTCTTACATAGTAAATACGCTGCCGTAGAATTGGCATTTGCTACCAATAAAAAGTTTAAATTTGGGATCTTGACTAGCTCACTAGAACCACATTGATCTAAATTCTAACTTCTTGTTGATCTCAAATGTAGTAAAGGTGTGGATGCATTCCAAATACAAGAAAATACTAAATACTATATTGGCCGCAAAGGGCTCCTTGGTCCTTTAAGGGTTAATATAAAATTGTTTTTTAGGGTTTATGAAAATCATCACGTTTGCAATACATTCAAGGGAAAATTTCATGGATATCCCTAAAGTTTCTCATATTTACATAGATTCCCGTGCTTTTCTAGAAGTTACACAAATACTCTTGGTTCATAATTTTTAGGTGTTTATTATAAGGAATGACTAGGGGGACACCCCCAATTGCTACGTGGACACCCCCTATAGTCCAACTTATTAAATTTGAAATTATTATTAGGTTGAAGTATGAAATAAAATCAAAACAATAATTTAGCACACATTTGCATCTACAAGAATTGCAAACATACAACAAATATGTCTCATTGACGTAGTCAAGCTGGTTTAACTTTTGAACATGTCACAACTGAGAAATTTTTTATATATGTTTGCAATGCTTGTAGACACAAATGTGCGCTAAACTATTGTTTTGATTTTATTTCATACTTCAACCTAATAATAATCTCAAATTTAATAAGTTGGGCTATAGGGGGTGTCCATGTAGCAATTGGGGGTGTCCCCCTAGTCATTCCCTTATTATATTCTGCATGTCACTTCCTTTTCCCTACATTCAACAGTTGTATAGAGTCTACAAATCTTAAATACATTTATTAATTTATGAATTGGGATTGATATGTCTACCACACCCTTTCAACTATTCTACCACCCCCCCCTCTGGGATAAATTTTAGACTTCTACCATCAAATAGTTGAATTTGAGAATTTGGAATTCAGATTTGGACTTAGGCTTTGTTCAGACTAGCATTTAGCCAAAAATTTCTCAAACATGATTGGTTGAAATTTGGCTTTTCTCCGCTGTTGGGTTCAGACTGAGAGTTTGTCCGACACTTTTACATCCATCTTCACTAGCGTGGGGACCACCCTAAATAGCCACATCAACGGCCAAGATAGTGAAGATTTGGGGCCTGCTCCAAGGGTGGTACCAAACTTGTCCGACAGAGGCACACTCTTGGATGACATGCGATTACACGGAAAAGTTTTTGTCGAGTGAAACACCAAACAAGATGCTGATTTTGTGTCTCAACCGGTTGCTAGTATGAACCGGGCCTTAGAGACCTTGATTTTGTCTAGAACCATATAAAAAAGGTTCTAATTGAACAACACCCAATGAAAAAGCTTAGCTCGAGGGAAAAGTATTACTTTTACTTTTGTTTATTAAAAAAATAACCTTTTGATTGGGTGTTGTTAAATGAAAACCTTTAATGATTCTAGACTAAATCACAGTCTCTAAGTCCAAATCTGAATTCCAAATTTTCAAACTCAGCTTTTTGATGGTAGAAATCTAAAATTTACCCTGCGGGTGTGGTAGAATAGTTGAAAGGGTGTGGTAGACATATCAATCCCTTTATGAATATATGTTCACATATAGAAAGCCAACAAACTTGGGCATTGAAAAGTGCACACAATTAGTATCTTGAAGGTGCTTTGTATACATATAATGGTACTTCCCACATTTAAAATCACTTTCAAGTCCATCTCTGTAGACTTTCCACATTTTGAGCCCAACATAGTTCGGATATAAACGAGGTATCTTATCTCACATCCTTTGCGATTTTACATTTCTTTCACTTCGAATTATTCAATGTTTCATGTCCAACCATCGAATTAGAATTATACTATAGGGTCTAACAATTTCCTAAAATCTTGAGATATGAGAATTTGCATTCTTAAACAAATATCCAACAGTTGATAAAACTACAAAGGCAACCATGCAGACCAAACGAAGCGTTTTAATAGTCTCCCAACCAACAAAAAAATGCATAAAGACAAAGTTCACAGAAGAACGACACAACATATCCCCACGTTCTCGAATCTGGTTCCCTATCTCAAAAGGGCCGGGCGCAACGAGACCAAAATACAAGCTACCAAGACTATGACTAAGTTACCTCCGCATAAGTACCTGAAGTCAGCATGAAAGAAATAGCATGCTAGACAAGCGCAAGCAGGAAAAATGAACAAAAAAACGAGATTAGCAAAAATGAGTAGAATTGTAACAACGGGGAACTCAAGCTTGCTGCCCAGAAGAGGATGAAGATGAGTGAAAAAATATATGTTCTGATGTCAAAGATTGCTTCGGGGTTGACTCTGCACTCTGTTTTGGCAAACGAACTAATACATAGCCGAAAGAACTGAGTACAGATATGTGAATGATAATTGCTATCCAAATACGTGAAATCCTTGTCGAACGCTTGTGTCAACTACTATAGGTCACTAGAGCTAAAATCTGACAGACGTTAGAATATTTGCACATTTAAGATCTTTACAGTCTAAGAAAGTAATTTAAAGCTTCCACGATCATACCATGAATGTCAGATAAAAGCTTCTGGAAAAGGTTTCGTGCTCTCAAAAATTGATTGTATGTATGGTCCTCTAAAGGGCCACGGCAACTGGAGTGATCTTCCTCTCGTCGATCAGAACTCCGAACCTGTCATCGCAGTCTACGCGGCTCATTGGTGGTAGAGAGAAGATGCTTCGCGTTGAGCTCTGTCGAATTTCTTTCATCGTTCTCAATGCCACAACCGTGCTCCGGTAGATCATCTCGACAGCTTCTCCAGAAGTGAAAGGGAGGCCTACTTGGCCATCGTTGTTGTTGCTCACAGAAAAGGCTTGTGCACTAGTTTCCTGCTCCGACTGACTACAAACGGACTCTAATGGAGAAACTGGGAAGAGCGAGTGCAAGTTATTCTCGCATTCACGCACCAGTTTCGAGAGAAGCTCTGTTGTGAAAAATGGCTGGAGCAATACGCTCTGTATAAACGGTAGCCTGAGTACCGTGCCCGTCACTTTGTCGTGCTTCTTCAAAATCTTTACAAGACCTGTGGACAGAAACTGCAGTTAGTCATATCGCATACACCAAAAAGTCAAAGACGTCACAGGCACTTAGAAAATGAGAAGAAGGTGGGAATCGCAGCTTTCCTTTATGCAAACTAAAGAAACTTCTATAAAACACATAAATGATTTCATAGCATTTGCATCTTCTGTCCTCAAAGGCAGAGGGAGTTCCAGATGCTTCCCAACGATGGAAAATCTTAAGGACTACGACTTTCGATCAATTTCAAGGTAAGAACTGCGATTGCTCATGTCAGGAGACACACCTGTATAATTCAGTGAGCTGTAGTTTTCCAGCAACACCATCTCGCCATGGAATGTTACGATATCTCTCAAAATCTTCAGCAGCTCCTCATTGCCTCCGCTTTCGCTGCCACGTCCGTTATACGACGCTTGCTCTTTCTTTACCCTCTCGATTCTATATTTCAGTTCCTGTACACAGCAGTAATTAGCATCATCAACAAAGCACGCCAGAGACAGCAACGTGTAAATCCGTGAACACTAAGACGTTCATAAGAAGTAGAAGAAGTTAAGTGATAGCAACATGTTAAAAAAAAATGCTTTTTGGTTGAAAGTACGATAGAAACGTTGCGAAGTGCTAAGAGAACAAAATTCGGAACAGTGTCACGATACCTGAAGGCGAATAACGTACTCCTCTTCCTTCTCAATGAAGAAAACGTTCAGCTTGTTCAGTTCCTTGTTCAGAAGGCTCACAAAGTCCGCCTCAGAAGAAGAGTTTCCATCGTCAAGCCTTGCTCGTTTAGGTCTTCTTGTGTCCTCATTTGTCTCTTCTCCACTGTCACCCGGACGAGGTAAATCTTGCTCTACACTTGAGCCATTTCCGACAAACCTAACAACGTCTCCAGGCAGCTTGGAGACTACAGCTTCTTGACCCGAGGTTCGACCGCCAGCCTCACATGCTCGCCGCAATTCTTTATCCACGGCGTCAACGACTGAAGTTGCATTAACCTCAACCGAAGCACTATCCACGTGCACAAAATCGGCTTCAGAGAAACACAGCGGAGCTTGCATATTTTTCAAACTCCTCTTGAGCTTTTTATACGATATAAAATGTGGCCTCCATTCGGGCATCGTCTCCTCTATCTGACTCTGCAGCCTCTTTCCAAACTTCATCTCGGCGCTCAATCAAACAGCCTTCGAGAAGCAAGAAAGACACTTCTACTTACACGAACTTGGAAAGCAGAGAACCGAACGAACTCCTTCAAAGCCGTGAACTATCAAAGCACGGTCGAATAAAAAAGATCAAACGATAGAAGGCGCGCAACACGAAAGCACGACTTTCGCAGAGCAGCACTCTTCCAATGCTCAAAGCTACGAATGCGATTTCACTTGCATTCTCAGAGTACACTGCGTCCTCCCATTGAACTCAAAACTCGTCACCGATCCCATCATACTTCAACACACAGAGAGTAGAGAATACAGAGAGCGTTTCCACACAAAACGCAGAAAACTCGTCGCGCAACCTCACTTTCTTGCCAAGAAAACACAAACAAACAACATCATCCAGCCAGCACACCACTTCTGCTTTAGAAAGCAATAGCTCTCTCTCAAGCTTACCTTTCAATCTCTAAAATCACCTTCGCATGTTCAAAAACCGAAACACCTGTATCACATCAAGCTCTCTTTTTCAAATCTGTCCACGACACTACGCTCTGATGAACTCCTTTCAAAAACAACTCCCTCCACCTCTAAATATCGTTTTTAGTTGCAGTAATGAAGAGAGAGGTTACAGCCTTTCGAGAACCTCCGAGAAAACGAACGAGCAACGCCGGGAGAACGATGAGCAATCCAACAAAAGCTTTGCGAAATGGCTCCAGAGCTTCACACGGCTCGCTACAAGGGCAGGGCCAGAGAGACAGAGCTTTGGAGTTTTTCGTAAACGACAAGTGAGTCCCGGAAGCTTATATTTTCTCTTGGACCGACAGACGCCCCGCCCCCGCCAATAAATGCATAGCTTTTACTTTTGCATTCTCGCTTTTTACTTTAGAAAGTCGTTTTATGTAAAGGTTTGGAGTGCGGGTAGTTGGGAACCCTTAAAGGATGTTGCTGGTATTGTATATACTCTCTTCTGTTGTATACGGATGGGGTATTTGAGTAGCATGTGAATCCCATTGAAGGTGTAAATTCTAAGCCAAGTTATAAACATACTACCGCTCAACTAAGATTTTTTGGAGAATTTTTGACATTTGTCACAAAGTCATTTCTTCAAGTACTAAATGATCCTTGTATGAGTACATACAACACTTTTGGTAGGCAACATTCTTCAAAAGTTAAGCTTAGCTTAACTTTTGAGCGCCCAACCTAACCCAAATTTGTGCAGTGTTAGACCTCATTGCAAACAAAAAGGCACCTCAAGTTCAAAAACAACATCTAGAAGAGTTAGCTGTTGATATTACACATGGTTTCGGATCCAAGTATGTATGAAAATTTTGGTAAGTTTTTGTTGCATGCATCAAAAGATTATAATGGTCAAAGACAATAAACCGTCAAATATGGAGAGGCCACATTCTAGCATGTGGGGTGCTCAAGGGTTAAGGTAGGAGCACCCATAAGCGTTAGTTGTAAGGGATTTGAACATGATGAGTATTAATAAACAGCTAGCAAATTATAGGATCCTATTAGGAACAGAAAAAAGTTGAGTTTGCACTTTTGAATGTATTATTTGGATATTGTGAGAATAAGTTGTGAGTTTTTAAAGAGCAAATTGCCATTGCACCCATAACCAACACTAAGGTTTCATGTTCACATGTTGTACATCCTTGTCATTACATCTATTCATTCTCATAGATTTTTCAAGATTTTAGAGGTGACGGTTATGGGGACACTAATGCTTATGGGTGTTCCTACCTTAACCCTTAAATTTTGAGGAGGACAAAAAAACTCTATTTGATTTTTTTTCAAGAAGTAACCATAAACACATGGTCCATCATGGAAGGCAAAAAATTATCTCATTAGATGCATTTGTACTTTTAGGTGATCCAAATTGTGATCAGATTCAGAAACACAGTGTTACGTCCCAAGCTGCCTTTTTTACAAATTTCATGAGGGCGCCATGCATTGTTGACTCTTGCAACTTTAGGAAATTATATTATAATTGATGGGTACCAAGATGAATAGTGAAAGTAGTGTAGATGGGCTGGCTGGTCACGATGACCAGCCTTGCGTTTAACCCTTGAATGACCATAGGACATAGTATATATGTTGATGTATAATTGTCATTTGCTACCAATAAGAAATTTTAATTTGGGATCTCAAGTAGCTCACTTGAACCCCATTGATCTATTCTCCAACTTCTTTGTTAATATCAAGTGTAGTAAGGTGTGGATTCATTCCAAATACAAGAAAAATACCCCATATTGTACTGGTTACAAAGGGCCTTTTGATCGTTTAAGGGTTAATGGCTAATCTATTAAAGATGGGGTGAGGTTATCATGTAATTAGCATGTGCTTTGTGTTTGGGGATTTTGAAATGAGAAATGATATGCGTACCACACCTTCTTGACTATCCCACCACACCTCGGGGTAAATTTTAGATTTCTACCATCAAAAAGCTAAATTTGCAAATTTGGAATTTAGATTTGGACTTAGAGACCGTGAATTTGTTTAGAACCATTAAAAATTGTTGTAATTGAACAACACCCAATGAAAAAGCTTAGCTTGGGGGAAAAGTATAACTTTTACTTTTGTTTATAAAAGGATAAACTTTTTCATTAGGTGTTGTTCAATTAGAACTTCTTTTGTGATTCTAACCAAAATCACGGTCTCTGAATCCAAATCTAAATTCCAAATTCTTAGATTCAAATTTTTGATGGTAGAATCTAAAATTTACCCCGGGGTGTGGTGGGATAGTCAAGAAGGTGTGGTACGCGTATCATTTCCTTTTGAAATTTACTTGAGGTTTTTATTTTGGGGCTGGTGGATAAACTATGGGGAATTGGATATGCAGGAATATGCTTTTGAGAGTTTTGGAAAGAATGGGGTTCTGTTGGTGAAAAGGCTGGTGGTGACGTGATGGGTGCTTTAGATATTCTGTGCATATGCTCTTGTGCTCCTCGTACTCGTGCTTTTAAAATAGGGAGTGATAATTAGTTGTTGCTGTTCTGCTGGCCGGTGGAAGTTTTTATTGTGTTTTTATTGGTCGAGCTAAAATGCTAAATGCACCTTGAAATGTGTGCCCGCGAGGAAAAAATGAATAGAAGCATCCATACGAGCTTGTCATCTATTTAACTAATTATTTATAGTAATTTTCTTCCAATTTTAGCCATTACTGTGAGGGATAATATTAATAATGTCAGCCAAATAGTGGCAAACCTCATAGTTTTTTGAGAGTGATTTCATTCATTTTTTCATCCAATTTTTTTTGTATTGAGATACATTCGGTGTCGAAATGAGGTACGATTCTGGCGAAGATTTGCCCAAAAAAATTAGGTGAAAAAATTAGGAAAAAAATTAGCTCGTGTTGGTATGTAAGAGCGTCAACTTTCATTTTTGGTTTGTGTGTTTGTTTTATCTAAGGTCATTATTACACTAGCTCAAAAAAAGAATCAATCATGATTTAAAAAAATGGATGAGAAAATCGACATGGAATCTTATGTGGCCAAAAATAGAAAACATTTCATGGTCACTTACGTTTTGCTACAAGAACATTCAGATAGATTCTCTTGTTGCAATATTTAAAAGACGGGAAAACTCGTTATTCATTAAATTGGGAAAAACTCTTTCCCAAAACATATTTTGGGAATACTAAATTTTATATTTATGATAATATTTTGTGGACTTGAAGTGAGTTTTTTTATAATTCCTAGAAGGTATTTCATCATTGATGTAAGGTCTTGAAAAAATCATCATAATATTCACTCTAAATCACCTAAAAACTCTTAAAAATGAAAATTTCAAAAGTCCCAATATGTAAACTTTTTCCCAATTTAATGAATAACTCTTAGAGTTAAAAAAGTCAACAAAAAAATGCAAATAAAGTTTTCTTTGGTTTTTTTGTTCATTCAGTTCTAACATAAATTACAGTCATAATGGCAACCACTTTCCATGCCATGATAGAAACAACTGTTAAGTCTTTGCTATCCACCAACCATTATTTTTTGAATATTTTTCATGGATGCAAATATTTTCAAAAATCGAAGTGCACATGGCAATTGGATCTTTTACCGGATTTGGTGATTATTGTTATCATATTGGGATTATTAATTAGTTTAAGGTTCACGATTGTCATATACTACTTGGCTGATACCCTGCTTTTGAGATAATTCCCACAAAGATTGTCGTCACCTCTAAATTTTTTCACAAAATTGTTGCATGAAAAAATCAAAACTAACATTAGTACAAAGATGACTAACATGAAGCCACTTGGAACCATGATATGTTGAAGACTAACTAGTCAATGATGATCAGTAAGATGGTGTTTTTATTGATATCCATCCAAAATATTAATAAATCATCCTAAGATGTTCATTAGTTCAAATTTTCTTTTTAATAATTGAAATGATTGTATTTGGATGAAGTTTGACAACAACATCTAAGTAAAAAAATGGACCTTCTATTCTAGGTGAATCCAATTGCAATTCTGGAAGTTGAAATCATATATAATAAGGTAGGAGCACCCATAAACGTCAAAGTAAGGGTTTTGAACATGATGATTATTAATAAACAACTAGCAAATTATAAGATTCTATTAGGAACTGAAAAAAAATGAGTTTGCACTTTTGAATGTATTATTTGGATATTGTGAGAATAAGTTGTGAATTTTAAAAAGCAAAATGCCATTGCACCCATAACCACTTTTAAGATTTCATGTTCACATGTTGTACATCCTTGTCATTACATTTATCACTTCCACAAATTTTCCAAGATTTTAGAGGTGACGATTATGGGGACACTGACAGTTATGGGTGTTCCTACCTTATGATCTTTTAAACTTTAAAATACTTCAAACTTGTGGCCTTGAATTGTATACAAAACACTAGGAAGCTAATTTCAGAACATTGCTAATGAGAGGCAAAGATTGGAACCTTGTTTTAATCCAAAACAACCTCAATTCATAAAATGTAAAGGAGCTTGAATTGACAAGTCCTTGACTTTCAATTTTCATATCAAAAAATGGAATAAAGTCATCAAAATTCACAAAAAAATGGATCCCTAGGAAGTCCAATCTTATTTAGAGATATATTTAAATTGAAAAAAAAAATTAAACGCATGCTTCCCTACGGTGCAGGGTGGATAGCAAAGGCTTTTGTTTAGTTTTTCCATTGGTCAAGCGGCATATCATAGAATGCATGAAAGTACGAAAGAAAATGGATACAATCATCTATGTGTGCACAGTAATCCATTAATATAATTAGTGTCAACAACTTTCATCTATAAGTGAACCTAATGCTTATTTAAGAAGAGTTTGGTGATTTTATCCATATCTTCACACAATTTTGACTAGAGGCAAATTCATACTATGTCCCAAGTCCTAACTCTATAAATCCCATTTTAAAGCAACATTCCAACTTTGTTGGGTCATAAATGGGAAATATAAATACTAAAGTTAGCCTTGAGTGTTTCAAGCTAAAGATTTGGTGGGATGTGGCTTTCGAGTTAGGTTGCCACCGTTGCCATTGTTGATGGACCCAGCTCTTGAGAGACATCCCACATTCTTGGAGCCAAAATTTTCAATATAGATGGGACCAGGTCCCATATTTTAGCTCTCCGCCAATCAGATTCTGAGATCTCAATGAGACTTGGGAATGGTGTGGACCGCCCCCTATGGTAGCCTTTGACAAAATGAGGTAGGATTGTGGCGAAACCTCTCCCCTAAGTGAAAAAAATTAGCTGGGGGAGAGGATCAAAAGAGCATCAAAGGATGTGCTGCTGAAATGCTTCGACCGAAGGACAGCCAAGGTTTTGTTCTTGGGGGGGGGGGGGGCACAGAAAAAATATCAATGCCCGGGCATTCAGTTGGGTACTGGGGTGGGTGCTTTCTGCCCCGCTCTTAATTAAAGCCCTATGCAGAATATTCTGTAGGCATATCCAGCAGGGGTCTTCCGTGGTCCTGCACTCCAACAGTCTCTGTGTCTTGTCAATTCAAAGGGCTCATGGAGTGATGGAGCTCATTGAAGCCTTGCACATTGGAAGTGCGTTACGAGAACACTAACCCCTAAATAGGGCTTCAAATTTAAACTTTTTCAGGTGACTCACGCCATGATTCACCTCTTTGAATTCATTAGTGAACCTTAACGTGACTCACCTTCGGACTTCACTCCTAACATGATGCATGTGAGGAGTGAATTTCAGAAACTCACTTTCGTGATTTTGTGGGGCTCATTCACCTACTTCCTCAAACCCCGAAACTTCTTTTGCAAAAACTCCCGCAAACTCATGGGTGTCTCAGACTTTGTGCATGCGAGGGAAAGAAAACAATTCATTGGTGAGCGAGATCTTGTGAGGTGAGAAGTTCAAAGGCCAAATTTGATGTTTGAAGCCCTCTAATGCTTGCGGCACCAAATTTTGGTGTTTGCAATACTATGAAGTTCAATAAACTTAACTAAGTTACTATTTTTAATAGTTTACATTTTGGATTTATTCTTTGTGAAGTTTACTTTTAGAATCAACAATCTGATTTTGAAAATGATCAATTATGAGTTTTTTATTCAAGCTTTTGTGCAAGGGTGTTGATGTCTCTAGTGTTGAGAGCTCTTGGGAATGAGCCTCAAATACACTAGGTCTTGGAGAAAAATTTACATAAAAAATTCATTTGAAAAAATAGTAGAATTTTTTTTGAAAAGCTGTAATGTGATTGGGATTATGTATGTTATTTCCTTTAACCTTATATTTTTTTGATGGTTAATTTTTTAGATCCATCATGTGAAAAGAGGATTCAAAGGCTTCAAGTCACTTTTGTAGTTTTAACACCCTCATGATCAGACATTATAATCTTTCAATCCATTAGTGATATTGTTGTGTTTTCTTTTTTTGTGTGACCTCTAACAAATCTAGTTTGAATTTGTACGGTTACAATTCAAAAGAGTTTGATTTAGCTTATTAAAATGTTGGCTTTTTGTTCAATTTGAAAAAAATTCCTAAAAGCCAAAAAAAGGCCTTGGGCATTTAGAGGCTAAGGTGGAAGCACCCGTACTTGATTTTGCAACAAATTACAAAGAGTTTGAAGCAGCACATATCTTTCCCATGTAGGAAGATAAGAAATATTGGGATTGCAAATTTTTCATAATTTTATTTGTAAAACTGAAAATATTGTGAATTTTGGGAGTCAAAAAGTGTTATGGACCCAAGGCCAATGTCTAGACTCATGCAATTCAAATAATAGCCAAACTGCTTTCAATTCATTACTTCCTACTTCATTTTGGGACATGTGGCATGACTTAAAGTGGTCCCAACCTTGAAAAGGATATAATAACACATTCCAAAGCACCTATCCCTACTGATGTTGTAAAAAGCACACCCTACTAGTTGGGTATGGGGCGTTGGTGGTCATGGGTGCTTCCACCTTAAGTTATAACCCACGCATTAAGTTATTAACCATGCACTAAGTTATAAGTTAGTCATAAGCCACGCTAATCTTAATTGCTTGGGCCTTCAAAAATGTTAACTATCTTTGCCCTTTATCCTCATATTTCCTTTGTACACTAAAAAGTGTAGTAATGTTGCCTTAACAATTAGGTTGCTTTATCCTACAAAATTACCTCATGACTCATTGCTTAACTTCTTGGAGATGCATGCAACTTTCTAAATATTGGGATTTCACACGCTTTACAGCTTGGACACTTCAGCAACGTTGTTGTTGTTGTCAAGCTCTTACTATTGTTAAAATTTGTATTTTGCAGTGATTGATGATGAAAATTACTGTAGTTTCAGTAAGTATTTGTATGGTGCAAAATGTCAAGAAACCGGTGTGGGGCAACCCAATTGCACGATTTAGTGTAAATCATGTCCTTCACATCATTTTCTCAATTCCATCAAAATAATGGTATCACTCTTCAAGAGCTTCATATGTAGGTTTTTTTGTATTAGAAAGTGAGTTTCATATTATTAGAGGCGAATTTTTAGACCTTCCCCAACATTTACTAAGAGTTGATTTGGTGGACACTTGCTTTCACAATTTTTGTTTGACATTTGAATGTAAGGTAGGCGCACCCATAAGCATGGAAATAAGGGTTTTGGAGTAGGTAAAACAATTGACTAACTTTTGAAAAAAATACTGTAAGTTAGGAAATGGAAATAAAAAATATTGGCATCAATTTCAAGGTTCCAACTGCAAGCATTTGTTCACAAAGATTTTTTAAAGTCTAGAATCACTGAAATTGTAAGGACCATGTGTAAGAGATGCTAAAAACAAGACTTGTTGGTTCTTAAATAGTGAGATGGGTACTCAAAACCGTCATGGAGTCACTCACAACCATCACTTTGTCACCCATGAATATCCCTTAAGTATCCATAAGCACCCTAACTATGTCAGTGACGCCCATGGGGACATCACGCCCATGGGTGCGGCTACCTTACTTGCACATGGCAGACTTGGTCAAGTTTCAGCAAGCGTAGTAAGTCCAATGAACTTCATAAAAACTCCAGGCCCTTCAAGATCCCCAATCTCATTTTGAATATGTATATGAGGCTTAGAACTATGTATGAAATAATTGAAAGAACGTTTGGTGATTTTGTAAATTTTAGTGAAAGCTAGGTTGGTACTTCAAGTATTTGGAGCACTTTCATCACTTTGGAGAGCTAGTGAGAAAGTACAATTTTTCTGAATTACATCCATTGTTTATACAAACCACCGTCATTTCAACAATATTGAACTTGAAGAACGCATCATTTTCAACAACATTGAACTTGAAGAATGCATCATTTCAACAATATTGAACTTGAAGAACGCAAGGATCACAAGTTCTTCAAACACGTGTGAGATGTGGCAAGAGATATTTAGATGAAGGCTTGAGTGGTGAGAGTATTTTAGCTACAACATGGTCTGCCACCCTACACACAAGGTATTTTTGGAAAGTGTTTCATGAAGTTGTTAAGAACATAAACATACTCTTAGAACTAAAAACACAATTTGATGGGGAATGGTCTCCTCATTTTTGTACTCATGGTGATGGTATATTTCATTTCACACCTTCATCTCTTTTCACACACTTTTATTTCTAATTAAACCGCGTCTAACAGATTAGGGGACATGACCCCTACAAGCCTTTCTTTCTATCACGTGTGAGTTGTGACAAGGAAGACAAGGATGGACAAAGAAATATTGACCACTTCCAATGTGTCACTAGTATTCCCAAATAAAAAGGTTTAAAAAATGCACAATTAAATAAGATCGACTAATTTTTCGTGGTTAACGCAAAGTGTGTCTTACAATCAGTTAATCAGCCTATTCCATTGCAAATACAAACAGCTTACACCTCAATCCCTTCTCATCGTGGAAGCAACATACATATCATTCATCTTACTTTTTATATTACAACTACAAAGACTTAAAATCTTCTCATTCCTAAATTATAATACTTTAGTTATTCTTGTTGTGTTGTTGCTTATTTACTTTGCCTTAGAATTATGTTTCTTTGAATTGTACACTACCATTATATTAAAAAATATGCATGTTTTCATTTTTCTATAGCCAACTGGGAAAACAACATCATTTACTGAACTTTGAACAAGCTGTAGTGCAAATAGTGCATTTCACATGTTTTTGAAATTCAATTTTTTTTGTTGTAATAAAAAAAAATTCATATAAAAAAATGAGGAAATTACAAATAGCGTCATGGATACCAAAAATATTATAGATAAGGGGCACAATTTCAAAAGAATCACTAATAGGGGCACAATTTCAAAATAATATGTAGCGTTCTATAATTTACTTGGTAATTTTTTTAGTTTGGACATTGGTTGATTTGGATTTATCACATTAAGTGATAGTTAATTTCCAAAAAATTTAGAAGCATCTCCAAATCAAGACTAAATAAAGAAATTGTTGTAAAGGGGATGGTAGTTTTTGGAGAGGTCTCTAATTTTTTTTGGTAGTTAACCCTTAAAGGACCATGCCCTTTTCTCTATGAAAATCATTGGAAACTGCCACTTTTAGGAGGTTTAATAAAAAGGGATTTTATATTTTGTTTTTGGGAAATCCAACCATAGGATCTTGCCCTAGACTAGAAGAGGTACTTATTGGAAAAAAATCAGCTCATTCCAAATGGAGGGGAGTGAGGTATTTACATCTAAAGTGAAAAAAAAAAGTTTTTTTCCATGATGCCCAAAAATTTCAAAAGCCGTTGACCACTCTTATAACATAAAAGTTGCTCTACCCAAAGTTGCACTTTTTTTTTCCATGTAGGAGATCAAATTAGGTATGCGTGGGAGAATTTCTCGAGGGGGTCACTCTCCAATTTTTAGTAAACTACGTGAGATAAAAAATAGGGTCAATTTTATTCATTGGAAGTAAATTTTATATCTTTTTTGATTTAACATAGCATTGGAAAAATATGTCTTGCTTCATTATATGTAAAATAGGGTGGTGTATAATCCTCCATTTTAGAAAACTATAGAAAAAAAAAGGTGGAAATTATAAGATTATCCTAAAAGAGTTTAGTAGGATGAGTGTAGGGTTTAGAGTTCATGAGCAATATGGATGAAAAATGGTTTATTTTGTCCAGGTTTTGGGTTGTAATGGTTTAGGGTTTAGCAATAGGCTATAGGGTAATTGATGAAGGGTCAGACGTATTGGCAAAGGCTGGCATTGTTGTGGAATCTTGAGAGTAGGGTTTGTGCTGGCAAGCACATTGGATTCTTTACATGTTGACTTTTTTACACGCTATTATGCTAAGCTTACAGTTGCTCTTGTTGGCACTTAGGATTCTCATATTTGAGATTGTCTTCTTGCTATTTGCAATTTTTCTCTTTCCGAAGTATCTGAGCGTGTTGAAAGTGGCAGCAAGGGTGCTATGCAATTGAAGCTTCTCATCCTCCTTATAGAATTTTCCTCACAGCGCTATACTTGCAAGTGCAAGAGTGTGAGCTTTTTGAAGTTTGCGTTTAGGGTTGGATTTGTTTTCTTTGTTGGCGCATTCAAGGTTGGATTTCTTATCTTCTTCAGCAACGATGGTGGTGGACGTTGGCGTTATCGCTTAGGTCTTTCTGCAATTCTTGACAATAAGAGTTCGGGTTCACGCTTAGACTTACCTAATGTCCTTTGCCCGGTTTTCTTCCTTTCCTCTTTTCTTCTCCATTTTAGGGTTCAGTGCTTCAAAGCTTGTCGTTTGCTGTTTCTTGAGTATGCATGTGGTTGAGGGTAATTTGGATTTTTAGGAATGAGTTAGGGTTTAGGAAGGTTGCTTCATAAGTATGGTTTGAGGGACTTGCTATGTGTTACATTCGTACGCTATTTTCTTGCAGGCCAAAGTCTTCTATAAACCCATTGCATACACGTAATTTTTTCTTATGATGCTTTTGTATTTGTAAAAAAAATAGGGTATATAGATCATATAACCATTTAGAAATAAGCATAAGGTATCCTAAAATATTCTAAAGTAGCTTTTTATCTAAAGAAAGGGAGGAAAAATTTACCTTAAAAAATCTAAATACCCCCATTTAATTACCCCCCATTATTGCAAGTGCTATCCAATCGTAAAGGGGTGTGACCTCCTTGAGGAGAATTTTCAAATCAATTGGAACTATACAACACATGGGGAAAATCAGTAAGTAAAAAGAAGTAAAGAATGAGTCAAATCACTAAATTGTTAAGAATTTAATTATTGAAATGAAATATGCAAATCCTAATAGTCATGATGTTGTGATAAACAATCAACTTCATTTGATTTAATTTTTTTTCCAAAATATTGAAAATTGAGTAATATATAAAGGACTTCAAAGTTTATTTTAGAGTAGAGAATCCATAACTTCCCACAAACAAAAACATCTCATAACTTTCATCTCATTGATTGAAATTGAATGATTCAAAGCTTCTCACCTATAAAAAAAATCTAAAGAACCAATTTCAAATTTTGCCTTTAAAAAATGTAAATTTAAAAGAAGTTTTTGGGTTGCCCAGGCAGGCAGTCCTCCCCAAATTTTCATAAATTCATGCATAACTTCTTCATCAAATGTTAGAATGACAAAAAAATTAGATGCCCACATAGAGCTTTGAATTCCCCACCTTCTACAAAAGTTTCAAAAAATCACAAAAAGTAGTTTAGCCATAAGTACATGCCTGAAGTCCAACTTGTCCAGCAAAGCAACAATGGTTCTTTAGGGGTTAAAGGATCAAGCTATAGTATGTACGCTGCTGTATAACAAGCATTTGCTACCAACAAGAAGTTTTAACTTGGGATCTTGACTACCTCACTAGAACAACATTATCTATATTCTAACTACTTTGTTGATCAAATGTTATAAAGGTATGGATGCACTCCAAATACAAGAAAAATACTCTGTATTGTATTGGTCGCAAAGGGCTGCTTGGTCCTTTAGGGGTTAAACAAGATATACATATTGTAAATCCAATTTAAGAATAAATATAATGACCATACAAGAAATGCTTTGGATTTCATGGGATAGAGTTCTCGAAATCTGCAAAAACAACATGCTTCAAACTAACCAAAAACATTAGAGCAAAATTGCAAAGATCATGGGAATTAAGCAAGAGAAAAGAAAAATCACCCATATTTTATTGCTCAAGCCTTGTGAAACTACACAAAAATGATACAGCTAATACTTCCCTGCGTCATGCACCCTGAATCTTCCCACAAATGGAAAATTTCCTTTAAATTTCTATTGAAGCAGCTTGGGAATAGTTCTCAGAAGATTGCTTATTACTCTGACATTTATTCCACCCAAACCTCAACCTAGTCTTCATGTTGGCTCTCCTTTTGACCAAACCTGACTACCCTTGAATATAATATGTAACATTTTTACTCACCATGGAGAAAAATTTATCTATTTTAAAACTAAAAATGAGAACAAAACTTGCCTCAATAGGAAGAAAATTAGCTCTACTCAAACTATTTTGTCCAAGTAAATTTTAATAACAAACCAAAGAAAGAAATTTGAGGATGTAGCAAATAGGAATATTGTGGAAATCAAAAATCTTGCCTTGTACTTGGGGGTTGTCGTCAAGGCAGGGACACCCAAAATGGCAACGGAAGCAAAAGCGCCAACTCATCTAATATATAATAGATGCTCATGCCCTTCATCAATATGTACCTGTTGTAAAAAAAAAATACAATTTTAGAACAAATTTGAACCTCCACAACTATTGCATTTGACATCCAAACAATGCAAGCCTTGGTGCATTGGAATCCTCTTTCATATTACAATAAAAAAGAGGGAATTGATATAGTCACACCAGGGGTTTGTTATATGAACACCGGGGAAGTAAAATTTTAATATTTATTATCAACTTGGAAAAAAATAAATTCACGTTTGGATTTAGAGACCTTGATTTAGTCTAGAACCATAAAAGAAGTTACAATTGAACAACGCCTAGTGGAAAAGTTTCATTTTTTTTACAAACAAGTGAAAAGGTAATAATTTGCCCCCTAGCTAAACTTTTTCACTAGGCGTTGTTCAATTGTAACCTCCTTTGTGGTTCTAGAATTAATCAAGGTCTCTAAATCCAAATTTGAGTTGAAATTTTCCAAATTCAACCTGTTGATGGTAAATGTATAAAATTTACTCCCCGCATCCATATAACAAACCCCTAGTGCACCTATATCAATTCCTTCAAAAAAATATCTATAAAGTTTGTAATTTTTGCATTTGGCATCCAAAAAATGCATTCTTTACCGTATGGGGATCTTCTTTAATTTGCTAATAAGAACATGTAAGAAATCATAACTATTACGTTTGGTATTTAAACAAAGAATTCTTTGGTACAATAGAATCCTCTATCATTTGCCCACACCAATAAAAATTGGCGAAATTATAAATAGGGGCACAAAAATGAAAAAATATTAAAGGTAGGGGCACAATTTCAAAATAATTTGTAATTTTCCATAAAATTTTGTTTTGGACATCACATTAATCGTTAACTAACTTCCAAAAAACATAAAAGCCTCTCCAAATCAAGTCTTAATAAGGAAATTTTAATAAAGGGGTTCTTACAATTACTGTCCCCTTTACTAGATTTTTCTTATTTAAACTTAATTTGAAGAGATTCTTATGTTTTTTAGAAGTTAACTAACATTTAATATGATGTCCAAACCAAAATTTTATGAAAAGTTACAAATTATTTTGGAACTGGACTCCATTCTGTAATATATTTCATTTTCATATCCCTATTTGTAACTTCCCATAAAATTTGTAAAAAAATTCTAAAATGGTAACAATGTTCAAAAGCAAAAGTATCCTGTACCTTAGAAGCTCATAGTGACGGTCCACAAGTGGCCTTCTTTTGTTGCCTGAGGAAGACAAACCGTAGCAAGGCCAGAGTTTTGGTCATAATTCAAGGGGAGGTTTGTGTCACTAGTCCCCTCCAAGACGCAAGCTTGCGGCGGTAAGGACGCGTAGACTCCAAACGTGCCGCACCCAAGCGCTTGCATGGTCACACTCCTACCTTCTGCGTCAAACTCAAGTCTCCCTCTCAAGGCTCCTCCACAATTGAACATCTTGATTAAGCCCAGAGGCGCAACACACAGCTCGGTATCCAAATGCTGCACAAATTGCATTAAAAACTCTCTTTCAATTTCCAGGTAGTCTGAAACAAAAAATTCAAGTCATTCTAATAATAGTAAAAAATGTTCATACTATATGCTTGGGAAAAAGGGACGTTTCACACTACTTCCCACATCCCAACCGTGCAATCCCCATCTCAAACACAAGATCTCAACAAAGCAAAGTAGATGAATACTAAAAAAAAAAAAAAGCCTTGAATATTTTAAGCAAATCATTGGGTGGAAACTTTGGCTTCAAAAGGATGGTTGTCTATTTTAATCAACCCAAACCTTCAGCAAAGTCCCACCTTCTTCACGTTAAAAATTTCAAAAATGCTGCCAAATGGCAATTCTAAGTGTACCACAGTTTACCAAGACGTGGAACATAGTGTGAATCGTTAAAATCCCCATGGACATTTTGCTGTTAAAAATTCACCGGGATTCCCTACTATCCCCAAAAGTGTCAGTTCCTTGAAGATTTGCCATTTTCATAAGGGAAAATTTCGTGGACACCCCTGAAGTTTGCAATATTTACATAGATACCCCTGCTTTATCAGAAACTACACAAATACCCTTGGACCATAATTTTTAGGCATTTATTTGTTCTGCTTGTACTTCCTTCAATACCAATGTTAAAGAAGGCAATGTAAGGAAACAAGAAAGAAGCAACATGCACACATTACGTGATATTTGTTAACTTGGGAAAAACCCCAATTTTGGGACTTTTAAATTTTTCATTTTTAAGAGTTTTTAGGTGATTTAGAGTGAATTTTATGATGATTTCTTCAAGATCTTACATCAACGATGAAATATCTTGAAAGAATTATAAAAAAAACTCACTTTAAATCACCAAAATATTCCCACAAATGCAAAATTCAATATTTTCAAAATCCGTGTTGGGAAGGTGTTTTTCCCAAATTAACAAATATTGTGTCGTCAAAGGAAGTCTAGAAGGGAAGTGACATGCACAGCAAAACAAATGTCTAAAAGTTTTGGCCCAAAAGTTTCGGTCCAAGAGTATTTGTGTAATTTCTGAAAAAGTAGGGGTTTCTATGTAAATATTACAAACTTTAGGGGTATCCATGAAGTTTTAGCATTCTCACACTACGAAGGGAACACTGTCAGTTTGATCATTTTATGTCAATTAAGACATTTTTTTTGTCAATTAGGACGCATTTAGTCAATTAGGACGTGTCAATTTGGACACCATTTCCTTGTTGTGTCATAAAGGTTATAAAGCAGCAGGAGTTGAGAAATCCAAACCTTGACAGGCGCAACTGTGAACAACTCATACTCCAACTTGCGTAGCGTCACGGGCAGCGCAGCATGGCGAGGTCTTCTGAAAACCTCTTGTGATCGGTGGCTCAGGACGACGCAGTCGCCGTCCCAGCCATGCGGGGCGGCGTCCGCTAGACGCGCAATGTCCGCAACGCGCACAACACCAGAAATGGCCTCAGGGTTGAGATCGTGGATGGTGTACTTCTTGTCCACTTTGCACCACCCTGCTCCTTGGCAGTTGAAGATGCCTATCACTCCTCCGTACTTGTTCATGTTCCATATCTTCAGTAGACTGCGTTCAAAAACAATTGCATGCTAAGTTTACAGCTAAAAATGACTAAAAATAGCTTGAAGAAATGATCACATTTAACAACATTGTAATTTTGAACTTACAATTCTAGATGAGTGTGTCATGCTCATCAACAGTTTTGGCTTTGGATTGCTCTTTAGAACTTGACATTGCCTCAACAACTCATGAGTAACACTTTTTCTTGTTTGACATATAGTGATGCTTGGATAAGGTCAACCTTTGTAAGAAAAATGTTAAGATAATGTCAAATTTGCACTTTCACTAGAAGAAAAACAAGGATAAACGACTACCACAAATCACAACGACTAGATCACCAAAACTGCCTTGCAACTGCACAAACAACTGCACAACAATTACACGACTAGACTGTAGTTGTGCAATTGTTGTGCAGTTGCAAGGTAGTTCTAGTGACCTAGTCGTTGTGATTTGTGGCAGTTGTTTATCCTTGTTTTTCTTCTAATGTTTTGGATAAGGTCTACCTTTGTAAGAGAGATATTTAGATAGTATCAAAATCACCCTTTCTTTGTGTACTAGGCTCAACTAAATGGAATGTTTGTTTAAGATCAATGCTTGAATATGGTTAATACTTTTTTCTTGCCCGAGGCATTGACCAGGTTATCCAAGCATCATTGTACCTGAGATTATAGGACCGCTTTCAAATATGCATTTAATTTTAAATTTGATAGAAATTAGTTTTATGTAAGAGTTTTGAGTGAGTGAGGAGTGGGTCTTTTTGGTTTTTGGTTAGGTCTCTAATGTGATCAAATTCTTGAATTTATAATTGGAAGAGTTTAGTGTTCACCTTTTGCCATCCCTAGCAGGATCAGAGAAGAGGCAGTCACGAGTAGGGCGACCCGGAAGCAGAGCTCGTAGGACAGTCCCATCAGGCAATACCAGTTTCTTCAAGAGATCAAAATCATGGCTTCCAGGTTTGTCACTGCACCCACATTCATCTTTTTCAGCAAGTTCTACAAAATAGAATAGAATAGAAAAGAATAGAAAAGAATGTTTCCAAATTATTACATTGGCACAGCCTCTTTGAAGAACTTGGTTACACAACATGAAGGTAGGGAGGTTTAAAAACAATTCTAGCTCTAAAAGTATCCTTTTTCTTCAATGCATTGGTAGCGAATATATCAAGTTGAGGATATTTTTAGAGCCTTATACCGTTCCAATTTCAAAAGTTAAAAACTAATTCCGCAAGAGTTCAATATAAATGAATAATAAGAGTTGATTAGATGGAAATTATCATTTTTCTTTCAGTTTTAGTTTAACAATTTTTTTGAAAGTGAGGAAGCCTTCCAAAGAGTTTTAAGGATAATTTCATCACCTCCTACCTTAGTATTAAAATAATCTAGTATTGTAGTAGCCAGTGAGTCCATCCACAGAACATTGTTTCCACTAGTGGCAAGTAAACAACAATAATTATTGAAATTTCCGAAAATAGACTGGGTGGTTTACCTGACATATATTGCACACCCTCCTACAGCACGGGCAGCCGCATGGTATTCTGCAGCGGGATGCAAACTCTGCTCAAAAAAAGGAACATACATTGATGTCAGGGTAATTAAAATGCCACTAAAAAAATAATTGTAAAATTGGTGAGCAACACAAGAAAACACCGCAAAACTTACTACGGTGCAAGACAGCAGAAAGCAACCAAAACCTAACAACCATATGTGTTTGTGGCACTCCTCAATAAGTTGAAACGCTTTGTAACTATAAGCAAGAAGATTCTACAATAAAGTTACAGAAACAAATTGAAACTATTATTTGTCAGAAAAAAGTTATTGACATTCAAAATCAGTGATTATATGATATTTTCGACCATTTTTTTGGTTTATGGTCTTTTGCATTATTGTACAAAACCGTGCTTTGCAACTGTTTAATTATGGGGTTTTGCCACGTGAGAGAGTAGATGTATGAGGTGCGTCCATGTCGGGGTCAAATTGACCAATCGCATAGTTTCAATGATACAATGTTTATGGAAGATCCAAATTCTCTATAAGATTGTGGTTTGCAAGAAAAAGAGATGAAAAGTTTAAATAAAGAAATTTTACGTGAAACATATCCCAGTCTGGTTGCATAAACTCTGCAAGGAACAGGCTGTTGTATGCAACTGAAGCAATGTGGATGGTGTGGGAAGCAGGATCCCTTGGCCAAAAGTCGTCTGATGCTCGTACTACCGCAGTTTGCTTGGACCTGTCAACAAGAAAAGAGGCCCACATCAACACCCCCAATATCTGCACTGACGCTGGAAGTAAAAATCATGTCCATTTTCAATCAAAAAAATTCCCAACTTGGCTGGCACCTGGCATCGTTCACCAATAGCTAAACTTTTAGAAATTATTATACCATAATGTCTTTATTGCAACTGAGAAAACCCCAATTCTGAATTTGTTTAGCACAACCAATGGTGTTTTTAGCAATCTGAGTTGAAGTATGAAAATCACAAGTGCAACCATTGCTTACTCCTTGGTTGGAGCAGAAAGACAAGTAACAATCAAGCAACTACGCTACCGACGAGGCAAAATTCTTGTAGCTCCAATGGTCCTTTGGGCGAGATTTAGCTGTTGAAAAAGCGGACGCACAAAATGGACGGCACGACACATATCAACGTCCACTTTTGCTTTTTAGGACGTTTTTACAGTTTTTGATCTTAAAGGGTTGAATCAAATTATTATTTTCCATTTTTATTATGTGATATGGCCTTAAATCCACGTTTTGACTCCATGTTGACAACAATGAGTGTCACCAACATGTTCAAAACAAGTTTTTTTTTTTTTTTATCATATTTTGAAGTCAACTATGAGTTCATTGCATTGGATGACGGACATGAGCTCAATTAGACACTTTGAACAGACGAACAAGAGGACAGACAATCCAATGTGACAACCATGCCTTGTAGCAGTAGTTTGCTTTTCAAGTATACTTCTTTTCTTCAAGATAGCTTCTCTCAATGCAAAGCATCCAAAGTCAATAAATTTCCACTAAGGTAGGAGGCTCTAATTTGGAGCAGACCCTAAAATGGAGCAGCTCCTCAAATGTACTTTGTTTGTATATGTTCTTTTTCATAGCCCTTCAACAATGTACATGCAATACACATTTGAGGAGGTGCTCCATTTTAGAACCCTATGGCTTCCAAATTTCATAACTAATTCCACAAAGTTCCAAAAAATATGAAACAACTTGGGTTAGATGCCAATCTTTCTGGTCTTTCAAGGAAAATTTATTGGAAAATATTTCAAGAAGTTTCACTGTCACCTCCCCAAAGTTCAGTTTCAGCCCTTAGATGCTCCATTCATGAGCCTCCTACCTTAGCTTCTCTCAACTCAAAATTGCTCAGGGTAGCTTCTCTCATTTCAAAGCGTTAAAAATTAATAAATTTCCACCAAGGATTGTGACCTTTGCCCTCACCATGAAAGTGTGCAGGGATAAAACGAGCTTACAAGTAAATGTTGTCGGTACTATGACTCATGCAACTGATGCAGCCGTTTTCAGGAAAATTGCGAGCAATGGAAGCCTCCAGAGCTTGATGGACCTGCTGCACGAGCTGGACACGGCCACCAAGGCCGGCACCCAAGGTCTCAAAGATGTTCTGTGCATCCACTTTGACACCGTCCACGCCTGCAGCTGCCAAGTAGCTGTGAAGCCCGTCGTAGAAGGTGAAGAACTCCTTGGGGTTCACCAGGCCCAGCCCGTTCACTGTGAGACTGTCCACCGACATGTCCGGTTGGTTGTCCAACACGCCTGGCGAGTGCACCGGGTACACCACGCTGGAGTTGTAGAGCTTGGTGTTGGCTCCCCCTGGTTGCACTCCTCCCCAGTACCCAGCCAGCGCATGCCACACGTACACGTATCTAAACATCCCCACACCCACATCCACGTGTAATCAGTGCTTGCAAGTTCTTACACAACCCAATGCAACTTGTTTCGTACAATTTGGAGTTGTACTGAATTAGTTATGGACTTTTGACCCAATGCAATTTGTTTTGTATAATTTGGAGTTGTATTGAGTTTGTTATGGACTTTTGACTCAATGCTATTCGTTTTGTGTAATTTGGAGTTATATTGAATTAGTTATGGACTTTTGACCTCGCTTTTGACCCATGCAATTTGTTTTGTACAATTTGGAATTGTATTCAATTAGTTATGGACTTCTAACCCAACAATTCGTTTTGTGTAATTTGGAGTTGTATTGAATTAGTTATGAATTTTTGACCCAATTGGAATTCGTTTTGTATGGTTTGGAATTGTATTGAAACAATTATGGATTTTGAAGCTATTGACATAGTGCTGGGAGTGAAAGCATATAACAGATCAGGAGCTTTTGAGGGAAAAAATAAAAATAAATAAATGACTCCGAGGGATTCCAGAGGCTAGGTCTTTATTCTTTGCAATTTTTTTTTTCCCTCTCTTTCTTCCATCTCTATGTGGATTGATTTATAAGGCTTGCTCAAAAACCATGAAGTATACAATGATCAAACAAGTCACGGTTTGGAAATATAGACAATTGTTCATTTCATACAACCTGGATGACTAAGTGTTAGTCATCATTCATTATTCACAACGTATATGCTTGCAATCTAGGTGTTAACTATTAGACTATGAATTCAAATGCAAATTGTTATGGACTTTGATGGTTGTGATGGTTTAGAATTGTTGCAATCATGTGGCTAATCCTTTATAATGAAACTCTCTAAGCAAAAACTAATTTTCTATCAAGGGATCTACCTTACGATTAATAAGGATTGCAAGTTGACAAAACCTTCACGTTCTCTTTATCTTATGATATATATATTTTTGGGGAAATTACAAATAGGGGTGCAAAAATGAAAAATATTACAAATAGGGGCACAGTTTCAAAATAATTACAAATAGGGGCACAGTTTCAAAATAATTACAAATAGGGGCACAATTTCAAAATAATTTGTAAGTTTTTATAATTTTTTTTTGGTTTGGACATTGGTTTATTTAGATACATCACATGAAATGTTAGCTAACTTTCAAATAATTTAAAGGCCTCTCCAAATCAAGCCTAAATAAAGAAATTTTAGCAAAGGGGATAGCAATTTTTAGAAAGACCTCTAAGTTTTTTGGAGGCTAGCTAACATTTGATGTGATATATCTGAATCAACCAATGTCTAAACCAAAAAAATCTACAAAAACTTACAAATTGTTTTGAAACTATGCCCCTATTTGTAATTATTTTGAAACTATGCCCCTATTTGTTATATTTTTCATTTTTGCGCCCCTATTTGTAATTTCCCCTATATTTTTTGTATTATGGACTTTTGAATTTATTAAATTACTCAAATATGGCCTCTTTTCCAAATCATTGAATGTATTGACCTTTTGTAATTCTCTCATGCTTTACATGAGAAGGTTAAAACCATGGTAGATTATGATTTAGGTTGTTACATGTGACACTATATAAAAATTACCTACTTTGATAGAAAACTAGGACTTTTCCCTACCAAATCTTTTTGTTTCTTGCATGAGAATTGCATCACTATAATTACATAATTGGTTAATTTGATTCTAGCCATAAACACATCCCACACCTCCTAGCAAGTTTTGCAATTTATTCCCTCATGGATTTATGGATTTATGTGCAAGGTGGACTTGGGGACATCTACTTTAATTGAACAGCTGCATTTAGTATATAAAAAACTTGTGTGAATTTTAATAACAACAAACATCTTCCTCATTGTAGATTTTTTTTTTTTGTTTATTTTTTGGTATAAAAATCTCTTGCACATGCCATCCAACAGCCTCTACAAGTCAATACCAACTTACTTGAGATTGAAAGTGGCCTTTGCATTGCAAACAATGTGTTGAAATCCAAGGGTGTGATCTTTAGGCCAAGAACCAACTACTCCATTCTTTTGAAACTTGTGGTTTTCCTTGATATGTGTCAACCTACTTGCATACCTACCAACAAACAAAAGAAGTCAATCACAACTCAATATTAAAGAGCTAAAAAAAAAAAAGAGAAAAGCATTGTACTATTAGGAGAAATCCCAAGCAAAAGGAGTTTACAAAAACTTGGCTGATAATTGACTACTAATTTCATAGCCAATTCCAATCAAGATGTTCACTGCTAGAATGGTAACTAGTGACCAATTCCAGCCAACCTAAAAGGACTTTGTCATTAGAAACTAAAGAAACAAATGAATATAATGACAAACAAGTGCAATATACCATATCTAAATCCCTTGCAAGGTCTTTATGACTTCTAAAATTTGTGCTTTGTCTTAAGAGAAAAATGGTAATACTGATGTAATTGCAGCACTAAGAGTCACTTTGTATTAAGACTGACTCAATTTGGAGTTGGTCCATTTGAAGTTGGTCCAATTCACAATCTATTGCATCATCAGTTAGGCAAAAGTTTATAAAATAAAAGCCTTGGGCCCAAGTTTTCAAATCGAGCTGTTATTTGAGATGACCCAATTTTTTGGCTTGGGCCAACCTTCAATACCATAAAGCCTTGGGATTCAATTAATGGCCATATTTAAGCTTTTAAGTAAACCTATTGGTTTGTTTTAGTGCTTTCAAAAAACATACTAGCAACTAGGTTTCAAATATAGAGTGTCCCCTAAGTAGCGCAAGCATCCTGCTACAAAATAACTATTTTTGATAGCCAACATTTCCATCTTGGATAATTTGCAATCTCAATTCATCAACGTATAATAAACAAGAATTGTTATTAAATGTTGGGATAAAAAGATAGTCTAATTTTCTTACTGAGTGCCTTGAGTCACAGCTGTAGCATCTCCGGCTGGTGAATCATCAGACGCAATAGATTGCCAGCCATCATCAATAATTAGAAATCGAGCTGGTGTTCCACCTTGTGCCAAACTGAAACAACCAATTAGCATACAAAGTAGATGTCAAAAATCCTATTTGACCAAAATCAAGGTATAAAATTCTTAAGCATAACTTTACTTCAATATCTACAAATATGGAGGGAGTTATTTTTGACCATTTGGGCACTTGAGGGATTTGCGTTATTTCTAAACTTAAGAGATGTTTATTCATTTTTATCGTTGTCAAACAGCAAAACAAACATTGAAAAACATGAATTATTTAGGGTAGAAAATATTAAAACTGCAAGATATTTGATCCCATCTCCATCCAATGTTAGAATTAATTAGCAAGTGGTGTAAGCATACCTTTAGTAAATGATAATGACTATCAAACTGTGAATGAAGATAGCATTGTCCACAACTATCACTAGTGGTCTCTTTCAAAATTGCATGAGAAATTAAATACCTAAAAAAAACAGATTTAAACATACTTAGCCTTTGTATCCAAATTGATAACTCCAAAGTTCTATAGAGAATCTCTACCTGGACAAACCCTGGTTGACGCCCTCAGCTGAAACATCTGTGTAAAAAGCGTCCCATGTACACCAACCAAAGTAGTCCAAAATTCCTGGCAACTGCAACCACAAAATCAATAAACTCCAAGTATATGTCTACTTCCGTTTTTGTGCTTTAAAGACTAATTAAATCCCAAGTTTTCATATGAGGTCATTATGGGAAAAAAAAAGATGAAAATGTACTAAGCTCTGCAAATACAATACCAGCTGCAACATACACACACCTTCTTTTTTTCAAGAGGAACAAATGTTTGTAGGTGGGCTTCTACAGCTCTGGAAAACCCGTTATTGAACATACTTAAGCACAAGGCCAGTCACCAAAGAGTACATTTCTCAACACACAAACATCAATTTGCAACATGTACCTAAATGTGAGAATGAAAAGAAGACAAAGAGAAAGTTGTCACGTTGTGGAGAGAACATTAAAAGAGCAACATTAAAATATAAGCTTGCCAAGTTATTCACAATTATTTGATACGGAAGGTGATTAGATGAAATCATTTTACCTTACAGCCTCTGCAATCACCTCAAAAGGGTCTGTACCCACATTCACATAAATCGGGTTCACCAAATAATTTGTCTTCACAGCTGGGTCTCCTGCTCAACCAGAAAAGTTCAATACAAACCTAAGAAACTACAGAAAAACAAGTGGCCAATTGTAAGTATCTCTATTCCAAACAAAGATATTTGTTTCTAAAACATGTTGCAAAACTTGCCAATAGAAACTTCTTTTACATAAGATCCATTCGTCTCAAAAGCCTTGATTTCTACAGGCAAATTATTTGCAGAAGGCCTACTTGATCAAAATCTCATGGAAATGCCCCTTAAGAGGGGGGCCTTACGCCGCGTAAGGCATCTCCTCTCCGGATTTTCCCAAAACAAGGTGACCTCTATCTTTAGACACGTTTTTTTGAGAAAGGTCCTCAAAGAAGTGCCTTACCCCATTACCAAGCTTACAGTTTTGCTCACAAGAATCACAAGAATAAAAAGGTGTGGGGTGTTTTCATGGTTGAGATCAAATTAACCAATCATGCAAGACCCGGTTTTTTCAATCAAGTTAGATAGACTTTCTACTAGTTGAAGAACTCAAAAACGAAATTGATATGTACACACCTCGGGTTTGATATATGCACACCGGAGGGGGGGTAAGAGTTAGATATTTGTCATTAGCAAGTTGAATTTGGAAAATTTGAATTCAGATTTGGATTTAGAGATCCTAGAATCACAAAGGAGGTTACAATTGAACAACGCATAATGGAAAAGCCTAGTTAGGAAGCAAGTTATTATTTTTACCTTTTTTATATAAAAAGGTAAATTTTTTCACTAGGCATTGTTTAATTGTAACCACCTTTGTGGTTATAAATTAAATCAAGATCTCTACATTCAAATCTGAATTCAACTTTTCCAAATTCAATTTGTTGATGATAAATACCTAAAATTTCCACCCATCCCCCGGTGTGCATATATCAAACCCTGGGTGTGCACATATCAATTCCCTTCAAAAATCTTATTTTGACAATCTCAGAATGTCGCTATTCCTAAAACCACATGCCAAAACTAGAATCCACATTGATTCAATCTCTTTTGAAAAAATCAAAAACCTAGTTTAGAAAAATCTTAAGGTGCCAATATCCCTAAAACCACATGCCAAAACTAGAATCCATATTGATTCAATCTCTTTTGAAAAATCAAAAACCTTGTTTAGACAATCGAATGTCGCTATTCCTAAAACCACATGCCAAAACAAGAATCCATATTAATTCAATCCTTTTTTGAGGTTTATTTTGGAAGGGTGAGTGCTTCGTTTTTTCATGGGAAAGTTAGTTTTGACGTACCGCTTTCGACACACAGCTGGAGCTGGTTCTGGGGATTGCCTTGAAGGCAAGCTCGAAAGGCGCCATTGATAATCGGCAACAACACGGTGAACCTGTCGCCAGGCCCTTCCAGAAGCATGAACTGCGTCTCCGACGGCACCTCCCGTCCTGACGAGCCCATGCGCTGCGTCATCCACCATAGCTTGAACCGGAAGCAACAAAGGAACCGAACCTCCTCCAACACACCCAGCGGCACAGCATGGTGGCTGCTGCTGTCTGCGAACGACGCGCCCAAGAAACCCCCGTGAAGCGAAACAGCATCATCGGTGAAGATAACATTAGATGGCACGCCACGCAACAACTTCTCTCCACCAATTAGCAAATCTCCATCTCGGATGGCAATGCAACTCTCCTGCAAGCCCATCACATTAGTACCACAACACTACCAACTCATCGATCTCTACAAAACAAGGAGACGAAATCAATTGGGGTGTTGTAGCCTGAGCAAACTCTGACATGTAGTTGCAACAAGACATGATTTCTGAACGTTAATTTTAAGGGAAAATTTCATGATACCCCTGAAGTTTGCAATGTTTTCATAGAACTCAATATCCGTTAAGTTGGGAAAAATCGTACATTTTGGGACTTTCAAATTTTGAGGTGACAGTTTTAGGAGGTCTCCTAAAACCTAGCTTGCAGCGGTTTTTTTGTACACATGTCCTTGCTTGACAAGAAAAATTTGTGAGGGAAAAATCTTTAGTGGCTCAGATTGAACTTGATACTTTTGAATTTAGTTTAAGGTAACTTTTTGGATTTAAGGTGGAGTAGAAAGTGGGACACCTATTTTTTCCAAATTAACGAATATGGTGTTATAGATACCCTTGCTTTTTCAAAAATATCACAAATACCCTTGGACCAAAAAATTTAGGCATTTGGGTTGTTGTGCATGTCACTTCCCTTTTTCCTTTTGTGCGCATGCGTAACAAGAAAGAAGTAGAGTGCGCACCAAGGTCCGGGAAGAATTGACCGCTAGTTCAATGCTAGCTGATTGAAATGAGAAAAAACCGTTTGCAATTTACATTAGAGAAAATATGAACTCTCCACAAGGCCCTTAAGAGTTGACACTCTTAACATTTATTGAGCCTAGGCTGGGTACATTAAAAGCGTGTGTGAAGTGTCTCTACTTTCTATGACTTTCTTATTGTACATCACAAAAACTATGAATAGAAAATGGCAATCTAGTACTATGTCACAATTTCTTAATTATTCTCCTACTATTGTACACAATCATAACTAATGTTACCGTGACAAGTACTAGGTTAAAGATTTTGATATAGAGAGAAAGGACCATGGTAATATGTACATGTAATTGTGACACCCAATGAAAATTGGACATGCCAATGTGAGCCATGATTGTAGTCAAAGACATAATAGGGTGTAAAGAATTTTTATTACTCCAAAGTACAAATCAAAACAATTAAGGAGACCCCTTGAGAGGGGTTCTTAGCGGCCTTCTAGAGAGCTCATATTTCTTCTAATGTAAACTTTGGCTAAAAATTGGTCAAAAATATATAAATTCTTTTTACTTTTAGTCTGAAATAGAAAAAATAACCAAAAGAGCTCCTTGATAAACTGGTTCAATACAGGAATAGAAGGAAATCTACCAAAACATCTCAAATATTTCCTGGACCTTGGACTACGCACAAAGGAAGAAGGGAAGTGACATGCACAACAAAAAAAAACACCTAAAAAATTTGATCCAAGGGTATCTATGAAATTTTTGCAAAAGCAGGGGTATCTATGAAATTATCACAAACTTCAGGGGTATCCATGAAATTTTCCCTAATTTTAACCCTTAAAAGACTGAGAGGCCCTTTGTGACTAGTACAATATAGGGTATTTTTCTTGTATTTGGAATGGATCCACACCTCTACTACATTTGAGACCAACAAGAAAGTTGAAAAATAGATCAATGCGGTTCTTGTGAGCTACTTGAGATCCCAAATTAAAATTTCTTACCGGTAGCAAATGACAAATGTACGTCAGCATATATACTATGCCCTATGGTCGTTCAAGGGTTAATTGTACCTGTTGGCGTGTGCCCGAGCCTTCTGAAATTGTCATTGTCGCACGACGACTGCGATCAAGGTCACCACCTGGTGAAGCTTTCACGAGAGCTTGGCACACTATGGAACTCAGGCGAAGGCTCTGTTGCTGTTGTTGTTGTGGATGATGATGTTGTGTACCGAGTGGAGACGAATCTGTGTAGGAGATCCACGGGTTTCGGCTACGGCCAAGATCTGAGGCACGCCATGGAGTAGTTTTCCATGGAAGCGGCACAACAACCGGGACCCGTACACACTCCAGAGTCCAGACCGACCAGAATCCCGCCCGCGCAGAATACTCACCGCAAAGTAAAAGCAGGCATCAATCAGCTCGCTCCAATGTTGAATTAAAACGTCAATAATCTGAGCCACGGCATTAATTCACCTGCAAACCTACACGCTCAGGCCAACAACGTCAATCCTCACCTCTACTGCAGTGCAATTCTTCTCACGGTCTCCAATCTCAGCAGTGTAGATGAAACAGAGTATAGCCAAAGCAAAGGAACCCAAAAAGACAAAGCAACTAAATGAACAGATTCGCTTCAATGTTGAATGAAAACGTCAATCCGAGCCAGGGCATTTAATTCATCTGCAAACCTACACGCTCATGTCAACAACGTCAATCCTCACCTCTACTGCAGTGCAATTCTTCTCATCTCCAATCTCAGCAGTGTAGTAGCTAAAGCACAGGAACCGAAAAGACAAAGCACTTAAATCAATAGACTTGCTCCAGTGTATCGCCAGAGCACAGGAACCGAAAAGACTAAGCACTTAAATCAACAGACTTGCTCCAATGTTGAATAAAAACATCAACAATCCGAGCCAGGGCATTAATTCAACAGCAAACCTACACGCTCATACCAACGACGACAAACCCTCACCTTCTACTGCAGTGCAATTCTTCTAGTCTCCATGCTCAGCAGTGTAGAAGAAACAGAGTATAGCCAAAGCACAAGAACCCAAAAAGACAAAGCAACTAAATCAACAGACTAGCTCCAATGTTGATTGAAAACGTCACTCCAAGCCAGGGCATTAAATTCACCTACAAACCTACACGCTCATGCCAACAACGACAAATCCTCACCTCCTACTGCAGTGCAATTCTTCTAGTCTCCATACTCAGCAGTGTAGAAGAAACAGAGTATAGCCAAAGCACAGGAACCCAAAAAGACAAAGCAACTAAATAAACAGACTCGCTCACGCTCATGCCAACAACGACAAATCCTCACCTTTACTGCAGTGCAATTCTTCTCGTCTCCTAACTCATCACCGCAGACGAAACAGAGTATAGCCAAAGCACAGGAATCCAACAAGAAAAAAAGCCACTAAATCAACAGATTCTACGAAGAGGCAGAGACCTCGAAGAAGTGGAAGGGATTGCAACGGTTGACAGAAGAGATTTGAACGCCGGAAGCACAGGCGGTTGTTATACGAGAGAATTATCATATTGACATATGCTTATTCCCCTGTTTCCAAGCCGCCTCGCTGAGATCGCTGGGATTGCTGGGATGCAGTGGAGCCCTCGGATTGGCTGAGATGCGTTCATTGTGCTGCTGCGGTGCAATCAGCGGACTGCATGGCCGCGAGACCGCGAGGCAATCCGCATCCGGCACTGTGCCATTCCTTATTCGTATTTATCAAATAAAAAATTTAGCTTTTATTTTGTTTCCCTTTTGGCAGGTAGCTGTTCCTCGACATGACACGAGTTTTCCGTTGTTGGCCAATCGTTGGTTGAACTTATCGATTGTAGCAAGTTTGACGAGTTTCAACGGAATTCTCGCTACGGAGGCTTGATTCCTTGACGGATGGCTGGCTCTGTGGCGATGGTGGTCACTGGTCAGGTGATGCGGGAATTTTTGCACGGGCCGAGAGCGCCGTGTCGCCTCCTTTTTGTACGAAACGCTCAATCATTCTGTACGTGTGCTGGATTCCGGTTCCGAGGATAAACATCGGAACATTGAAAATTGGATGAAATTGCCAAATTGTGGATGAAAACCTAATTATAGACATGTATTATGTGCTAATGTGATATTTTCTATTCAATGTGTGGATGACTGTTGAAATTTGGAGCACCACTATAACCTTTAAAATTGTCATTTTGGTATTTCTTTTTAAATGAAAAAAAAACCAACATCAAAAGGGATGAATGCTGCATGGGATGAATGGATGAATTTTGACAGATGAACGTGCAATTTTGGATGAACAGTGAGTTGTGAACAGATGAATATTGAAATGTGAATGGATGAATGGATGGTGAAAGATATTTGCAAGAGGTGGTAAACGATATGCCAGAGGTGGTAAACGATATGCCAGAGGTGGTAAACGATATGCAAGAGTGGGTAAATGATATGTGAGTGGGTACACGATATGCAACCATGGGTAATAAATCTGGTTAAATTTAGCAAAAATTTCTATCTTGGTTGCGCTAAAACTGTATTGTAAACAAAACAAAAAAATCCAAAAAGTAGTCAAAGTTTCAAGATGTAAAATTTTCTTTGAGGTGAGGTGTTATTTGACGTATTGCCCTGTTGCTATTGATGGGATCTTAAATTAAGATAACTTGGGTAGCCATCAATCATATTTGATTTCCCCCCACTTAGCTATAATGCAAAGTGGAAATATGCTTTTTATTCACCTGCCCTACCTCAAATGGTTGCTTGTAGTTATGGTGTTATGGTAGGGTTTGGTACGTTCTTGTACAAATGTACTAAATAGTCTTTTAGCGGCTTCTTGACAAAATTGTTAATGTACACTTTGCAAATGTCCAAGCTTAGCATTATAACTAACAAAATAAAACAATTATTGAAAAACATCACCAATTCACATAGCTGAAGAATATATGAACTAAACTTAAAAGTTGCCATTTAAAACCTAATAAATTGCCATGCATGTAGCTAAAAATTCTTAAGCAAGAAAAAATTTGTAGCCAAAATACTAAACAATATGAGAAAGTATTGCAACTTGCCCACAACTAAAATTCAAGGTGGGCTGTAAAAAATTCAACCTACAACCCACGTCTGTGGTAGGTAAAGCTAAAAACAAAAAATGAAATTATTAGCGTTGTATGCAACTATGCAAGTGTGGATGAACGGTGAAGGATGTATGCAAGTGTGGATGAATGGTGAAGGATGTATGCAAGAGTGGGTAAACAATAGGGGGGGGTTCAAATATCTCAAATAAGCAGTGAACAAGTGGTCGTTCACTGGTGAATATGCAGTCACAGCCTAAGTAGGTTGTCATGGCTAGTTCATTGAGTGACCTAGCTGAGCTTTTCATAAATGTTTTTCACGTGAACAAAATTGGCCTAAAATGCCATATTTGAAACCTCCTAATATGCAAGTGTGGATGAATGGTGAAGGATGTATACAAGAGTGGGTTAACAATGGAGGATGTATACAGAATGGATGAATGATGGTAGATAGATGCATGCATCAAGAAAAAACCACCAGTCTATACAATACTGTAGCAGTATTGCATCAATATTGTTGTAATGCCTTCACAGGCCAATATTGATGCAATATTGCAACAATATTACAAGCAATTAAAATAGACACAATATTGTTACTATACGTAAACAATATTACGTGCTTTATAATAAAACTATATTGATATAGTAATAAAAGAGTCAGACTTCAATATCGTATAATGCATTGGAAAAAAAAGGACGTCTTCCAATTTATTTATTTTTACATTATGAGAAAAAAAAAAAAAAAGACACCATGGGGGCATGGCATGCTACAAACTTTACCATTGCACCACACTATTTGCTGCAGCACCGCGACTTCTTTGGAGGTCACCCATCCGAGCGCTATTCCAACTTTGAGGCAATTAACTAGAGAGTTCTTATGGTATGGCCACATTAATACACCACACAATATAAACTACATACATGTATATATTAAATTGAAACTTATTTAGTTATCCTCATTCTTCTTCATTTGATTTGTAAAATCAACAAATTTTGAAGGCCACTTTGGCATAGTGAAACAACTTTTTCAGAATACCTTGGACTAAAAAAAGTTGTTAAATTAAGTTAGATTTCATTTTTTTAAACCATTTCAAATTTTGATATTTCATTTAAGAGTTATGTACAAAATTATGGTATTTCATTTAAGAGTTATGTACAAAATTATGGTATTTCATTTAAGAGTTATGTACAAAATTATGAGAGGTGTTTGAAAATGTTCAAGAAAATTTCCTTATTAACTCTTTTTTAGAATTCCTCAATACTATTTGTGTATGTTCTTAGTATTGCAACAATATTATAATTGAATAGAAATTAAAAATATAACAATATTTGTGCATTACTGTATCAATACAAACTTTATCTTAATTGATTGGTTGTTTGTAATATTGATTTGAGCAAATTCTAGTATATATCAATGGTGCAGTATTGCTTCAATGGGGCTCATTGCATCAGCATTGCAAAATCATTTATCATTGCAATATTACTAAAAGTGCCAATTTTACAATATTATAGCATAATTTCAATATTGCATCAATACTACTGAGGACAGAAAACCCATTAATATTGTATCAATATTGTTGATGAAGGGAGATGTTTTCTTTCAGTGAGGGGATGAGTAACAGATGATGAATTTTTGAGGGGATGAATGATGCAGGATGAATGTGAAGGATAAGTCATCAAGAAAACTTCCTCACATTCTATGTATCACGGACATAGAAATAGAAAGATAATCAATAAGAACTACAAATGAACTTGGATTTAAAAATGAGGAAACAAATATAAAAAGAGGTGAGCAATGGCTCCAAGAGATGTGTTGTTGAGTCTGAATAACATTTTAGCCTCGACCTCTATATATACTCTAATCTAAAGTAAAAGATATTTTAAAGCCGAAAATAATAAAAAACAAAACATTCCGAAATAACATCCCTAATATTATCCCCTTCTCAAGCAACGAGTCCCAAGAGAAGCCCTCAGCTCATCTGGATAAAGTTGATGAAATTTTGTATTATTTCTGATGCATTTAGGAGATTTTTGGCTGGTTCCCACATTTGTTCGTTGATATCATAACCGCTCCAATGTATCAAATATTCTATTTTGTCCCATTTTTGTAGCGAGTCTAATACTTGTTTTATTTCATATTCATTGTGGTTCTTAATTCAAACATTTAGCGGTAGCAATTGTATTCTTCTTAGAAAATGTGACTGCCGATAAGGTTCTAAAAGAGATACATGAAAACTAGATGTATTTTCATAGAAGCTGGTAGCTCCAAACAGTATATTACTGGATTAATCTGCTTTAGAATGACAAATGGTTTCAATCTCCAATAATTTAACTTGTCACATGGCCGCATAATTTTAGTATTCCGTCGAATAAGCCATACCTTATCTCTAATTTGAAAATCAAGTGTTTGATTGCAATAATTGTTTGCAGCTGTTTTATAAAACTCTTGGCGGATTGTAGTTGAAGCTTCAAAATATTTTGAATTTGCAATAATTGCCTTGCAAAGTTGTCAATTGCTAGGTTACTATTTGTTGATGAATTTAACAAATCAAGCTTCGGATAATAGCCATAATTAGAATAAAATGGTGTTTGTTGAATTGAAGCATGAAGAGTATTATTATTTGCAAACTCTGCTAATGAGAAGTATGTTATCCAGTTGTCTTGCTGATAATTGATACTACATTATAAATATTGTTTAAGGACTTGATTAACCTGTTTTGTTTAATCTTCAATTTAAGGATGAAAAACTGAAGAAAAATCGATCTCTACTTTCAATATCTTAAAAAAATGTTTTCAAAACTTTAATACAAATTGGAGTCCTCAATCGAATACAATATTGTTAAATAAACCGTGGTATCAATACACATTATTAAAAAATAATCTTGTCGTAACTTCACTCGATGAAGTCTTCTTGCAAAGGACAAAGTGTGTCATTTTTGTAAACTAATCCACTACAACAAAGATGCTATCAAATAAAATTGATGGCAATAAATCCGTAATAAAATCCGTAAAAACTGAAAACCACGGCCGACGTGGAATAGATAATGGTTGCAAAATTCTATAGTAACGATGTCGATGATTCTTGGATCTTGAATAAATGTCACAAAAGGTAACAAAATCGTTCACATCCTATCACATTTGAGGCTATCAAAAATCTCTAGAAACAAATTTCAAAGTCTTATTGTATCCAAAATGACCCACAGCTCGGAAATCATGACGGGATGGAAGAGTACAAAATAGTGTTGAACCTTCTAGGATGAATAAATGTATTTCAAAATATAAGAAATCTCCGTCTACCTTAAAATTGTTTTTTTCACCAATGCAACACTTGATGTCGAGAATTACACAATCTCTAATAGTTGCAACGCGCACTTGGTTGAAGAAGTCCCAATTTATAAATGATGATATAATCGTAACGCAAAGGCAAAATAGTTTTGGCTTTAAAAAAGTTTTACATTGTTGATCAAATGTTATTTCTCGAACTTTGGGCACAAAATATAATCTTTTTGAAAAAGCATCAGATAGTCTTTATTGCTTCTCCAATTGATATGTGATAATAAAGTCAAACCAAGATAGAGATATATATCATTGAGCTTGACGTTGATTTAAAACATAAAATGACATGAAGTATTCTAAATTTTTATGATCTGTATAAACAGTCATTGGATGTGTAGCTCCTTCATAAAAATGGCATCACTTTTGAAAGAAATCCACAATAGCAAAAAATTCCTTAATATGAATCTCATAATTGATCTTGGCAGTAAAAAAATTCTAAGAGTAGAAAGCAATGGGATGAACTTTCTTGTCTTTTTTCAATTATGAAAGTACGGCTCCTAAAACAAAATCTAAGGCATTGATTTCTAAATAGAATGCATTTGAAAGTTTGAGGATATTAAATTTGGAGCTGTAGTGAATGCAATCTTTAAATCCTGAAAATTTTTCTTCGCTAGTGGTCTTCATTCAAACTTATTCTTGCTTGTCAACCGAGTGAGCAGAGCAGCAATTTAAAAATGGCCCCTGATGAAGATTTAATAAAAATTAGCAAAATCAAGAAAACATTATACGTTTCTAATAGTTTTTGGAACTTTCTAAAATAAGATAGTTTCCACCTTCTTGGAATCTATCTTCAAGCCCTCTATAGTTGCAATGAATTCCAAAATTTTTATCTTAGTTTGGTGAATTAAATACTTCTCTGGTTTGGCGTAGAGTTTTCATTGACGTAATTTTTCAAAGATTAAACAAACATATTTCGTATGACTTTTTTCATTTTTAGAAAATATCAAAATGACATCTAAATAGGTAATAACAAAGTTGTCAAGATGTTCTCAAAAGATGTCATTTATCATGTGTTGAAAGATTGCTAGAGCATTTGTAAGACCAAAAGGCATGACATTATACTCAAAATGACCATATCTTGTACGAAATGCCGTCTTCCATTTGTCATTTTTATTTATTTATACAAGATTGTAAGCTTCACATAGATTGATTTTGATAAAGATCTTTGCACTTTCGATTTGATTTAAAAGTTTAGAAATTAATAATAATGGATAGCGGTTCTTTTTTGTTACCTTATTGAAACCTTAATAATCTACGCAGATTTATAAGAAGCCATCATTCATTTTCACAAATAATATAGACTCTCTAAGAGACAATTTGGAGTGACAAATAAAGTTTTTGGCCAAATTTTTGTCAATGTAATTTTGTAATTCCGCCAACTTTGTTTGTGATAGGTTATAAATTAGATCAAAAGGAGGTTGTATTCTTTTTTCCAAGTCTATAGCATAATCATATGGTTGATGCTTTAGTAGTATATTGACATTTTTCTTCAAAAAAACATCTTCAAAATCTTTATATTGCTCTTAAATACTAGCTGTTGTGATCTTCTCTTCAGTAGTTGGAACAGCATAGATAACAAATGGTATATCTTGTTTGATCATTTTTATAAACGCATTTGCTCCAATGAATATGGGTTTCTTCACTTGCGGTTTACTAGTTTGTTTGTTAACAAATTTCTCAACAGTTTTTTCAACAAATTGCATAACAAATTTATTGACTAGATGACTTTTGAAGAAAATCTTCTTTTGTAACTTCCAATCTATTGATAGATTGGACTCTTTTAACCATAAAAGACTAAAAATAGTAGGATTTGACAAAGTTTTAATGACATTGAAGATAATTTGGCTATTATGGCCTTTAAATGTCACTTCTAAAAGCATTATTTTGTGTGTAACACTGCTAAAAAATAAAAGTTGTCTATCAATCACTTCTACATTGATGGATTGAAGTTTTGAACTAAAGGGAATTTATGATTTTTAACAAATTCTTCATCCAAAAAATAAACAAATGCTCCCAAATCTAATATAGTAGTGGTTTCAAATTTTTGAGAACCAACAAATAAATGAATAATAAACAATAGGCAGATTGAACGGAAAGGGAAGAACTTAAATATTGTTGTGAAATTACAATATCCAGCCACACGGTTTTTATTGTAGCTGGGTATTTTTGTTTTCTTGGATGATGGCAACTCTACTTTTAATGATATATTGACTCGGCTTCTTTGAGAAGTTCAAAATTCTGTGGGCTCTCTCACCACAATACAAACATAGTCCCTCCTCCATGCAAAGCTTCTATTTTTCTGGAGTAAGATGCTTAACACGTATTGCATCAATTTGCATGTCTGTAGTCTCTGAATGCAAAATTAGACTACTTATCAATATAGATGAGATATGACAAGTCGTTTGTTCCTTTGGTGGAATCTGGTTTTGACAGCTTTGGAAAAATCGGTTGTCGCATTTAACCGTTTAACTAATTGCTTTATTTAACGTTTATGGATCAAAAAGTGATAAATGTGAATCTTTTATAGAATTTTTTAATCTCCAATAGAATTGGTTCATGAAGACTGCTTCATCTCAATTGATGTCGCACACAAGTTGTTAAAAATCCAAGGCATAAGCCGATGCAAAGCGTGTCTTTTATCTTAAAGACCAAATTTTTGTAGTTGCCCAAAAAATCTTATCATGTTCATCAACTCCTTTCGCAAAGGCTTCAAGAAAAATATCAAAGTTGCTCAATATAGGTGAACATTTCTTGAATTAATGAGCAAATCATGATAAAGCTTGTCTTATAAGTAAAATTCCAACCAATCTAACTTATGATTTCTGTATTAGATAGCGTCCCGATTGTAAGGCGATTACCAATTGAATCTGATTGACAAACCTTTGGAACTTGGAGGCCGTGTCATCCAATTTCTCAGGAAGACCAACACAAGATTTTTTTGTTGTAGTGGTGGTGGTATATCTTGTCAAACCACAAGTGGAGCATCTTTCTCCGAATTGGCGGAAGATTGGCCTCGTTGAAGACCACCAATAACTCCTTCAATTATTGTGGTCCGATTTGATAACGTGGTAATAGCATTGAGGATAGACTCTAATTTAGACTCTACAGTTTTGCGTATAACAAAATCTTCAAATTCAACCATACAAAGAGACGAAAAATAACATGGTTTATAAAATAAAATAAAATATTGGTTTAGAGGGGGTAAACCACAACCTCTAAATTTTTAAACCTTCAAGGCGAGAAGATGTCCGCAACTCTCACAAGAAGAACAAGACATAAATATTGTAATGAATGAAATATCAGATTAAGGGAAGTAAACCACAACTTCTAACAATGGTCCTGATACTCAAGTGAAGTAAAATTCAACAAATTGTCACGGACATAGAAATAGAAAGATAATCAATAAAAACTAGGAATGAACTTAGATTCAAAGATGAAGAAAAAAATATCAAAAGAGGTGAGCGATGGCTATAAGAGATGTATTATTAAGTCTGAATAATACTTCAGCCTCAACCTCTATATATACTCTGATCTAAAGTAAAAGATATCTAAAGTATAAAATATTCTAAAGTCGAAAGTAAAAAAAATAGAACATTCCGAAGTAACGTCCTTAACACTGTGTCTGTTCAATACGTGGAGCATATTCAAATCATTATGGGATTCTATTTTTTCTTTGAAATCCAAAAGCCTTTACACTAAATAGTCTACTTAACGCGTTATTTGTTACTTTGAGAAAATGCTTACAAAGTGGGATTTTAGGTTTTTTTTTCCAAAAAACACCATGTTCATTGAATTAGAAATCTGTTGTGAGTTTTCCAATGAAATGTGATATATATCAGTCATATCATCCATAAATATGCTTTTTTTGGACAAAAAGTTTATTAACTTGTGAAATTTTGGAGAGAGTCCATTAACTAAGATTCAAGTGACCTCCATAATTCAAATTCAGGTGACAATCTCAAATTCAGGTGAGTACATATTGGGACACGTATTTTTTCCAAATTAACAAATAACGCGTTACTTAGGGTGCTTTGACAATTAGATTGCCTTACCTTGGAAATTTACCTTATAACTCATCATTTGACCACTTGGAGGTGCATACAACTCTTGAGATTTTTGGATTTCACGTAATTTTCAACTTAGATGTGGTTAATTTATTTTTTGGCAACATCATTTTTGTTGCCAAAACCTTCAAAAACTGTTTATTTCAATAATGAATAATGAAAATTAATGCAGCAGCAATAAATATTTATACAATGTGTAAAATGGTGAGAAATTAGTGTGGGGGCAAGTAGGCAACCTGCACGCAATATTCATTGTAGACTAAGGCGGTGTATTTTTATGTTTTTCCAAGAGAACAGTCTTTTAGTGGCCCTCCGTACAGCATCATTGACTCAAGGACTTGGTCACAATGTGGAGAGTGGAGACCTTGTAAGGTAGTGTGCTCAAATTCCGCCGGCACATTAAAACCACTCACCTCCCAAAATGTATTACTTTAGTACATGTTGTTATTCATAACCTTTCAACAAAGTATAAGCAATGTATATTTGAAGAGGTGGGCGGTTTTAGAGCCCTATGGCCTTTCACTTTAAAATTTCATTATTAATTCCACAAAGCTCCAAAAAATATGAAAAGATTTGGATGGATGTCAATTCCTCTTGTCTTTTAAAAAAAATTTACTGAAATCTTTTTCAATAAGTTTCACCTCCCCAAAATTCAATTTCAGCCCTTAGATGGACAGTTTACAAGCACACTAAGTTAGTCCCTATGGACTGAATCATAATTCTTGGGTATCCCAAGAAGGGATATGGTACTTGAAGAATCTTCTTACCTACATTTGAAGAATGAATTCAATGCACCAAAATCACCATATAACTTAACCTCCAAGGTAGGAGGCTTGAAAACCAACCATCTAAGGGCTCATCCACCCTTTTCATGGTTTTCTGCGGATGGGAGGATTTTTAGTCCATTTTTCAGTCAAAGAGAAATAGATGAATGTAACACAAGTCGTTTCATATTTTTTGAAGCATTTTTGAGTTACTTATGAGTTTTCAAACTGCATGTGTCATAGGTCCCTATTTATGACCCTAGACCTTCCAAGAATTGTTCTCTTGCAAGATGTGAAGAGATTTGGGGAATTAAGGAGAATGATTGGCTCTTGCAACTTTTCTTCCATGCATTCAATTACTGTAAGAGGCCAAATTAAGAACCACCTCATGTCCATTTCACTATAGTCTATATGAGCCATTCAAAATGCTTGAACAGGTTTCCAGCCTCTTACCTTAAAGCCCAAAGGGTGTTGCAAAGAAAAATAAGACCAAAATTGTCATATTTAATGATTTATTTAAAATTAAAAATTAAAACTTTTTTTATAGTTTCAATCATACAAAAGTTTAATATACAAGTAAGGCAATGTGTGAAAAAAAAATTCACCTTATATGACAGCATAGATTGTAAGGTTATGATGTTTGAAATAAAAAAACAACTTTTTTTTTCATTCTTGCAAAACAAGGTTAGCAGACTTCAAGCCCTCTTAAAGTAAAATGCTTTCTCTACACAAAACTACAAATTTTGACCATTCACAAGTATATGATGTTACATTCACTCAAGAAATTCTTCAGAAGCAAATATAGAATCTAGCTTAGTCTAAATCACCTTGCAATGCAAGGGGGTTCATTGCATTTGCAAGACACTTGTCATTTTTTCTTAATTTCTTGGACAATGAGGAAGTCTTTCATTTGAAATTTGAATGGTGAAAAGTTAGAGACAAACATTCCAATATGTGAAAAAAGTTTCAAGAACTTTGAATTTATGGAATGCAAGATAATAGGGCTTGAAGTTAGAAGGAACTATTTTTTCTTGAAATCACCTGGACATAGTTAACAAAATTTGACTCATTTCATATTGTGATTTGAGAGCTCATTTTTATTTATTTTTGGACAATTGCATACTGTATTTTATTAGTTACATATATGCCAAGTATCAAAAGTTGATGAGAGTTTTGGCACAAGATTCTCCAAAGATGCCCAAATTGCCCAAGGTGCCCAAATTCTTTTGGATAACATAACTTTTTACTCAAGCTTCCAATTGGAGTTTTATTTTATTTCACACAAAGGTATTCATTGTGTGCACCTTGTCTCCAAATTTCAAAAAACATCTGCCAAAAAATAACTTCAAAGGAACCTACCCAAACTTTCAACTAACTGTTGAACAAACTTTTGTGGTTTAGGGGTTAATATGAACCACTATTCTTTTAACAGGTGTTACTAATTCTTGTCTTTTGCAATTTATTGCCAATTGATATCACAACGCAATGTAAGTTCATAAGCATGTTCAAACTTTGCTCAATGATCCCTAGCAGAGTTTTTTTTGCTGGCGATATTTTGCTAGCTCTGACAGATTTTTGCAAATGTGATACCTTCCCTCTAAATATTGTTCAATGCTAGGAGGATAGCTATCACTCAGAAAAAACCCTGATCAGTAGCCTTGCTCAATGATTAGGAAGAACTGCTTATCAACACAAAGTCCATTAACCCCTAAAGGACCAAGCCCTTTTTTCTGTGAAAATCACTAAAAACTACCATTTCTAGGAGGTTTAGTAAAAAGAGTTTTTATAATATGTTTTTGGGAAATGCAACAATAGGATCTTGCCCCAGACTAGAAGAGGTACTTGTGGGAAAAAAATTAGCTCATTCCAAATGGAGAGGACTGAGATATTTACATCTAAAATGAAAAAAGAATACTTTTTCCAAGCTACCCAAAAATTTTAGAAGCCTTTGACCACACTTATAACAAAAAAATTGCTCTACCCAAAGTTGGGGTTTATTTTTTCCATGTAAAAGATCAAGTTAGATATGTGTGGGAGAATTTTCAAATCAATTGGAACTTTACAAGACATGGGAAAAATAGTAAGTAAAAAGTAGAGAATGAGTCAAAACTCTAAATTGTTCAAAATTTAATTATGGAAATGAAAAATGCAAATCCCAACAGTTATAATGTTGTGATAAACTATCTACTTCCTTTGGTTTTTTTTTTTTTTTTTCCAAAATATTGGAAATTGAGTAATATAAAGGACTTCAAAGTTTATTTTAGAGTAGTGAATCCATAACTGCCCGCAAACAAAAACTCCTCATAAATTTCATCTCATTGATTGAAATTGAATGATTCAAAGCTTCTCATGTATAAAAAAATCTAAAGAACCAATTTTGAATTTTAATTTTTTGTAAATGCAATTTTCAAGAAGTTTTTAGGTTGCCCGGACAGGCAGTCCTCTCCAAATTTTCACAAACCCATGCATAACTTCTTCATCAAATGTTGGAATGAAGAAAAAATTATATTCTCACATAGATCTTTGAATTCCCACCTTTAATAAAAGTTTTAGAAAATCACACAAAGTAGTTTAGCCATAGGTACATGCCTGAAGTCTAACCTGTCCCCCAAAGGGACAATGGTCCTTTAGGAGCTAAGTAATTGCAGGGGTTAAGTAATTGCAAAGAAAAGGCAATCAAAATTTGAATTTATTGAATAAAGAACACGCCAAATTTTCCAAAATGTGTGATTATGGTATATTGTCAAATGTATTCAAGTCTGTGCATGTGAAAAATTGGTTGAAAATAGAAAGGGCTAAATTTCAATTGATGAAGCTCAAAAATCTCCCCAAGCAATGGTCTTAACCCCTAAAGGACCATGGACTTTATTTTGTTAAAAGAAACTCAAAACTGCCACCTCTATGGCAAAGAGTAGAAAAATTTGAAAAATGAGCCATTTTGCATATCTGACATAGGATCTTGTGCTAGACTACTATAAAAATGTGTCATACAAAACTCAAGAACTATGACTGCACAAATTGGAAGATATATGCATTTAAAGTGTTAAAAAAACTTTTTTTGCACCTTGCTTGACTAGATTTTATAACTTTGAACATTTTTAACTTAAAATTTTTGCACCATAGAGTTTGGAATTCTAGTTTTGCATGGTGGGAAGTTGAGTTGGGAATCTTGGGAATTTTTTTTAAAAATAATACTTAATTTTCATTCTTTTAAAAAAACATTAGGTAGAAGAAGGTATGAGATTGATCAAAAACTTAAATTGCTAATAACCCTGCAATGGAATTGAAATGCAATTATCCCAATGGTGAGGTTGTTCTAGAAAGCAAACTTCACCCTCTCCAACAATTTTTTTTGAAAAAATATTAAACCTGCATTCAAAAATGAAGTTTATAAGTTATATTTTCAAGAAGATGCTTGAGTTGCCCAATAAATAAGATTGTCCATAACTTTCTCATAACTAGTCCAAATGGAATGAATCAAAGCTTCAAATGGAGACAAAGATATAATATATAAGAAAAGAAAATTAATTAAAATTTTCAAGTTTTTATAAGAATTTTTTTTGCTGCCCCTAGTCTCTAAAGTTGTGCTTATTTGAGCATAACATTTGCTCCTTGGTATCAAATGGAATAAAAATTAGATGCCCATATAGATTTTTGAATTCCTCATTTTCAAAAAAAGTTTCAAAAAATTAGGACAAGAATTGAGGCCGTAGGTACCTGCTCGAAATCCCATTTATCCCCGTAGGGACAATGGTCCTTTAGGGGTTAAGCTTACTTATCATGGTGTTTTGCATCACTAAACACAAGATTACTATACATGCCTTAACTCTGAACCGACGATAATTATCCACACACGATGTATGATGCTTTTCGAGTAGTTTTCTGGTTTACAAGCTTTGCAAATAAATTTCTTACTTTGTATGTCTTGTAACTTGCTCTTCATACGTGAGAACTGTATGCACTTGTGTAAAAGGAATTAGAGCACTATGAGAGCAATTGAATCTTTTGTTTCTTCATATTTCTAAGCCAGGTTTAAAGTCCAGAGTTACAAGGTCTAATAGCAAGAATTACATAATATCCTGTATTTAGTGCAAATCTCTATAACAATGTTCATCACATGCTGAAAGCTCTAAATAGCAAACACTAAAATCCAGAAGCTTAACCAACAAGCTGATTTTGAACAATTAACCCCTAAAAGTCTTAGACTATGTTTCACCAAAAAAACATTCAAAATAGGTCATTTTGATAGCAAAGGCAAAAATAAATAAAAAATGAAATCTTGGTGTAATTTATTGTAGCATCTAGTATAAGACTACTTCATTATGACGTACCAAAAAGATGAATGATATTTATTGTAAAAATTGTGAGATTATAAGATTTGAAGTGAGAAATAGTTCTTCTTAGAGCATGCATTTTTTGAGCAGCTCTAATTTGGAGAGGCTTTTCCACTAGCTAATCTCACTTTTTTGCTTGTGATTTTTAGGCTAACTTTTCAATGAAGCCAGTCATATGTCAAAAAAAATTCATAACATTTTGAATTGGGGAACGCATACTAAAAATTTAGAATAGGAAAGTAGCTTCAAGAAAATTCTCATCCAAAGCCTTTTTTTCAACATTTTTTAGCTTCCACAAACAACAATCTTCTCAAAATGTGAACAAAGGAGCTTTTAGTTTAAGCTAGCTTCAAAGGAGGGAAAAAAGAAAAAGGAATTGGCCAAAAATTGTGGCTTTGACAAGCTTGATCAACATAGGGGCATAGGGCCCCTTAATACAAAGGTGAAGTAAAGAGCAAAACAATTGCTTTCATGGAATGAAGTTTGGATCAAATGTAATAAAGAAATATCCTTGCTCCTCAACCTTTGGGCAAGATCCGAAAATTTCAGGTGCACTATATATAAATGTGCTCTTGCTGTCTTTTGAGCATACAAAACTACATACTCTATCATAAATTCATTTTACAAATCAAAGTGCTTTGAAAATTGTTCCATCAAAAAGTTACTCCTTGGACATACATTCTTTAATTTTTTTGTGCAAATGTGTTTATTATTCTATAAGTTCTAGCCTACCCAAAATTGCAATGTTGCCAAAAAAACACAGTTGAGTCCTTTAGGGGTTCATGAATGTGAATAGGCCCAGACAATCATATGCAAGGAAGTAGCATCTTTTCAAAATCTTTTAGAATCTTTTGAAGAGCCATTGAGCTAGCTATTGTTGGTTTCACATCAATCTACTCTCCAAGTAGAGGGGCACCATTCCCAGAACAGGTTTCTCGCTAAGGGCATCTCTTGCAATACGCTTTCCAAGCCTTGGAAAAATGATGTTTCACAAGGAGAATGACACGAACCTTCACAAAGAGGCTAGAAGTTCTCCTGCAGCCCTAAAACCTTCCGAACTTGCACCTGCGTTACAATAAATTGCACGGGTACACCTGGCTATGGAGTGGGGTGAACATTGCGTGAACTGTGCTTGGCAGGGACCGTGAAGGAGGCATGGAGAAAGCTTGAATTTGACAGGAACAAGGCTCAATCTGAAAGCCCCACGACCTGCATGGGGACGCATCAAGTGCTATTGGGGACTTGAAACGCAAAAGCCGTTACAACTAGGGAGCGCGGGGCTGTTTTGACATGCTGCAGATGCTCTAAGTGGCTAAAACCTCGAGAGAAAATTAGCTGTTTTTGCTATATGAAACTCTAAAGGTAAAAACAGGGTAGAGAAATGTCGAAAAAAGGGGTAGAAATTTGGATATTTTTTTTTTTCACAGGTAGAGTACAAGTTGCGACTTCAAGGGAATTCAGGGGTTCATTAATGGCTATTTTTACTTTTTGAAGTTTAAAGCAACATGTCGAAAACTAGCGATTTCACTATACAAATTAAGTAAATAACTTGTCGTGCACGAGCGCTGCAGGTCTTCTCGAAGGGATTGATACCACAACTCACTGGTCTTCTTTTACTCTCGTGACACTGTACGGTGCGAATCCCTTGAGTAGACGAGTTGTCAGAAGTGTAAGTTACCAAACATTGAAATCCTCATTGCATCAATTCTGTTTTAAGGTAGGAGGCTCTGAAACCGTCTTTCTAAGGGCTGAAACTGGATTTTGGGGAGGTGAAACTTTTCGAAATATTTTTCAGTAAATTTTCCTTGAAAGACAAGAGGAATTGGCATCTAACACAAGTTGTTTCATATTTTTGGAGTTTTATGGACATGGCTATAAAATTTTGAAGTTGAAGTGCATAGGGCTCTAAAACCGTTACTCTTCTCAAATGTACTCCACTTGTACATTTCTGAAACTTATAAAAAACAACATGTACAAATTGTGCACATTTAAGAAAAGGGACAATTTCAATGCCCAAATGATTTCAGAGCCTCCTACCTTAATTTCCATTACTAAGCAAACATGGGCACATGGAACGCCATATTCGTTAAATTGGGAAAACGCAGTTCCCAAGTTGAACTTCACCTTAAACCCAAAAAGTTGCCTTAAACCCAAAAAGTTGCCTTAAACCCAAAAAGTTGCCTTAAACCAAATTCAAAGGTATCAAATTTAATCTGAGCCACTAAGTTTTTTCCCTTGCAAATTCCTCCTTTTAGTTGAGGGCACGTGTACCAAAAAAAACGTTGCTTAAATTTAGAGGTGGGTTTAAGGTGATCACCTCAAACCTTCAAAAGTCCCAAATTTGAACATAGTTCCCAAATTAACGAATATGCCAAAATCACACTTTAGAGTGAATATCATACAATAGACAAAAGCAGCATCAACTATGGCATTATGGCCAAATAAACTTTGAAAAATGAATGCATGGCAGGGTAAGATTATTACCTCAGCTGGAGTAACGGCTAGGATTGACATGGCTATAACCCTTGTGGCGCTGCAAACAAGCAATTTCACCGCCCAGGTAACGCAGCTGTTTAATAAGTATGACCCGCAGCCCCTTTCAACACTAACACCATATTAGGTAAATTGGGAAAAAGAGTATTTTTTGGGACTTTTGAAGGTTTTAGGTGATCACTTAAAATCAAGCTCAGCTTTTTTATGAGTACACGTGTCATCACTTGAGAGGAGGAATTTGCGAGGGAAAAAATCTTAGTGACTCAAACTAAATTTGACACCTTTGAATTTGGTTTAAGGTGACTTTTATGGATTTAGGTGACGTACAAATTGGGACCCCCTGTTTTCCCAATTTACCTAATATGGTGTTCACGGGTACTAAAAGCAAAGCTTCTCCAGAACTTATAACAAAAGCATTTGAATGGTCAAAGAAACTACAAGCTGTAATATTAGGGAAGTTGTAGCGACATTTTGATTAGTCCCTTTGCGCTTGGCAAGCATAACATTGTTAATGGGCTGAACTTCTTCCCCCTCAAGTCGAGGGATATTCCCCCTCAATACCTGGGGGAAAAATTTAGTTGAAGATGGTGCAAACTAATTGACTCTCACTGAGACCTTGTGGTTCAAATTTGCTGTGGGGTCCTCATATTGGGGGAGCAAAAGGGAACCCCTAGTGAAGGTTAACAATGTTATGAGGGTTTAGTTATGATATGCAGATTGTGGCAAGTAGTGATATAATAAAAGCAGACAGTAGAAAGTTGAAACCCTGAAAATCTGGAATAAATTGGGGACGTTAAATTAGTTGGTCTCTCTGAGGTCAACAGATTGACGTCGTCCTTATATAATGTGAAAATGATCACAAAATGAATACAGAGACTTTACATGAAGTAATTTGGAGTATTGTCTGCTTTTGGATACTGCTACCTGGCCATGGCTTAAGAATATTCAAGCATCCATTCTAAGAACCTGACTCTCGAAAAGATTGGTTTATTCATAAAAGTCTTTCCTTCTCAGCAAGTCTAGCCTTCTCCTGCGCGGTCAACCTCAGAGGAGGGTTGTACTTAAGTTGACAGATTTCACAGACCTCTGAAATCACCTGGACAGCACAAAAGTTGGATCAAACGAGATTCTCCTCATGTTAGATTACTTAGTATTCCGGCACAGGGTCCGGGATATATTTGAGATTTTTCGGTAGATTTCTTTCAATCCCTATATTGAACCGGTTATCAAGAAGTTCTTTCAGTTATTTTCTGTATATCACACTATCAGTAATTTTTAAAAAGATTTTTGACCGGTTTTTAGTCAAAGTTTGTAAATTGCAAATGGTTTTTTCTCATTTCACTCGGCTAGCATTGCACTAGCGGTCGGTTCTTCCCGGACCTTATTCTGGCATCTATAGGCTATTATCAATTGAGTAGGTCTCTATTTGAGCACCCCACTTTCCTTTGTGTGTAATTCGACGAACTTTTTAGCATAATTGGTAGAGGATGCTGCAAAAAACAACTCAAGGGAAGAGGTTAGAATGATCACCTGAAGGGCTTGATTGAGGTCGTCTTTTGTATGAGATGCCGAGATGCATATGCGAGCCCTTGCGTGTAAGATATGAGTTGCCGGAAAGCCTACAGACACAACCGCCACCTGCAAAGTTGTGGATAGCAACTATTTTTACCAAGGAGTACTTTGGACCTTGTTGCAACATCCCAATTCTAAGAAACATTGCTCTCCAAAAGTCATGGTTGAGATAACAAAGAAACAAACAAAGTTCCTACCAACCCAAAATTAAGAGATCTACCAAGAATAAAAGAGATCTACCAACAACCACTTACAGTCAGAAGTAGAGAGATTAATCATACATTACGTTTGAAACATTCTCTTGAGAAGGCAGCTATCTTAGAAGGGAGGTAGAGCATGATAGGCATAACTGGGGAATCTTCATCTCCAAGAACGTCACATCCCATTTTGCGGAGCTCCTCCCTGAAAAAATTACTATTTTTGCGAACTGCTGCAATTTTTCTCATACCTGCACAATTTCAATATCTCTATCAAATTTTTTTGGATTTCAAATGGCATGAATCTCACTCCAAGCTTTAAGTTAGGGGAAAGGTTCAAACTCTCATGGACTAATATAAGGACCATATTCCTATAACCTATTTGCTTTGCTTTTAACTTTATTACACCTACTAAGGGGTGCATGACACATTAACCATCCTTGTCCTTACTGAGGGTGGTTGATTCACCATTACATGATCCATAGTCCTCACATGCATGTTAGTGTAATTTGGATTCAACCTTACCAAAATTACAATCATACAATATAGAAGCAAACCTTTGGATAGTACAATGACTGTCATTTTAAGTCTTTGTCTTGGTCATTGATAGGTGTGATTAATCCTTGGCTTTCCTTCCTTTGTATAAACTTACTATAATATAATAGAGGCAATGTTAAGTCTCTTTAACACATCATCCCCAACCTCCTAGTTAACATTTTGAAGAGTTCAAAATCAAGTTACATTGCAAATACTTTGATCCTGAACAAAGCTACCTAAACTCCATATTCTTGTGAGAGTCTATTGAATCTAAATTGGATTGTTTGTCATGGAATAAAATGTTCAACATATTGCATGTTTGTTGAAATTGTAGTACCTCTATTGGTGCCGTCTTCTCCCATGATGACTTTTAAAGCCGAAATGACTTGTTGGGCTACTGGAGGTGGCATGGAAGTGGCATAAAGGTGAGCAGGACTGATTGACCTAATGTATTGAAGCAATTCCTGCATATTACCAAAATCTAATCAACAATGTTAAATATTACATGAAAACTATTAACTAGAAGGCTTATACAAGGCTTATACAGTAACTTTTAGTAACTTTTAGTAACTTTTAATACAAATAGGAAACTTTGAACACATCAATGTCTAGAAATAAAATGTGCTCATTTCTATAGATTTGAAAGTGCAAGCAATATTATTATTGTAACAAATGTTAAAACATCATAATCATTAAGAAAACTCAGAACCTTGGAGCCAGCAACATAACCTCCACATGATCCAAAGGCCTTCGTGAATGTCCCCATCACAACATGCACGTTGTCAGTATTCACACCTTGAAGTTCGCAAACTCCTCTTCCTGTCTTCCCAATTGCTCCAATACTGTGCGCCTCATCTAAGTAGAGATATGCCTGATATTTGTCTAGAGCAAATTATTTTCTATCAACAATTGAGTTAACCAATTGACGCAATAAATTCCGTGCATTGACAAGACCAAAAGCTGTGCAATTTCCTATAAAGTATAGAGCAAAAGTTTAGGGCAGCTTTCAGTCAAATGTTACTGTTATTGTTAGGTGGTGATCCCAGACAGGAACAAACCTTGTACTTTTTAGTAATCTCTACAATCTCCTTTAGCCTGCATATCTCCCCCTCCATGCTGTAGATTCCTTCAACTATCACAAGTATTTTTGTCCAAGGCCTGCCTGTAAGAGGTTGACCCTTCACAATGGCTTTCCTTAAAACCGTTTCCAGGTTTGAAGGTGCTGGAAGACAAGAGAGAATGAGTGAGACAGTGAATATGATCTTAAAGAAAATGCGCAAAACAAGATTAGATGATAGTCACCATAGAACAGGCAAAAAGTCTAACGCTCAAACACTGATAATTGATTCAATATCTGCGTAATACATAATTGGTGGTTAGTTATTTGTTAATCTTGTTGGGTGTAAATTATGCCAAATCTATGAGATGAAACCTTGTGTCCTGGAACCACGTGTAAACCTCCTAAGGTTTAACTAACTTTCTTGCTGAAATTTTTCTGACGTACAATTGTGATTGAAGATTGTCACGCTGGCACCAGAGCTTCGAGCACCCGCTACAATGGATGAATGGTTCAACTTGTCGCTGATAATCAATCCTCCCTAAAAAATCAGATTAACAAGAAGCTGTAGGGCTGCAAGTTCAAAGAATTGTCCCGAGTGTAACCAATTTTCTTCCTCCGTATTCTAACCTCCTAAGGTACAATTAATAAATATTGCATAGTGGAAATGGAGAAAATTCTCTTTTTGCAAGACAAATTCCTTGGTTAATTGGATGTACCGGGCCCACGAGAACAGGTATAGTTGCGGAATTTGTGGCAAATCCCATGCCGTACACCATTGCCGCAGGTTTACCTACGAACTTCGCAATAAGATCCTCCAGCTCGAGATGTAAGACATTTGTGCCTGTGTTTTGACAACAACATTATTAACTGCAATGCGTGTCGCACTATTAGTGACACTAGAAATCCACTGAACTCTGCTAATCTTGAGGATGCATGCTTTATGCAAGGTTACCATCTTCTCTTCAGTGAGTTAGTGCAGTTTCACCGCTTCTGATTTTTTCCATGTTTGCTAAAACTCTTAGAATTTTTTTACTCAATTGAATTCTCTTCATTTTTCCGTATCATTTCAACCATTAAACCAAAATAAAACAATATTTGGGGGAATATTGTTAATTTTATTACTAAAAAATCACAAGCAAACCAGGAATCCTCTGATGGACAAACTTGCAACCCTGCTAAGGGTTTCAAAGTTCCTGCTGGGAATCGTACACTGCGTCCGCATAAGCTTGGTAACAGATCCGCAATGATGAATACAAATGGAGGATTACTATTTTACCACAGTCCACTCGAGTAGCGCACGTACTAACGCCGAATTCCTCCAAAGACGTGATAACATGTGGTGTACAGTATTCGTCCTTGGCAGCAAAGCCGAGGTAGTTGTATGATCCTAGGTTTAAGCACCTACGAATTTTGCTTGTTGAACTGCATCATACGTAGTAAAGCAAGAAGGCCACCTCGTCAGTAATTTCTCGAAAATTCAATTGCTTATTATTAATTGGTTTTAGTAGGTGAAACTTTGGTACCGGTTGTCCAAATCAATCCACCAATGGTTACGAATTTGCAGAGACTCACACGCTGGTTTTCGCATCGTACGAAACCCTCTCTATCACGTCCATCCATGGAGCAGGTGCACTTGCGATTGGTCTATTGAAGCAGTCCTGGTCACCAAGCAACAGATGCTTTTCAATATCAAATGACTTGTTCAGTCCCCTCTCGAAACTTGGAGAGCTTGTAGTCAAAAATTGTTCAATACATTTTCAAGTACCTGATTAAGCAGGGACACATCGCTGGAATCACTAGCGATTCAAATTAAACAACTTCGATTACGACCTATTTTAATTCCACAAGGATTCTCGATGTTCTGCAGTATGTCAAGTTGGCAATGACTGTAGATGCTTTTGTAGTGTTATGATTCTGTCATTTGATTTCGACACGCTAAGCATGGCATTTGAAATTTTTGCATAGAGAGGTGAGTACTTGAACCCGAGTGTACATCCGTCGAATGTAGAAATCTTCAAGGCTTCTGCTGATCGGTGCATAACCCTGCAACACATGCCGTGCAAGTTCATGTTTGATTCTTATCATTGACAGAACTCTAAGAAGTCACGATCCTCTTTACACTATAATATTATTAGAATGCATGGAATCTCGAGCATCCATGGCCAGTCCATAATATATTTCTTTTCGAAATTTGAAGAGATAAGAAAACCAGACACTTCAGTATGATCGAGCGTACCTTTTGTCGAGTGTCGATTTCTCGATTGAACTTCAAGAACTCCAGCAGATCGAGCAGGTTTCCAGCCAAATAGACAATTAGATAATGCAAATAGCTAAAAAATGTCAAGTAAGTCGATGATGATTTCATTATCACGTTTGTGAATAACTGCCACGTTATTCGGTTCTACGCGGTTAAGGCCATTCAAATTATCATTGAGAGCGTGTTCTTAAGCCGCGCTTCATCCTTAAGCTTCATCCTCAGCTAAAATCGAAAAAAGATGTCGCGCACAAAGATGTTAATCCTGACTTTTGCTCTTACAGCCTCGCTCCAGTTGTTTTCTTGATGAAAGATCCTGATGCACTGAAAACCTTGAGACTACTAAAATTGCGCTCTAATCAAGGTTCTTGAAGCTGCAGCTACTTGCGGAGAAAAGTGAATACATGCATTCAATTTGAACCGAGTTCAAAACTCTTTCCGTGATTCTTTTTAAGGCCTAAGTTAACTCTGGCCGCTTCACTGCGTACATGACCATTGCTACATTACATCAGAAATTAAGAAGTCAGAAATATGCGTTAGCTCCTGCAACGATCTTGAAATTCAGCCCCTACGAAAACTCTGTGCACTATAATTTATGACGAATACTCGCTCGAGAATTTTCTGCATCGTATGCGCAGTGGAATGGAAGATCTTTATAGTGAGCGAGATGCAGATAGCATTGATGAATTGAACAACCTACAGACTTCTCACAGCCTCGCTCCAGTCGTTTTCTTGATGAAAGATTCTGGTGCACTGAAAACCTCAAGACTACTGAAATTGCGCTCTAATCAAGGTTCTTGAAGCTGCAGCTACTTGCGGAGAAAAGTGGAATACACGCATTCAATTTGAACCGAGTTCAAAACTCTTTACGAGAATCTTTTTAAGGCTAACGCTGACTGCTTCACTGCGTATATAACCACTGCAACACTACAGCAGAAATTAACAAAACTAGTGCAACATAACAATAGAAATTAACAAGTCAGAAACATGCGTTAGCTCCTGCAACGATCTTGAACTTCAACTCCTACGAAAACTCTGTGCAATATAATTTACGATGAATAATCGCTCGAGAATTTTCTGCATCGTATGTGCAGTGGAATGGAAGATCTTTAAAGTGAGCGAGATGCAGATAGCATTGATGAATTGAACAACCTGCAGGTTTCGAATTCTCTGTACAGTCGAGAGTTGATGTGGCATGCTCCATCTACACGAAGATAACTAAAGAGATTGTGCGAGTAGAGGACCTGATTTTCACTGTAAAAAATGCACAAATCCCGCCCCGATTGCCTCACGAGGAGACATGGCTCTGAGGACACTCGCTGGCAAGCAGATTCTCGGGACCCCGCTTTGTACTTAAGGACTGATGTCCATACGTATCTGTATCTCCATGCCAATGTGATCCACTATTCAATACCGTATTTGTAAAAACATAGCAATCACCATATTAGGTAAATTGGGAAAAACAGTACATTTTGGGACTTTCACTATTTTTGTCATTATATGAAATTTAGCGTATTACAAAAAATAAGCGTGCAATTTCTTGTAAAATATTGAAGTCTTAGTGATTACCTCCAAAAAATTTAAATAATTACAACCTTGAGCTATAGCTTTCCCCACATTTATTGTATGTAAGATTAAGGTGGAGTACAAAATGGTACCTCCGTTTTTCCCAATTTACCTAATATGGTGCTTTAAGGACTGATGTCCATATGTACGTGTATCTCCATGCCAATGTGATCCATTATTCATTATCGTATTTGTGAAAACATCGCATGTCATATGTCATATGTGGTATTTACCTCAATATGGACTATTCAAAGTCCATATGTAATAGTCGAAAAATTATTATTAGGATAAATTAGAGCCTACCAAGAGCTTTTTGGTGTTTGACAAATCAAGTTGTTATTTGGCTAGCGTGAGTACAAGAGAAGGGCATTCATACCCATTGCTATCTTGTATTAAGGATCTTAGCCACATGCACAATCCAAAATAATAATAAATGATATTGTGCTCATAAAATATGTAAATGTACTCACTAGTCATTATCCAAGTACTTCACTCATCTATTTAAATAAAGTAAAGTATAATTTATGATCATATTGTACAATTTTACCCATAGTTTTTGTCCAATTGGGAGAACATAATAATATTATTTTCATAGTTGCATTGAATTCAAAGGGTGAGCAAAAACTCAAATAGAAATAGGGGATTTGTGATTTTGTTTGTTGTAGTAAGTACATATCTTAAGACCTTTTTCAAGACTTTGGAGAGTCTTGGAGGTCTCTTGGAGGGCTCAAATTTAAATCAGTGATTGATTAATAAGGGTGACTAGTTTTTGCAAAATATTAGGGGATACTTACAAAACATCCAATATGTGTCCAAATTAAAAGACATGTAAAATTTTGGAAATGTGTACAAAATGTCAAGAGGTCTCTACGCGTAAATAGTTCACAATTACATGAATAATCTGTATTTAGCTCGGTATTTAGTTGAAAATGACATAAGTGAGAGTATTCAAGTTCAAAAAAGAATAATTATGGTTTGTGCCAAGAATGTAAGTTTGTTGTGATCTATGGAAAAACACATGGATATTCAAATTGTTCGTTAATAAAAAAACATGAGAAGTTTTGCTTCAAAAAGAGCAATAAATTATATTGTATTCATGGTCAATTTTGATTGAATCTCCAAAAAAAACTCCAAATGTAATCATAGAATATTACATACACAAACTATAGTTACAAATATGTGCTAACTCAATTCCAAACGTGTACTACAACCAAATAAAGTTATTAATTCATTCTTTTCTATTTGTAGTGAGACAACTACCACATATTTTTTAGAAATACATATACCTGTATACTAATCATGTTACAAAAAGTACTACAAAATATAAAGTGAAGCATTTTCTGTTGGAGAATCAAATGCCAAAGCCACATAAACAATGGCAAGAGATGCCAACTTTCATGAAGAGTGTCTACGCTATCATATCAGTAGACACGCTTGAATTCAAAAAACAAATCTGATTTAGTACAAGAGTCTTACTATAAGAGTATTATAACCTTGATGGAGAATATCTTTTTAGAGGAGATCATAATAAAGAACAACGGTTATTTCTCATTATTGAGGACTACAGTACTTTGAAATTACGTCATCCTTGTTTTGAAACTCTTTGTCTATCATTGTTCATCTTTGAAAAAAATTGAACCACATTCAAGTGTTTGTATTACATTGAATAAGAGACAATTCACACTCTGGTATTCCTAAGTTCCGTTAAATTTTTAAAATTGGTTGAAGTTTGGCTGCACATTGTATCCAAAGTTACCAATTCTTGGTACACTTAGAAAGGCCTACATAGTATTTACTTTTGGAAACTTTAGCATCAAGAAAGTGGATTTTTTTGCTCAAAATTGTGTATGATAGAATCAAATATGCAACTTGCTCAAATTCCAAGTTTTCCAACCAATTTCTTTGCATGAAATATTTAATCCTTTTTTCTAATAATTAATTTTGCACTTTCACAACTCAACAAAGCTAAAATACAAAATTCAATTCTAGGCTTGCATTAAAACTTGTAATATTGGGACATGAAACATGTGCACTGCCCTTTAGCAAATACCAAAGTAACCACTATCATCTCATTTTGATAATACAATCCATAATGCCAAAGAAAGACAACATTATGAGACTCAGACATACTCTCCACGTCTTATGCATGGTTGTCCCTAGCACTAAATAGGCTCCATTGAGGTTGCACCAATGTTTGCGGAGAACCACTAAATTTTATTGTTAGTCTATGAAAATGCAAAAAAAATTGGTTGAGCTTTGAAGAACTTACAAGATATAAACCTAGAAAATTCTTAAGAGCATGTCTGGTCATAATTTAGATACAGGCTGTATCAGATATAGGCATATGAAAAAATGGTTGAAAAGATGAAGCGAAGGATACTCGGCAATGAAGCTTAAAAATCTCTCCAAGTACTGGTCTACAATACATGTTAACCCCTAAAGGACTGAGCCTTTTCTTCAAGTTAAAATCACTGATAACTGCCATTTCTAGGGGAATGAGTAGAAAAGTAGGAAAATTTGTTTTTTTTTAAGATCCAACTGTAGGATCTTGCTTGAGACTGCCAGAGGAATTTGTGGGAAAAAACAAAGTCATTTTAAATGGAGAGGAGTGAGATATTTACATTTAAAGTGAAAAAAGAAAAAGTTTTTTTCCCTACTGTTCAAAAATTTCAAAAGTCTTTGACCACTCTTATATCCAAAAAATTACTCTACACAAAGTTGAGGATTATTTTTCCCATACACGAGATCAAGTTAGTTATATGTGGGAGAATTTTCAAATGAATTGGAACTATACAACACATGGGAAAAAATAGTAAGTAAAAAGAAGTAGAGAATGAGTCAAAATACTAAATTGTTAAGAATTTAATTACTAAAATGAAAAATGCAATTCTCAATGGTTGTGATGTTGCGATAAACAATCTACTTCTTTTGATTTAGTTTTTTTTCCAAAATATTGAAAATTGAGTAAAATAAAGGACTTCAAAGTTTATTTTAGAGTAGAGAATCCCTAACTACCCACAAACAAAAACTCCTCATAACTTTGATCTCAATTGAAATTGAATGATTCAAAGCTACTCATGTATAAAAAAAATTTAAAGAACCAATTTCAAAAAACAAAATTCAAAAAATGTAATTTTTAAAGTAATCTTTGGGCTGCCTGGACAAGCAATCCTCCCCAAATTTTCATAAAGTCATGCATAATTTATTCATCAAATGTTGAAATGAAGAAAAAATTAAATTCCCACATAGATCTTTGAATTCCCCACCTACAGTAAAAGTTTCAAAAAATTGCACAAAATAGTTTAACCATAGGTACATGCCCAAAATCCATTTGTCCCCCAAACGAACAAACAGTCCTTTAGGGGTTAAACATGTATTTGTTAATTTGGGAAAAAATCCTAATTTTGGGACTTCTAATTTATTTTGTTTTAACCCCAAAGTGTCATTGAGGACAAAAATTGTCCTTGACCAATTTTGGAGGTTCAATTAAACCTAACAAAATTATTATTTTTAGTAGTTTATATTTTTGAAAAGTTCTTTTTGAAGTTTAGTTTTAGCTTCAACAATTTGATTTTGCAAATGATTGATTATGATTTTTCTATTCAAGATTTTGTGCATGGGTGTTCATTGCAATCTTGACTTTATGTAGTGTTGAGGGCTCTTGGGAATGAGCCTCAAGTACACTAAATCTTTGAGAAAAAATCACATTAGAAATTCATTTAAAAAATTGTAGAGTAGATTTTGAGAAGTTATAAATTGATTGTGGTTATACATGTTAGGCTCTTTAACCTCATATTTTTTTGGTGACCAACTTTTTTGATTTGACATGTGAAAAGAAGATTGAAAGACTGCAAATCACTTTCACAGTTTTAACACGCTCATGATCAAACATTATAATCTTTCAATCCATAAGAGATATTGTTGTGTTTTCTTTTCTAATGTGATCTCTAACATGTCTAGTTTGATTATGTACGGCTACAATTCAAAAAGAATTGACAACACTTATCAAAATATTGGCTTTTAGTTCAAATTAGAGAAAATCCCTAGAAGCCTTGGAAATGCAATGTCACTTTGGGGTCAAGAGTTTTTAGATGATTTAGAGTGAATTTTATGATGATTTCTTCAAAACCTTACATCAATGATGGAATACCTTGAAGAAAGTATCAAAAAAATCACTTTAAATCACCAAAATCTTCTCACAAATGTAAAATTCAATATCTTCAAATTTTGCTTTAGGAAAAGATTTTTCCCAAATTAATGAATACCATGTCACTTTGTTATTTTTAGAAATTTGTTAAGTATACAGATTATACTTATTTTGTATAGTGAGTGATAGTGTGGGCAAAGAGATTGTGGAATCAGCTGTGATGCATGTGGCTGCAAGCAGCTGCAGCAACTTCCAACCTTCCCTAGCGTTGGCAAGAAGGAATAGTGCCTTGAAACCTGTCCAATCTCATGGGTACAAGGCCTCACAACCAGGGATTTAGATTTCAATGCTCTTGAGGGACTGCAACTTGCAGTCTTCAGTGACGTCATGAAGGTACTTAGTTACATCCACTTTACTTGCATCCACTTTACATCCATGGATGGTACGTGGAGAACATATAGTGCATGACACTTATAGCCAACAATTTCCAAATTTGAGCTATCAATTTAAACTTTGTCAAAGAGAAACTACCAAAAATCCTAAAAATCTTAAACTACCAAGATGAATCCAAGACTATCAAGTTGAAGTCTTAGTTTTGTTCTTTTCACATGTGGAATTACTTTTGAGGTAATGGGTGTATGTGTTGTGCTTTATAATTTCTTATTATCACAATTTAGTTGGTTATATTAGGTGTCTTGCACTAGACATGAAGTAGACTGTCTTAGAATGATTCTTTTGATAATAAGGATTTCCAAACCTTGGGGAAGATGTAGTTTTCTTGAGGCATTTTTTTTGGAGGGAATTGCAATCTTCTCATACAAAATTCAAGTCTTTAATGAGAAACCAAAAAAATTGCACACCTAAGAAGGTGCAAAAAAGTGCAAGCATTGTCTTTCTTGCTTAAGAAAACAAGGAAGCCATTAACACCATATTAAGTAATCTAGGAAAAAGGGAGGTACCATTTTGTACTCCACCTAGAACCCAAAAAGTCATCTTAAACCAGATTCAAAGGTATTAGATTCAGTTTGAGCCATTAAAATTTTTTCCCTCACCAATTCCTCCTCTCAAGTGAGGACACATGTACCAAAAAAATGCTGGAGCTCAATTCTAGGTGATCACCTAAAACTTTCAAAAGTCCCAAAAAGTACCCTTTTCCCAGATTACTTAATATGGTGTTCATTGTGAAAAACAAACTCTTTTTCTAACAAAAAATTCCAAAGGGAAAAAATGAATTTACCTACAAAACGTACTAAGGTTTGAACCCTATGATATGTACATTTTTTCAATCTATGGTGGTGCCTTGAAGAAACTAAAGAATTTTTCAATGACTTTATATATTTTAAAATGAGATATACTTTTGGCCAACTATTATTTTAGAAGATATCCTCTTTCCTTTTAAGAAAGGATACCTTAAAAAAAAGAACAATGTTGATATTTATTCTCCCTCAATATGTAACCAATCTCTTAATTTGAGGGAATTAGGAAAAATACCAAGAATGATACTATAGCAAGGATCCTAACCATGCATCTTCATTTAAACAACATACTCTGAGAAAATCTAAAATTTTCATAATTTTTGGAGGGACAATGACCCTTTGGCACCATGCATTAAGTCTTTGTTATTTAATTGATTGTCAAAACACTAAGCATCTAGTGTATGGATCACTCTAATTACCTATCTAGTCATTATTGATTTAAATCAATTTTGAAATTGTAAACATTTATATTTATAGTATTGAGAAAAGTGCAACTCTCAAGTAATACTTTTAAACAACTTGCTTCTTAGCACTTAAGCATTGGACATGTGATAGCCTTGTACTCCAAACTAACTAAATAATGTACTATAGGATTAACTTCCAATATTAGACAGGATAAATCATAAATTGGGCTTCATTTTATCTCTTTCACAAAAACATAATCGAAAAACATTTTGAGGTGTGAAACCTCTTTTGAAATCCAAATCGACTCTTAGAATGATAATTTGCACTCCCTCCTAAAATTTGATTTAATTTGTGAAATATATGAATACATATCTATATACATATCACAAAATGAAAGAGCGCGTGTATAAGAATAAAAAAGCTTTGTGATTGGTTAGACTCATTTACTTTTCTATATCTCACTAACCCAATAAGATTGAGGGTATTTGCTCTTATGGCCTTCAAAGGAGACCTTTGTAATTTGTTCATATTGATTTGTTATTTGTAGGAGTGTTACAAATTTTCAATTTGATGAGTTACAACATTTGCATGCTTTAACCCCTAAAGGACTAGTGTCCCTTTGGGTAATGAATGGGATTTTGGGCATGTACCTATGGCTAAACTATTTTGCGTGATTTTCTGAAACTTTTATTAAAGATGGGGAATTCAAAGATCTGTGTGGGCATCTAATTATTCCTTCATTCCGACAGTTATTGAAGGAGTTATGCATGAATTTCTGAACAAGCAGGCAACCAATTTTTTATTTTATTTTATATATAACATTTTTTCAAAATAAAATCTGAAATTAGTTCTTTAGATTTATACAAATGTGGGGAGCTTTGAATCATTCAATTTCAATTTTATGAGTGAAAAGTTTTAGTTTGCGGGCAAGTACAAAACTCCCATACCGCCATTCCTTTTGAATTTGGTGCTTTACTTTTTTGAGCTCTTTGTGAATTTTTTTTTACTTATTTTTTTCCAAGTTGTAGTAGATTAAGATTCTTTGGTTTTCACCATTTGAATCAAAGTAATTCAGATTTCTAAATTATACATAAATCCTCCAATTTTGCCTAGTGTATATGCAAATTTTATGACCTTACAGCATTGCAAGATTTTACAAAGTATGATTCACACCTCCAATTCATTTAAAAATTCTCCCGCAATTACCTAACTTGGTCTTCTACATGGGAGAAATAAACCTCAACTTTGCGTAGAGCATTGTTTTTGATTTAGGGGCAATCAAAGGCTTTTGAAATTTTTGGTCAACATGGGAAAAAACTTTTTTTTTCACTTCAAATACCAATATTTCACTCCTCTACATCTAGAATGAGCTCATTTTTTTTCCACAAGTACCTCCCATAGTCTAGGGCAAGATCTTACGATTGGATTTCCAAAAATGATTGTTTTTCCTACCTTTCTATTGATTCCCCCAAAAGTGGCAGTTTTCAATAACTTTCACTAAAAAATGAGCTTGATCTTTTAGGGGTTAAGGTAGGAGGCTCAAATTTAGTTTTGGGCTCTAATCACATCTCCTACTAGGAATGAGTGACATGTTCTTTCAAATATCTGTTACTATTATTGATGACTTAGGTAGCTCTATAAGGGAATAGTGTCAATTTGTGAGTATGAATTTTTTTTTGTTACTTTGGACATATTTAGTCAATTCAAACATGTCAATTTGGATAGTTTCTCTTGAAGTTAATTAGGCTTACTAGATTGGTAAGCCTACCTAACTAATCAATAACAAGGATAAATATTTGAAAGAACATGGCGCTTATTCCTAGATTTGGAATGCAATTAGAGCATGAACAAAATTTGAGCCTCCTACCTTAGTGCAAAGGATTCCACCAATAACATTAGAAAATGCAAAAATGAGTCCCAAAGGATCTAGATAAAAAATGAAAATTGAATCTTACAATTCATTGTACAATGGTGCTTGGATAAGATCAACATTTCAAGCTAGAAAAAAGTCACTACAAGAAAAACATGGTTGACTTTACAAAAAGTTGACAAGAATTGTGACCTAATCTACATCATATTGTAAATTAGGTCACAATTCTTGTCAACTTTTTGTAAACTTGACCATGGTTTTCTTGTAGTGAGTGTTGACCATATTCAAGCATTGATCATAAACAAACACTCCTTTTGCATTACTTTCTCTAATTTTGGTGGTTGTAATTTTGGAAATACTTTCTCATTCATGTTTCTAGTACACTAACCAAATACCTTTCTAAATGATAAGTCAAAACGGGCATTGATGAGAAGCAGACGTTGACTATATGCAAGCACTTGAACTTAACAAAACATGCTTTGCGCATCAGGGGAGTGCGACTGTGATCTTATCTAACGTTAACCAACCAAGCACCCCGCCTGTGTTAGCTCTCACCGACGTTATCGTCCAAAACTTGAGCCTTCGTCCTGGAAGAGCACGCCTCTGTCAGAACGAACGAACGAAAGATATCTCCGTCAGTCGATATGGAACATGCCTCTGGCGAAGCGGAAAACGCCTCCCCCTCCGAAGGTCGTCGTCCCGTTCTAGGGTTTCCGCAACCGAAGCTCCAACTTAGTTGACTCGATGGCGTGCATTTTGCAATTGGCTCCTGCTCGATCGCTCGCTTTTCTTACGATTCTCGGTCGTTTGTTAGAACAAGAAGAGCGCTTCTTTCTCTGCTTATAATTCTAGGTCTATTCTATCTTACTTACTTTATAAAGGGAGGATCGGTTGAAGCAAGTTTCTCACATTCATAGCAAATTTTCTCGCATTTATAGCAAATTTTTGCAAGTTCTGCACGGCGTGGTGAGGATCAGTCGGTGACGGGGAGAGTTCCGTGAATTGTATTCACAGATGATCGTGGTCTGAATTGTGGATCCGTAGGTTTCTTCTTCGCTTTGGCTGGTCTTGAGCTGGAAATTGTTGTTCAGGACAGTGTCGGGGATTGTCAATTTGTTCGAGTTTTAAATGTATTGCACGCTCGGCTGGAAGACATGGATTCTTGAAGTTTGGTTAGTGAACTGTCACGGTTTGATCTCCAGGTACGCCATATTATGTACTCTCTGTTGTTGTGTTTTTTGTAGTGATTTTGATATATTAATTTGCTGCGAATTAATTGGAATCTTAAATGAAGTGACCAATTGTACGCTTCAGTTGTAGTTTATGATAGCATGTTCTAAGTTGCATTACGATTGGTGGCACCTTATGAGATTCGTATTTTCTTCCCTTAAATTTCCGTGAGATCGCAATTGCGTAGTCCGATGTAATAGCTCAACCGGATACTTGTAGTGCGAGCACATTGTAGATCAAAGAGTTTCATTGATACTTCCTGGCGAGGTTCAATGGCTGTATCGTAGTCAATGTGATGCTAATTGGTCTCTGCCTTGTGAGCAGCTCTTTTAAAGCGGAGACCAAAAAGTGCTTCTTCCAGATTAACAAGCAGCGCAACAATTCTGCGAAGTAGACACATCGAGACTTGGTTTCCAGAAAGCAGTGTTGCAACAATGGGCCCCTCTAGATACGTCATTGTGCTTCTCACATTTGTGACGATCGGTATGGCTGGTGGTAAGTATTCCTGGTTGTGATTGTAAGGATATTATGTGCGAATTTCTCTCCCAATTGCCGAAATAAGGGTATGTTCACACTTGGTGTTAGGAGGAGTATTAGCAATATGAATGCAGTCTAAAAGTGTGTCCAAATGCACCTATTTTTCCTTCACTAATACCACTCTTAACGCCAAGTGTGAACATATCCTAATATTTTTGTGATGGTTATAATTTTCAACATTTGAACTTTTCGCAGGAGCGTTATTACAGCTAGCGTATCTGAAGAGGTTAGAAGAAAGTAGTGGTACGTTGCATCATCCTTAAACAAAGCATTCATTCGCTTTAGTTAGTGATAACTTGTTCTATTACTTCTCTACATGATTTGTTGGCGTTCTTCAGCTTTTTTTCGCTCCTCAGGTAGAGCATTCATGTTATTTCTCTTCCTTGTTTGATCCTACTTCTTCAATAAAGCTGAGTTTATACTGATTTAGAGAATGTCAACAGGATCCGGGCTTTTCAATCTCAGAAGAGATTGGTCGGACTTCGATAATCAAACTTTGGCATCGGGTGAGACATGATTTTCCTGGTCTATGTGATCGTCTTGTAATTGCTGCTGCAGGGGAATGATATTATGCTAGAATAGCAGGAGGTCATCTTTTTTATAATTCTTGAGAGCTGGATCCAGTTTTATATGTTACCTTTATACGCTCTGCAGGATTATCTCTTTGGCACAACGATGAAGGTGCAAGAACACTGCGTGTTGGACTGGTAGGCGTTTTTTTCACATCTTAATTTATCGATTGGAGATGTTACGCTTCGTACTGTTTCGTTCAGTCGCAGATCATTTATTAAGTCCTGCCCTAAATAAAATCAAGACACTTGAGCACCATTCCTTGCTCTAGACTAACTTTCTAAGTATTTCATTGTTGCAAGTACAACTGATTGACTTGATGATTTAAATAGAGGAAGTGTCACTCTGCCAACTACTGCTCCGTATAGAGCAGCTAGACAATATTCGTTACAATCAGTCCTATTTGTGTATCAGCTCATGAGCCTTCTGCTGATTGCCATCTGTGTAGGTCAAGCAAGAAATTATCAGTTGGCAACCAAGAATCATTCTTTTACATAACTTCCTAAGTGCTGATGTAGGTTCATTTCATTCCTGCATGCACAACTGCAAATTCTTTCAAAACAATTGTCGTGTATATGAGTATGGCCTTTGACCGTACATGTTAATCAGAAAGTTGCACATCCTTCATTGGTATAGGAGTTTGTTGTATTGGTAGTTTGATAGCCCGAAATATTCCATGTTGTGGTTGGAGAGGAATGTTCCTCTTGCCCTCACTTTTGCTGTATACAAGCCCTCTTTCTATGTGGATACCTTACATTAAACCTCTAAAGTGATTCACTCTTTTGTGCAGGAATGTGATCACCTAATCACTGTTGCACGTCCAAGGCTTGCAAAATCGACAGTTGTGGATGCTAACACAGGCAAGGCACGTATGCCATCTATTAGCTTTTCTTTATGTACGTGGTCATGTTTGCCAGGTTTGTTGCTTCTCAGAGGGATATTTCTTATGGCTCCTACTCCATAATTGAGCAATCTTGTCGACGCAACTAGATGTTGATTCGCCTGCTTGATCATCATGCAAGTGAACCCGGAATTCCAGATATTCTCAGCAGAGTTTGAAGAGAGAGTTGTTTACAGTCATTAACATATGCTCTGTGATAGACTGTACACTGCCTTGTTAGTTTCATTCATGAAACCCTAGCTGACAGCTTCTTTTCATGATCAATGTCAACAGGGTATAGAGAGTAAGGTTCGAACTAGTACTGGCATGTTCCTGAATTCACAGGATCGCAGGCATCGTACTGTTCAGGTGAGAAACTGATGAAAAATCTATCTCTGTCAGTGAGTTTATCTATTGTTGTATGCCTATTGGTGGAGTTTGTGCTTTGTCATTCTTTGATTGGCGATGGCTTGCACCTTTTATCTCAAGTATGCGGGTTTGATTCTTGCATGGATCTTGTCTTCAGGCTGTTGAAACTCGGATTTCAGCATATTCCATGGTACCTGTCGAGAATGGGGAACTTCTCCAAGTTTTACGGTGAGTGTTAAGGAAGTATTTATTGTCAATGATTTCAATTGCTACTGAACGAGGCTGTGCACTTGTCTATTTTGAGTTCAAGTTCAGTCCAATATATGTTGCCCAATTCTTCTCATAGGGTTTCTCCAGATCCAAAATGTTACTTCGCGGTTCTGAGCATCATTAAATATATTTCTTACCAGGTATGAGTCGGATCAATATTACAAAGCACATCACGACTACTTTTCTGATGAGGTATAGTCTCTTTCGTCTCCGGAAATGTCGGATAGAGTTAGGCCTGCTCATTTGTAGGAGACGAGTATTCTTGCAAATAGTGTACATTATATGCATCTTTTCTAGGTAGTTACGAAGTCCTGGAGCTGGTTACTTATGAAGAGGGAATTTAAGAGACAACCAAATGTCAGTGCTGATGATTCTAGAGATCACACACATGGATTTAACACAGGTCTTCTTGTAAATTTTTTATTTGAAATTTGTTGATTCACTCTGTACTGGTTGATATTTGGTCAAATCACTCTTTCTACACTTGAAGCCCTTAAGCCACTTGCCAGATGTCTCATCATTTGCAGTGTGCGACCTTGTTTTGCAGTTCAATTTGAAACGGGGTGGGCAGCGTGTGGCAACAATGCTCATGTACTTGACCGAGGGGGTTGAAGGGGGTGAGACGATTTTCCCAGGGGTACAAATCTGTCTATCTTCTCAAAGTCCTTCCGGTCTCTCCTGCAATTTAGAGCGTTAAAACTGTAGTAGACACTCCATCTATTTTCTGGAATTTTGCCCAGTTCTCCCCGCTCATTTATTCTGTTGTGTTGGTTATTGATCTCAGGCTGGAGACAAAGAGTGTAGCTGTGGTGGAGAAATGAGAAGAGGCGTCTGTGTAAAACCTAAGCGAGGTGATGCGGTCCTCTTCTGGAGCATGGTATGTGCCTCTTCTTGTTTCTTACTTACTATTTTTCTTCACTCTCAATGATTTGGGGAACGCTGCATCTGCACCATCCTTCATCCAGCTATCTCTCTTTTCAATAAAATTTGCGCTCATTTTTAGTTACATCCTAAAACACATAATTTTTAGTACTCACTTTCCAAGATTGCACTGTAACATAACCAACTACATGTTACCGGTGTTTAACCGCGTAGTACCCGAACTAAAAACAGAAATTCCACTTTCAAGGATTATACTCAACTAGCTTGACCCTTGCCAACCATCTGCCTAATAAAAACGCTCCTATGCTTAGTACTGCACTTTCATGGAAATAGTCCAAAAAGTTGAAGACTGATGTTTTGCATATTTTGAAGTGAAACGAAAACTTTAAATAAGAACGTCAAACATCAATTTAATGAAATACTGTTGTCAAAACAAAAAAAAAAAAAACAGTACAACGAAAGGGAAATAGGAACTCAAACCTCCAATCTGTTGCGAAATATTCCTGACATTTAAGATTGATGGACAAAAAGACCCAGTTGTGGTGATATAAATTTTCTAAACCCCTTCCATTTAATACTAGAGGCCACACATTCTTCTTTCCAACATTAATGATTTATTTCAAGGGAAAATTTCATGGATACCCCTGAAGTTTGCAATACTCTCATAGATACCCCTGCTTTTTCAGAAATATCACAAATACCCTTGGACCAAAGGAAGAAGGGAAGTGGCATGCACAATAAAACAAACGCCCTAATTTTTTCGTCCAAGGGTATTTATGATATTTCTGAAAAAGCAGGGGTATCTATGAGAATATTGCAAACTTCAGGGGTATCCATGAAATTTTCACTTGTTTCAACTCCTGCAGTTGTGGAAGCAGCCATGTTTGATTATTTAGGCAATTAATGGTTGAACTCTTCGAGTGGCAAGCATAGTTCTATTTTTCAAGGGTGTGTGTTTTCTGTGTGTGTCGATGTGCAGAAACTGGATGGATCGGTTGATCCATCAAGCCTTCACGGTGGGTGCAAAGTTCTGGCAGGAGAGAAGTGGTCATCTACCAAATGGATGAGGCAGCGGTCTTTTGAGTAAAGGTTTAGGCAGGAGGAGACAGTACAAGCTTTTTATACATTTCTGCTGATGTGACTAGCCTGGGATGCACCTAGTGAGAGATTTTTGCGTAGAACACTTTATAACTTCGATGCCAGCTTCAGGGACGTTGAAATGGTTGCCACAATTTCCAGACATATTTATTTGCCGCCGTGTACCCTAAGTATGGCAGATAATGAGTGGCGCAAGGAACTGGAATATCTGAGGTTAGAATCTAATAATTTGGTGAATACTTGAAAGGAAGTCTAGGAATCTATGCACAGCTTGAACTCACTTCTCAATTCTTCTAGGTACTGCACTGACTTATCCTGTTTTGGGAGGGTGTAATAATGGAGGTACTGCAACATTAGAAGATGTTACACGTTTGTTAATTAATTACTTTTATTTTGTGGAAGGAAAACCTAGTGCAAAAATTAGATGCTCTAAAGATTTCTCAAGTAGCCATTTTTGTTTTGCGAAACTAAATTACTACAGAGGTTACAGATTTGCCAAGCACTATTTTAGCTCATGTGGCATATGACAGGGCAGGTAGATTCTATCGGCTATAATTTGCTCTCATTGGTATATAATTTTCAAAATACTCAGATGTTGGAATGGAACAGTGAGGGTATGTAAGTCCCACATGGGAGGGGCCAGGATTAACTGACCAGTGACCACCCTTGTCGCCCTTTTCTTGGATGAATGGGGTTAGTCAATTGCTTTCTAAGGTTGTGAGATTAGGGTGAAAAAGTTCCACTTTTTCACACTTTTTTGAGAGATTAGAAAAAAACTATCAAGAGACCTTGATTTTGTCTAGGACCCCGTAGGAGCATATTATTGAACATTCTAGAAACAAGGGCAAAATATGACTTTTATCCTTGGAGAATCACAAAACTTTTCTACCTTGGCCCAAAGACATGGATGTATTGTACTATACCAAGCAAGCATGAATTGTCCGGTGCCTTGCTGCAGTTCAAAGAACTTCACATAATATATAGCAAAACTTGAGATTTTGTTGTTTTGAATCATAGAGATTGATTCTTATGAAGTCCCAACCAAGCATACCAAATTTTGATTCCAAAAAATCAAAATCCTATTTTTGGTGAATTATTTTGTATTAAATTCATGATTTTACATGAAAATTGATTGAAGAAAATTGGTGATGAATTTTTTAGATTTGATTGCATGGGTATGTTGGAAACGTCCATATGCACATTTTCCCTTCTAAAATGAACCCCCTTAAGTAACAAAATTATGATTGACAAAGAATTCAATGTAGGTTGTGGTAAGACTAAAATTTGTAAAGTAGATATTTCTATTTTTTAACTGGTTTTTGGCTAAGTAAACATATTGTCATTTTCAAAGGTACAAAGTTAGTCACAATGTATGAATCAAATAACAAAAATTGATTATCATAAAGGAATATCTATTTTACAAATTTTGGTCTTACCACAACCCACATTGAACTCTTTGTCAATCATAATTTTGTCACTTAAGGGGGTTCATTTTAGAAGGGAAAATGTGCATATGAATGTTTCCAACATACCCATGCAATCAAATCTAAAAAATTCATCACCAATTTTCTTCAATCAATTTTCATGTAAAATCATGAATTTAATACAAAATAATTCACCAAAAATAGGATTTTGATTTTTTGGAATCAAAATTTGGTATGCTTGGTTGGGACTTCATAAGAATCAATCTCTATGATTCAAAACAACAAAATCTCAAGTTTTGCTATATATTATGTGAAGTTCTTTGAACTGCAGCAAGGCACCGGACAATTCATGCTTGCCTGGTATAGTACAGTACATGGGACAGTGCTTGATGCCCCATTCATCTCAGCAGAGGTTCATTTCAAATCAGCCCACGGTAGAAGGGGCCTGTTGTTTTATGCTCATTTCTTGAAGATTATTTTTCCCCTTTTCGTGAATGAACTCTCAATTATGGGGGTTATAGTTATTATCACGTGGATCATATTTTAAACCCTTCGGTACTTGCAATGTTAAGTTTTAAATCTCATATTTTCACCACCGTTGGTTTGAACATATGAGTATTATTTTAACAACTGTAAGTACAAAGTGTCCATAATGTGGATAGTGAATAATTTCCTTTGCTTATCGTAAGGAAGTATGTATTGGATAACTTCAATCCAATTGTGCTTAGAAAGTTATTTTCTATTCTTCAGCTGTATGAGCATCTCCAATGTTATCTTCCTACGATCTAATACACTTCAAGCACGGATGGTAAGTGCTTCAAGCCTCTCATAACACTCTCATAGCACTTCATCCTAGTGACTCAAGTGGACGAAGCTATTTGATGATTGTAAAATGGTGAGCCATGAGCAGAATTTCAAGATTTTGTGAGCAAGAATAGATTCTCAATACATAATCAATGGAATAACTAAAAAATCAAAAAAAAATTCAAGAGGTGATAGTTTAAAATGCCCAGTCATAGAGCCCTTCTGTACACGGTCATGGATGGAATATATTATTTTGACAAAATATCTCAGGACAATGCTCACGGCTCACAATTCCCACTCATGAAATAGCATTCCCATGTGTCAAGCAATGGCCCTTCAAAATACCATTCATTCCAGGTTTAGTGATCTTTATCCTATATTTCCGTTGGTAAATAATCAATTGACTACTTGTAACGTGCATTTGGAGTGCACAGTTGAGAACAAGAAGTGTTGCAGATGATTTGAGTTATTTGATCTTGGGTGCTTTGATAATCATGCAAGGCTGTGAATGGACAGAAAAAAAACTCGCACAAAATGAAGTTCTTGGATCTGAAATATTCTTAGGCAAGAATTTTCATGGTGTATTTTGCTTCAAAAGCTCAAGGCTTACATATTTCCATCCCCGTACTGCTAGGGGTTCGTATCATTCGGATGTAAAGGGGTGACAATTTCGCTCAGCTCACATTTTATTCTGCAGACATTCAGTGAACATATAAAACACGTTTCAGCCTGCACTACTTTACATTTTTGGTAGAGTCTATCTTTTATAATTAGAGGCACATACACTAACAGGAAAACCCTGAATGGTAAAATGAAACACCAGCAGCAGGAAGAAGGGTGAGCAGAATGATGTATCCGTCATTGCACTTCTATTAAAGCATTCATTAACTATACTGGAAACAGCAAGAGTAAGGCCTAGCAACAATTGAATCTTCACAATTTCATACGCCATGCAGGGATTCACGGTTGTATTACGAAGTAACTGGCATGGTCTTGAATTCAAGACCTTCCAAGCACTCAGATGAATTTTCATTCTGCCTTGCTGAGATAGCAAAAGCAAATAATTACAAGCAGCACCCGTTTGATGCTATAAAACTCCACTTTGGATAAATTAGTGGAAAATCTCAATCTACTCAAATAGGTTGAAACCCCCATTGTCGAATTTCCTCATGATATGATTGTGAGTAAACATACATTTATATAAACAGCTGGTTGGAGCTGCATTGAATGCAAAGAATCGAAGACCCGTTCAATCAGGCCAACAATGGTGTGTATTCGCTCAGCTTGTCCTTCCTTGTTTGAGCGTAGTGAGCTAAGTAATGCGACTGCAAAAACACACGATGAACTTCGAGTCAGCAATTTTCTCGAAAAAAAAAGATGCTAGTGTAAGGTGATGAACAGTTTGCCTAAGATTATAGCAAACTCCTATGAACCATGCAACCATTTTGTTACAAAAGTCCGGAATACGAACCTGCATAAGAAGGATAATGTCGAGGGAGACGGTTCCTATGCTCCCCACAAGCCACGGTGCTTTGGTGATTAGCTCTTGCCTGTACAGTCAGTGACGAGATGTCGGTCAGTAAACTTTGCGGTATAAAGAAGTGCAGAACATTAGACCACTTCTTACTCTCGGCATGCTATAAAATGACATTCCAATATTATTAAGATGCGGCCAATAGTTTGGAGCTGGATGGAAGCACACATACCAAGAGTAAAGTCGCATAGATATGGAGAGGCCATACGTGAAATTAGCCGCAATTGCACAGCAAACCATAGCTAGTGATAAGCCCTCTGCGGAACCGCGATCATTGTTCTTAATCACTTGTGATATTCGAGACCCAAGGTACAATGATGCAGATGCCCATCTGCAGAAACGAACTTCGATAATAAATTCTTCCTGGTCCCATCTCCAAAAGTATAATCAGAGGATCCACATGAACTAAATGATCTCATCACCTATGAACAAGACAAAGACATCGCCGGTACTGCCAAAAACACTTGAGTAAAAAGTGATTAAAAGAAGTCAAGCAAGTCTTTCGTCCAACCACTCCAGCAGTACACCAAATTGGCAAGTTGGACACAGAAGTAGAGTCTGAGCAAGAAACGTACCCAAGCACGGTCCCAGCATTCATAACCCATAATGTTCTTGGATCTTGACAGATAGTCAGCAGTCTTCTTCCAACAGTCAATCCCATCGTGCTAATACCAGATTGATTGCTCGACCCGACACCAAGATTGGCAGTTCTAAGACAAACGAGGCCAACAAGGCTGACAACAGCAGCAAGAGCAGCTTTCCGAACACGTCTACCATGTTTCCTAAGGGGACCATGATGTATTCTGAGAATTGGTCCAGCAGGAGGACCGTACTCCAAGCCATATTGCATGATAACCCGTCGTAGCTGCCTGTTCATGGAAAGAGACGGAGATGTATGTGAAGAAGATGCACTGGGATTCTCACACTCTGAACTCTTATCACCCAATCCCTGGTTAAACAGCAGAGGTATTGCATCTCCAAGTTGATATTTTGCCAAATGTTTTTGCCATCCTCTTAATTGTTGCTCCCCCTTATTGTCAATATCTCCGGGAAAGCATGTACCTGAAGCCCATAAACGATTTGACCTATTGGTTAGCAGTCGCAACGGCGCCAAGCAGTAGATTCAAGGCCTGGCTCTAAAGCAATTGTATAGCACTGCGTACACCCCGGTTCATTCTCGTCAATGCAGACAAAGTTCCTTATCCTAACTTTGACATAAAGATTTCTCTAAAATGTTGCATAGCGCATTATGAAATAATTGCACCTAAGATTTTACCTGACGGGACAGGGGATGGAGAGCACACCACGACTCCTCCCATTGGCTGCTTGGCATTCTCAAGTGTAGAATGCAGTAAAAAAATTTCCTGATCGCGCGGTTTCTGATAATATATGTACTGATACAAAAAAAAATACACATTATAACGGGAAAATTCGGCTACAGAGCGATTAGAAAAAACTTGAAGGCATAAGTGATCAATACCATCGCTTGCATGATTATAAACATGAGGAGTTAAAAAACGAATATGCACGACATATTATCTATTACGCCCAGCTAAAGAGCAGCTCACCAATTCTTGCAATGAATTGGTTTTCGCTTCAAAAATAATAATAATCATTTAAAGAAAAAAGAGGAAAAGAAAAAGGAGGAACTCACCTGACAGACAATTACAAAGTCGGCAAACATAAAGTAACCGGCTGACAGATTCTGAGTTGCAAGCTGGTCACCAGTGAGAAGACAGCCAAGGAAATTGAAAGTATCTCCCTACATAGGACAATTGCAGAATCATTGAGTTAGAAAAACCTTCGAGTAATGCTGTGGTGGTCCTCTAAAACAAGACGAGTAGCTACTAAAAGAGAGGAGGAAACCTGAACAGAAGCAAGCAAAAAATTTATGTTGCCGGCTGGAAGTTCATGGCTATACCATGAGAACTTCTCAGCAAGCATAGTCGCTATCCTGATAGCATCCTCCAACATCACTATCACTTCGAATTTCAGAAGTACGACAACCAATCTAACATGCACTAGATTACACCATTTTAACCGGAGAATTAGCACGGAAAGTTGTCTTCCAAGAAGCGAATGAATTCCTTGGATCCCCGTTAGCAATGGTGTAGGCAGAAGGACCAAAACTGATATCCTACCTTGGATTCTCATGAAAAACAGAGGTAAGCGGAGATAAAGAACAATGCCTTCTTAGTTGGACTTAACCAATGGTATTCTATACTTGTTGCGAAAGGACAGAATAAGAGTGACAAAGAAGAAAGAGATGCGCACCGCAAGCCATTGAAACAGGAACCACGGAGAAAGAGCCTCCGTACTCTGCAGGCGCCAGTTGCTGATAAACTGCGGTACTTGAGCGACCAACCAGAACAGAAGTGATGACAAGCCTAGGTAAAAGGACGTTAACTCCCAGAAAGAGTAAACGCAATCCCCAAACCATGCTTCTATCCATAAGTTCGCCCCGGCCTTGCAGCCACAACCGGCTTCGCTATGCAATCCGTACATAGTTGCAACCATCCAACTCTCTGCAGCAATGCCGGATTTATAGTAGGACCTCAAGCACTTTCACATCACTCCGTCGTGCAGCTCTCGACACAACTGTCGTTGTCCGGGAAAAGCACAACGAAACGCCACTGTCGAGTGAAACAGGGTTCCACTTCTGTGGTTACTCGAGCTTTCGAAACCGAATCCCATGAACTTTTCAAAACTTTCCAAACCCGCTCCGCTAGATAACCAAACGATTCTTCTCTTCGACTAAAAGCGACAATTCACAAGCACAGGACTCATCCAAGCACCTCTCCTGTCTTAACACAACAGTCAAATCTAACGAGAGAACGGCGATCTACACGTAAGACGGTTGTATTCTCAAAAGAAACAATGCACTGTGCAAATCACACTAGCCAAACTCTTTCCTCGTCAGATTTACAGCAAATCCGATTCGTTCTCACTCCCAGACCACCACCAGCAGCACACGGAACTACACTCTTTCGAACCGCAATATCCCTATCAGCGCTTCCATCAACACTCTCCAAAATTGTCCAGAGCTCGACTCTAATTTCCTCTGCTAGACACTCGAGAGTTTCCACTCCTCGACTAACGAAGCCAATTCTCAATCGCAGGCTCTCTTCGCGCACCTTTCCGCTCTAAAGCAGTTTTAATTGACCGGTTAAGGAACAAACAAAAAGCTAACGCGGAAACAGCGGCCTGTGCGAGACCGTTACGATCTCACAAGAAACAATGTGGTTCACGATTCACACCTGCCAAACTCTTTCCTCGTCAAATTCACAAAGATTCCACCTCATTCTCAACAGTGCAAAAACTGCTCTCCTCACAAAATCCGGCGCAGCAAAGCTACCAGTACACTCCAACTTCCAACTTCCAACAGTAAACACGTTCACTCAAGCGTGTGACCAAGCGTTGAATCAACAACACAGTACCAACGCCACATACGCAGCATACGCAGTAGCAGCCTGCAATGCCGTGTTACTACAGCAATCCGACATGGCTCCGAATTACAGCAAAACTAAGCTTAGACTTCACTCCAACTCCAACTCCAAGAAGGAAATTAAACGCACACCTGCTCCACCAAAACTAACGAAAAAAAGAAGAAAAAAAGAAACACAGACTAAGTTATCAACTTAAGAATTCTCTTGCTCGTGGCCACGCCTCGTTCGGTCATGCAGACATCCAAATTACAGCAAAACTAAGCTTAGACTTCATTCTTCACTCCAACTCCAACTCCAAGAACGAAATTAAACGCACACCGGCTCCACCAGAACTAAAAGAAAGAAAAAAAGGAACACGGACTATTAAGTTATCAAGTAAAGAATTCTGTTGCTCCTCGTGGCCACGCCTTATTCGGTCATGCATGCAATATCCGTGAGCACCGTCGTCGTCGTCGGCCGTCCAAAGAAACGTGATCGAAGCCCTTCTTCATACAAAACACAAGCCAGGCAAAGCAGGCTCAGGGGAGGGAGGAGGAGCCACTGGAGAAGGGCAAGGTTGCAAGGACCGCGGCGGAGTGGTTGCGTTGTTGCATCCAATAACGGCGATGGCTGTGGAGGACTGGAGGAAAAGTAAGAAAAACCGGCTGTGAATATACGAAAAAGAACGTTCTCTGGCCTTCCGTGCGGCCATGGCCTACGACCTCGTTCCGACATGTCCGCCCTAGCCATAAGAGTACCGGCGATACCGTCGTCAGATTTCCGAGTTCAGGGGCAGTATCGGATCCTAACCGCAGGTTTTAGAAAGAAATGTTTCTAATAATAAAAACAGGTCATGAAATTAGGGAATTGATATAGGGAATTGTTAATGCAACATCTTAAATTGTTAGAGCATTTTTATTGGTTGACAAAAAACGGGAGGAGAGCATGGCCGAAGGCTCTTTGCCCATCTTGGATTTCCACCGATGATACAAGGAGAGAAAAATTCTGACCGGCCATGTTAAATGAGCGCTCAAAGATGGGGAGTGGCCAGGACTTGGGTTGCTTTTGGTGAGCTTGAAATCCATGCGTTGAGAAATTTTAAGAAGTTATTTTGGGATATCAAGTTGCACCGACGAAGCAGCTCCCTCCACTATGGCTGGTCCCACAGACCTGCGTACATCCTATCATTGAATCTTTTTGTCTTTAACCTTACTTGAGCCAATTGAGCGTGTTGATTCCTACTCACCAGTGGACTTTCCAACCCCGCCGTGCATAATCAATCATGCTGTGCACTCTCTACAACCTGATATTGCGTCCCATTCTCCCCGAACGGGTGGAGATGCTCTTAATGGGACATCCCTTGTGAGCATGAAATGTGAATGTGATAATTTAGTGCTATTTTTTATTTGTTCAAGTGGTACATCGTTCATTCAATCATAGCATTACCACCTCCTTGAAAGAAAACATGACAAATATAAATTTTTGTTGAAGTATTATTGCACCAATACTATTTTTTGATGTATTTTTGCTTTAAGTAACTTAAAAGTCCTATATTTTTGGTTTCCAATTTAAGCACACCTATTTTCTTTTGAGTATAGCCTTAGAATAATAAAAAAGAAACAAATCTTTTGATCCAAATTTTAAAAAATAGCATTAAAAATCACATTTCGTGCTCACATGAGGTGTCCCGTTAGCAATTTAGGGTATTGCGTTAGCAATTTAGGGTGTCGCGTTAGCAATTTCCTTTATATATGTACCACCCTAGTTTTACTATTCTACCACATCTATACTATATATATTTCAATATCTTATCTCTATCTCTATAATAATAGGCTTAGAGCATCTCCACCGGTTAGCTTAAAATGATGATTGAGCGTGCCCAAAGGCTCTTGGCTGTGTTGTGGATCTCCATCAGAGGGACAAGGAGGGAAAAATTTTGAGCGGCCTTGTTGAATAACAGTTTTCACATGGTGAGTGGCCGAGACTTGAGAAGTTTTGAGTGAGCTTGAATCTTGCACGCTCCGAGGTATTTGAAGCTATTTTTGTAATGTTGGGTTGTACCCAGCTCCAACCAAGACCTGCCCAATGCACATGCACCCAAACCCTGAATTTTAGGGAGCCCTATTTGGGCTAAGGGTCCTGTACGTGAGAGAGGGTTGTCTCACATACGGGACCCTTAGCCCAAAAAGGGCTCCCTAAACTTCAGGGTTTGGGTGCATGTGCATTGGGCAAGTACTAGCCCCACATACCTCTCGATCAGAGCTTCACCAACCACTGGATGAGCTAGCTCTAGCCCCCCTAGGCACCCATGTGGCAGAATTTGATCTTGAAAGTTCAAGAAATTTAAGCTCGCATGCCTCCCCGTGCAAGCCCTCCTACAAACCGATGGAGTTCCCAAGCTCTGCACTCCATTTTTGGCCTCGGCGTCCTCACTTAGGATGCATTTGAACGTGGCAATCTCCTCGGATTGGTGGAGATGCCTTAGTTCTATTAGTTGGGTAGTTGGGTATCCAAATAATAGAATGTAAGAGCATCTCCACCGGATTGCCGGTAGAATGACACTCCATATGACTCAGCATGGCCCCTTCATGGAGAATCGGCTCGTTATATAATTCTTGTGTCCATCGGATTGAATTTAAGATGACGCGTTACAAGGTTTGGAATTAAAATCTATGCCAAAAATAGCTGCAATTTATGGATGCTCTAGGCATCTTTGCCACGACAGCATGGGCAAATCAGTATTTTAGACTTTACAGAACTGATGGTAAATAAATTGGAGTCTCACCAACCATCAAGACAGTAAATAAAAGTGTCAAAGCCTCAATTCAAGCAATCTACAAATGAAAACTACCACGGTAGTTGAGAGTGCCCGGAGCCTTCTTTAACGCAGTTGGGCAAAATTTGCCATCAGTGTGTCAACGCTGGACACTCTAAAATCAAAAACAATCCTAAGGCCATAGTAAATGACATGCCAGAGCTAACCAGGGGAGATGCTCTAAGGAGGTTGAGAAACCAATTAATAATAGAATTTTTTGTAACCAAATTTTCTACCTTACTAGCCGGTATGGGATGGGATGGATCATGGGCATGGAAAGTAGATGTGGACCATAGGAAAAAAATCACTAATTTTGAAAATACAACTGGACATAGTAGTTGCAATTTTAATTTTGATTTTGAGCTCTAGATCTAGTTCACTGTGTCAACTTAAAAAACCTAAATTATGCTTAGTTTAATTTAGGTTTTTAAAGTTGACATAGTGAGTTGGATCCAAAGCAAAAAATCAAAATTAAAATTGCAACTTCTATGTCAAGTGGTATTTTCAAATTATTTATATTTTTTTTGTGATCCACATCTACTATCATAAATATTAGCCATATATAGTAGGCATAGTAGAATAGTCAAAAGGATGTGCTACAAATATCAATTGCCATGAAACTATCGAGAAATTAATTTTTACAAAGATTCTTATACATTAAGAGGAAAACAAACAATTCCAAGAATATTCAAAACAAAGAAACTTTATATTCCAAAATATTGAAGAGCAAAAGGGGCTTATTTTGCCATTTTTATGTTGGTAGTTGACCAATTATGCAAAGAAGGATCGATTCTACATCAAAAACTAATTACAGCATGGCAAAATAAGTTCCTTTTGTTTTTAACGGTTTTGAGCAAGCAAAGAGCCCATTGTGTAGTCTCGCGCACGTCTATAAGTCTTGCCTTGCTAGGCCAGACTTGCAACGGACGACACTATTTTGTGAGCCTAGAATGGTGAGCTTGTGAGCAGTGAGTCAAGTTTTGGTGAGCAAGAATAAATTTCGATCTCGAAATCAATGAATTTTTTTTTTAAGTTTGTTAGAAGATAAAGGTTTAAAATGTATACTTATAAGGCCCTATGTACACAATTATAGATGAAATTGAGTATTTTGAAAAAAATCTCTGCTCATTGCTCACGGATTCCCGCTCACGAAATAGCATTCCCCGACTTGCAACTACTTGCGTGAGAGAATAGACTGACACTCTAGGCTCACTTTGAATTACATAATAATATACCTTAGACGCAACAAAGATGCTACTTGGCTATGAAAAATTGTATAGGTATACACATGCTCATTATCATTTTCATCTTCTAGCTTTTATTGAGTTTCCTAATTCTATATAACCAAGTCTCATGCACAACAACTATTGAGCTAGTTACATAAAAGTATATGCTTTGTACATCAAATTTAATAAGTTCCCAACCATTTTGGTTGCAAAACCAAAAAATTAAAAGGCAAAAATAATTACAAAAAACTAGGACAAACAAATGTATTTAGCAAAAATAAATTTAAGAATTGGCTCTCAAATTGGCTACCCATTTTGCTTGCTCTTGACTCTAAAAATGAAGTTTTGCTATGTTAAACCCTAAACAATGATTGTCCTCTCAAGGGAAAATTTTGGACATGTATCTATCATTGTACCAATTTGTAAGAAATTTTTGAAATTTTTATTGAAGGTGAGGAATTCAAAAACCTATGTGAGTATCTATTTTTTTCTCCATTCCAACATCTGACAAAGAAGTTATGCACAAATTTATCAAAACTAAGGAAAGAGGGGCAGTTTGGTTTGGACCTCTCCTTGTACAAGATTGTTTCCATTTAAGGGCTCAAGGGGTCTAGGTCCGGACCTCTAGCTTCCAGCTTTGCAAAAGTTGAATATCATTCCTAGACCTTCCAAACCCTAAACCGGAACTTGCTTTCAAAATTGTATGTCTTGTCAAGATTTAGTTTTTTCTTTTCTTTGCATGTGGTCAACCTCAATGAGCCTCCCGTTCCAGTTTAGGATTGGAAATTGGCCCTAAGTAGGTGTTAACTTCAAAGAGGGTCAGCTCCCATCTTGGAAGACTCTCAACCTTCCATTCCTTTGCCCCTTGTAAAATTTGGTGCTTTAATTTTTTGAGCAATTTGTGGATTTGGTTTTATTTTATTATATTTTTTAGTTTAGGTAGGCTAAAAATCCTTAGTTTTCATTGTTTTGATCAATGTGATTTAGATTTTTGACTTGTACCTAATGCCTCCAATTTTGCCTAGTGTTTTTGCATTTTTCTTGGACCTTTAAGCATTGCAAGATTTGATATATAGTATGTTGTACTCTTCCATTGAAAAGTCTTCCACACATACATAACTTGATCTTCTACATGGAGGAATTAAACCTCAACTTTTTGTAGAGCATTTTTTTTACTACAAGAATGGTCAAAAGCTTGTGGGAATTTCAAGTAGGAAGGAGAAAACTTTTTCTCTTTAGTTTGGATGTCAATGTCTCACTCTTCTTCAATTGAAATGAGCTAGATTTTTTCCCACAAGTACTCCCATAGTCTTGATCTTAGGCAAGATCATTTTGATGAATTTTCAAAAAGAGCTTTTTTTCCAACATTTTTACTCATTCCTCTAGAAATGACAATTTTCAATGACATTTACAAAAACAAGGCTTGATCCTTTAACCCCTAAAGGACCATTGTCCGTTCGGGGAACAAATGGGATTTTGGGCAGGTACCTACAGCCTCAATTTTTGTCCTGATTTTTTGAAACTTATTTTGAGGATAGGAAAACACATTAGCTTTTGGGGAATATAATTTTTATTCCAATCAATGCCAAGGAGCAAAAGTTATGCCCAAACAAGCAAAAATTTGGGGGGTTTGGGCAGCAAAAATATATACAAAAACTTGATTTTTTTTTTTTTTTTTTTTTTCCCCTTGTAGATTATATCTTCATTTACATCAAAAGCTTTGATTCATTTCATTTAAACTAGTTATGAGAAAGTTATGGACAATCTTGTTTTTTGGGCAATTCAAGCATCCTCTTGAAAAAATAACATATACAATTCATTTTGGAATGGAAGCTTAACATTTTTTCAAAAAAAAATTGTTGGAGAGGGTGAAGTTTTCTTTCAAGAACAACCTCACCATTGGGATTATTGAGTTTCAATTCCATTGCTAGGTTATTAGCAATTTAAGTTTTTGTTCAATCTCATACCTTCTACTACCTAATTTTTTTTTAAAGAATGAAAATTAAGTATTTTTTGTTTTGGTTTTTTTCCAAAGATTCTCAACTCAATTCCCCAGCATAAAAAAGTTAACCTCAAAACTCCATGGTGCAAAAAATTAAGTTAAAAAAGTTTAAAGTCAAATAATCTAGTTATGCAAGGTCCAAAAAAAGTTGTTTTTTATACTTTAAACGCAAATATCTTGCAATATGTGCTAGTTAAGTTTTTAAGTTTTGAATGACACATTCTTATACAAGTCTAGTAGAAGATCCTACGGTCAATTATGCAAAAAGACCAACTTTCAAACTTTTTTACTCTTTGCCATAGAAGTGGCAGTTCTGAGTGTCTTTTGACAAAATAAAGGCCATGGTCCTTTAGGGGTTAAAGGTTAATACTAGAATTTCCAAAAAGTATCAAGTACTTCTAAGTACACACTCAGGGACTTAGAACAAGGTTTGGAACAAGATTTTTTTATTGGCTAAAAATAGCAAAAATTTGACTTATAATAGTGTGCTTCATTATCACTAAAGCTTGCATTGAAGGAAATAAACTTGAAAAAGAGTGTCTTTGTAGCCAATGTTCACTTCTAACCAATAACCGTATGGCCAAGGCTTGATTGAGGATCATATATATACTCCCTCACTAATTGATTGGCATTGCCAATAAAATCTCCAACTAAAATAATATAGGTGTCTTGCTCACCACATACTTCATCTCTCACACTTTACTTGTAGTACTTTTTTAGAAGTTGTGGCCGGATACACTTCATTTGTGCCATTACTTCTTTAGCTGTATGCTTAGCTATGCACTCCAAGTATATGATCACTTGTTTGTTTCAAGTTTTTAAGTTGTGTGATAGATGTATGCAATTACTTATTATGTTTTTTGAAATCCTTGATTCCTTGTAGCCATCATTTTGTTGGCATTGTAGTTTTTAATTTTTTTAAAAGTAGGAATGTTTATTAGAAATACTATGTATATAGTTGTATGAGGACAAAGTGCAATTGAGGTAAATACTAAATCAAGTACTTGTAAGAAAATGTTGCTAAGATTGGCAATACTTGGACAAGTTTGTTGCCCATTGAGCCTTTTACATCAAGGCTTGTTGATAAAGCATGGCCACTCTCCAACAACTTAATGGCCAAAATTGCCAACAACTAATACGGCTAAATTACGGTCATGGCCAAATATATTGTTACAAAATAAGCTCTATTGCATCCTTACTTGTGTAATAAAAACCATTTGTAGCGAAATTTCTGTCCACTTTTTTTCTTGAATGAAAAGTGCTTCTTGGTATTTTTCCAAAATAACCACCGAGTGAATTACCATCCAAAATCATCGCCAGTACTTTCATATGTTGAAATCCTTATAAAAAATTCCTGGTTTGGATTTTGGAACATAGTATGTAACTATAACTACTGTAGTGATTTTCAGCTCTCCACCAATCATATACTGGGATTGCAATAGGACTTGGGACGTGGTATATGGGTACAGAATGTAAACCGCCCGTAAAACGCTCCTGTAAGATTACATATTTGGTGCATCTCAGATATGGCACCAAACTGCGTCGCTCTCTGCAAGAATGACAAGTGTCATCACGTGATTGGCAACGAGTTGCCGAAATGTGATGTGGAGAAAATCTCAACAACAACAAAGTGAATCAGTGGACCATGTGAGTCTGACTTGTGTACTGGAAGCTTATTGCTGACTTTTGGTCAAGTTGTGGGGCTCGCGTCTCGAATGCCTAGGTGACGAGTACGACTATTTGAGCAAGCCATGCTAATTGCAACCAGCTGGCTGAAACTGAATTTCTTTGCCTGCTTTATTTTTCTTACCCAGTAGCAGCTAATTTTTTAAGGGAAAACTTCATGGATACCCCTGAAGTTTGCCATATTTTCACAGATATCCCTGCTTTTTCAGAAAATTCACAAATACCGTTGGACTTAAATTTTCAGGCGTTTGCTGTGTTGTGCATGTCACTTCCTTTATGCACACGCATAACAAAAAAGAAGTGCTATGCACATAAAACGAGAAGAAAATGACATGCACAGCAAAACAAAGGCCTAAAAACTATGTCCACGAGTATTTGTGAAATTTTTGAAAAAGCAAAGGTATCTATGAAAATATGGCAAACTTAAGGGGTATCCATGAAATTTTCCATTTTTTTAATCTCCTCTAGTCAAGCAACGCACATCCTTAATCCTTGAACGTCGGATGGGTGGCCGTGCCTGCCTTATACAATGGTTTCTACAATGGTGTGACAAGTGCCCACCCATTAAAATTTTGTTTTAACCCCTAATTGTCTTGCTAAGAAAATTCAGCATACCTCCAATATGAAACCTTCAACACATTCCTTGAGTTTTTGGAAAGTTGAACAAGTAATCACATAATCCAAACCGGTCATTCTATACCTAACTATAAATCAAATGTTTTAAACCAATTTGATTTCAAATCCAAGTAAATCTGCAAAATCCCCATCGTTGAGAATCTCATGTTTTCCAATTTGGGCAACAGTTCAAAATATGGATTTTGGACTTTCATGTAATATTTTCTCAAAAAAAGATTTTCCTAATGGCCGATCCCATGAGATTGTGTCTTGCTATACTTGATGGAAAAAAAACTCCACAAATGGATAAAAACTCCAAAAGATATGGTCACTCAAAGTAGCTAGATTCCACTACTCTTTACTTTAGAGCTACAAAAACCTTGCCCAAATCAAGAAAAAAAAAAGTGACACCTCACCAAACTTCTCCCTTGTACAGTTGGGTACAGTAATCTTACGAATTTTTTTGCAATGAAATTTCAGCCAACAGTTTAGCAACTTCAGGAAGCCATAACTTCTTCAAAAATTATCCGTTTTTGAAACAAAAAATTGCATTGGAGTCATACTGAAGGGTACTACATGATTTGATATTAAAAAAAAATCTGAAATTTTGCAAATGATAAAAAAAGTTTGGCTATTTCCTATATAGTGTCTACCATCTAGTACTTCCACCTCTTGCCAAAATCATCGCTTGAATGATTGGGCATACTTGCAATAAGAGTTTATGAATGCTCCATGGATAACTCATCCCATACTCTTTGAATGATGTGTATCATTTCTTGCCTATTCTTTGGCCGTTGGTAGTGGCGTAACCCAATCGTATTTGAGCGGTGATTTTGGCAAGAGGTGGAAATACACTATGTAGGAAGTAGCCCAATTTTTTTATCATTTATAAAATTTCAGACTTTTTAATATCAAAACATGTAGTACCCATCAGTAGTATTCCAACACAATTTTTGGTTTCAAAAATGGACAATTTTTGAGGAAGTTATGGCCTCTGAAAATTCCTGAAGTTGGCTAAAGTTTCACTACAAATTTTTTTGTAAGATTACTATACCCGACTGTACAATAGGAGACATGAGAGCACCCATCCCATTTGCTCTCTAAGCCGCTCCCTTTGTTTGCCCAAAAACATGCTTCTCCTAATTGTTGAAAAAATAGAATATTTTCCATATTCCATGTAGAATCTAGAGCAAAGGAGGCGCTTCAAGGAACAACAAGCCAATCAAATTTTTTTATTGAACTAACAACTCCATTCGGACTTGAGTGGCAAACCAAAATTTGAGCTAAAAATGCCTCTTTGGTATACTTTCACACCTCCAAGCACCCCCCTTTGGCCATATTGGGCTCTTTGGTCCTTTAGGGGTTAAAGTTGCAAAAGTCAACAGTGCATGGTGCCCTCATGAAAAGTGCAAGATGGACAACATAGGACCTAACACCATGTCTCTAAATCTTCTCCTAGTTTGGGTTATCGAAAAATATGAGTACATATGCTGAGATTGTTTTTTGCCTTCCATGATGCACCATGTGTCTATGATCACTTCTACAAAAAAAATTAGCTAAAAAACAATTTTTTTTAGTAACTCAACTTGATTTTTTGTGGCTAGAGGGCAATTTTCCTCACTGTCAACGTTTAACTTGTAAGCGCCCTAGCAACAAGATCCTGTTGTTGGGGATCCCAAGTTTATCTCACTTTTTCTCTCGATCTGTATTGTGAAAAAAATTGTAGCGGGTCCCCATCAGCAAAGAAGGTAGTCCTTTTCCAAATCCTACGGTCGCTTTTTCTGGATGTAATTTTCCAAACTGTGGTGGCCATTAAACCCCATTTTCTCCTAAACCCTAAAACAACTCTGAGCGCTCAGAGATTTAGGGTTAAAAGCATGCCGGTAAAAAGAAAAGGAATAAGAACCCAAGTTTTAATTACCATGCAGCTACGTCTTGAGGCTCTGTAGCAGAGGCTTTCTTTTTAAAATAAGGCAATCTTTTGAACTTTCTTAGATCTCCAGCCGGCTTTAGAAACTTCATCATTACAAAGCACAGTGTTTCTTGTTTCCAGTGCTGACCACATGTTTCCCCACCAATCCAACTAGGTACATAAACATTCAACCAACTACAAGTTTACTTGTTTGTAAAGTAGATAGATTCTCCATGATTGATTATTCAACCTATTTTTGTAAAGAAAAAGTTAAAGTAGTTGTTGTGGATGAGGAAATTACAAATTTTGCATTTTGGTTGATCTATGCAATAGAGCATCATCAACCCAACTCAAGGAATGGGATTGTAACTTTATTTTTGTTAATAGGGGCTAGTTGTGTAGGAGAATGAGGTACTTTTAGGGCTCCAATGTGACCATGGCAACGTATAACCAGGAAAGAGCCCCCTCAAAACAACCTCCTTGGATGGCAAATTCACTCGTTTTCATGTGCCCTAGGACTTCCACTAAGGTAGGAGCACCCAAATGCAACACTAGCCATTTAATGACACCTAAAATTAAACCTAAAGTAGACACTCTTGCACCCAAACAAGACATGCATGCATCCAAATTAGACAGGCAAGTTAACATAAGAGAACAAAATTGTGTAGGTGGCTGTTTGTGATTGAGTGTGACATGGTCTTTTTGTTGTCATGACATGGTCTTTTTGCTGTCGCTTTTTTGGGGGTCTAGTGTCTACAATAGGTAAGTCTGTGGATTTAACTTTAACCCCTAAAATTCTTTTGTGTTTAGAGGCCCAAAACTGCTTCAAAATACTAGTCCCCAAACCAGGGTCAAAATCTTCATTGTAACTTATTTTTTAACAAACCCAACCATAGGATCCTTTGGTTGACTTGCACAAGTACATTGTCCCAAAATTTCAAAATGAACATCCCCACCAATTGCAAGATCAATGTGCCTAAACTTCAAAATGTAGGTTTTTCTAGTCCTTCCAAAAGGTGAAGTTTTGGTTTTCAAACTTTTAGAAAAAATCACATATGTTGTATATCTTGTGCAATTCTTGCAATCTATTGGAAAATGGGTTGAAAGCATATATAAAAAAACTTAACCAAAAAAATTTTGGATTCATTTTTACAAAAATTGTAAAGTGAAAGGAATTGATGAATGAAAGATATAACTAATATGCTAATAAGTTTTGGAAGAATTTGAAAATTGTTAATCCCAATGGTGAGAATGCTCTAACAAACAATTAGTAACTTTAATTTCATTTTCATTTGTAATTTTTCAAAATTGAGAGTAAAAGATAACTTTCTATGTTCTTTCTACCCTCTTTTGACCTTCATTGTCCGCAAAAGAAAACTCCTTGTAACTCTTACCTCATGATTTGGAATTGAGTAATTCAATTTTTTTGAGTAGGTATCAATCTATACAATTCTATAAAAAAAATTAAAAAAAAAAAAAGAATATATTTTTTGCTAGCCGGTTTGACATTGAAATTGAAAAAACCTTCTAACTTTTGCAATACTTATCCGAATGACATGAAATAAAGCTTCACATGTAGATTATGATGAGTAGCATCCATCCTAAAAATTTCATGAAAAAATTCCAAATTATGAAGTCAATAGAGCCTGCCCAAGTTCTCATAAAGCCCAAAGTGGGTTCCTTGGGCCTTTAGGGGTTAACAATTCATAATTTATTTGTATGATCTCAAAAAATTCCAAAAAAACAATTTTCCTTGCATTTGTACCCATTTCCTAACAAGCCCATGCCATTAAATTCTGAGAAGACTCTTCCAATTACCACATCTAAGGTAAGTGTCACATTTGGATGCTTCTACCTTATAAAGTTTGTGGAATCATTGCTTGCTTTAGCTTCTCTACAACAACTTGCAAGTGCTTACAAGTGACTCTCTCTTGTGCTTGGATTTACTACAATAGCTCTGACAGGAGTGATAGGATCTATAAAAATGAACAAGATTGCAAAATCATGGAACAGAGAGCAGCTAGTTCCCATTCTTGAACCCGGTGTACTGGTTGGTGATGCTTTTAGTTGCGCCCTTTTTGTCCAAAAGTCTCCTCAACCCATTATTTTCCACACATTTGGAGATGCACTTACAAATTCACCACCAGTGTATTGAATCTGAGAGTATTGAATTCATGTTTAGATTGAGAGACCTTGATTGTGTGTAAATGTGAATAACTTAAAAAAGGGCAGATTCTTACTCTTTTTATTTTAATCCTTTTTGTGAAAAAAGCTGAGCTTTTTTCCACCCTATCCCCGCAAAGAGGTATTTGCAGTAAACCAAGACAGCGGTCTATACGTGTTCCGGCTATCTCGGGTACTTTTATGTGGGGAACGGAGATTTCGGTTTCTATTGGCCATCTACCACAAAGCAAACTTCTTACTGCGGGCCAATGAACAGGAAGAACTGTCACGTAATTGTAAGTGAGCCAATAAAAATGGCCCAATATCCGATTAGGTTTTGAAGAGAAAGTATCTCAAAATTAGTGAGTTTTGTTTGGACTGAACCCTAAATGAACCGTAAGAGAAAGAAAAAAATAAAATAATAGTAGAAGATACACTGAACATTGCCTTTAAGTTGGCTTAATAATTAGGTTGCCTTACTTTAAGAAGTCATAACTCATTATATGACTATTTAAGAGGCATATGCAACTTTTCAAATATTAGGATTTCACATGATTTACGACTTGGACATTGCTAGTTTGTTTATTTGTAGCCTTTTTGTTGTTACTACATCTTTAAAAAATATAATGATTGTTAATGAGAATTATTGTAGTATCAATAAATATTTATGTAGTGTGAAATGTGAAATTATTGTGGATAACCTAAATGCAATATTTAGTCTAGTTATGCAAGCTCTACTCATAGCAAATAGAAGCTCTATGCCAATGGAATTTTATAATTGTTAGTTACTTTGACATTTTTCATTTGTAAACATTTCGAGCTCATTCACTAGTTACAAGGATGGTATTGAGGCATCAAGCTATCGTGTCAAAACTTGGTGCCACTGACATTGTGCACTAGAAGCAATCCACGGTGGTTATCTAGTAACCACATGGCCTGCCTCCATCTATTCCAAATTTCTCTTTTTTCTTCAAGTGGCGTCTGAGGTGAAAATCTTTAGAATTTTTATCATCGGGAAGAACATTGGAATTTAAAAATCTACCAAAATAAGTCAAACTTGGATATTTTGAATTTGCTTCATAACATTGTTAACAGCGCTGGTTACTTCCCACCATGGGGAGGTAAATTCCTCCCTAGATTCATGGGGGCTTTTAGTTATAATCTGAGGATTCTGATTGGCTGGGTTGTTGTCTTATAGCGTTGGAGGGTTCTTGTTTCTGCGGGGAGAAAAGGGAGCCCTTTAGCGCTGGTAAACAATGTTATGCTTTAGGGTTAAAAGACCCTTAGATAGTTTATTGAGGGTAAGTTGGGTCAAAATGAACAACTTTAGAATAGGGACATTTTTTAATTTTTTTTTTAATTTGTACAAATGCTAGAAGAAAAATATGTCCTAAACTAATAGTTAGCAACAATTGCAAATGTCTTAAACAACTATACAATGACTAAGTTATTGTTGTTTAGGACATTTGTAGTTTTTGTGAACTAGTTATTTATGACACGGTTTTCTTCTAGTGAAAGAATATAACTTTTTCATGTTGAGATTCATGTAAAGAGAAAGAGGGAATTTGAAGAAGGATAGAAGCAAGTTGAGGAATGCTATTTCATGAATGGGGATCCTTGAGCTATGAGTTGTGAGCCAAGGTTTTTTTGTCAAAATAACAAATTTCACCTATAATTGTGTACAGTGCCCTCCAACAAGTCCTCATACACCCCATTTTGCCATTCAAAGAACTTTCCTAATACAAAACATAATTGGCATTTTTTTTGTTTTTAATCCTAGAAATTTGATCCTTATGCAATCTCAATCAAGCATACCAAATTTTGATTCCTCAAAATTAAAACCCTATTTTTGTTGAATTGTTTTGTATTAAATTCATGGTTTTACATGATAATCAATTGAAAAATATTGGTGATGAATTTTTGAAATTTGATTGCATGGGTATGTAGAAAACATCTACACGCACATCATCTATGCTAAAAAGGACCCCCTTAAGTAACAAAAATTTGATCTACAAAGATTTCAATGGGATTTGTGACATACCCAAATTTTTTAAATTTGATATTTCTCTATGACATTCAAATTTTACTATTTGATTCATACATTGTGACTAAGTTTGTACCCTTGCACATGATGTTATGTTTACTTGGTGAAAAACTAGTTAAATGCTAGTTAATAAATAAACAAAGAGCAAGATGACTTGGTTTTGAAAAACCTGAGGACTTGTTGGAGGCCACTACACATAGGGCCCTGTAATTGTGCATTTTAAACCACCCTATCTCTTGAAAAACTTGTTATTTTTTTAGTTATGTTGTTAATTTTTAATTGGAAATATGTTTGTGCTCACAAAATCTTGAATCCCCGCTCACGACCCACCATTTTACACTCACAAAATAGCTTTGTCTGGAGTGAGCCTTGTGTTTAGTAAAAAAACTCATCCGGTCCATTAATCTTACAAATTGCAATTTTGAGGTATTCAGTTTTTTTAATAAAACATGGAGTACAATTGGTACATTTTTGTCCAAAAATTTATCATTGCATTCTCACGTAATCCCAATCAAGCACACCAAATTTCAATTTTAGAAAAGCAAAACTTCATTTGTGGTGAAATTTTAAAGCAAAATTCCACGGTTTTACATGGTATCTCATTAAAAACAATTGGTGATGAATTTTTGAGATTTGATTTCATGGGTATGAAGGAGATATCCATAAGCACATCTTCCATGCTAAAAAATACCCCCTTAAGTAACAAAAATTTGATCAATACAAGATTCAATGAAACTTGTGATAGGCCCAAATCTTGAATTTTTATTTTATTTCATGAAAACCAATTTTTGTTGTTTGGCTCAAATACTGTGACTAAATTTGTATTTTTGAACATGATATCTTGTTTACTTGATGAAAAGCTAGTTAAAAAATAAGGATATGTATTTTACAAGATTTGAGCCCATCAAAAGTTTCATTGAATCTTGTATTGATCAAATTTTTGTTACTTAAGGGGGTATTTTTTAGCATGGAAGATGTGCTTATGGATATCTCCTTCATACCCATGAAATCAATTCTCAAAAATTCATCACCAATTGTTTTTAATGAAATACTATGTAAAACCATGGAATTTTGCTTTAAAATTTTACCACAAATGAAGTTTTGCTTTTCTAAAATTGAAATTTGGTGTGCTTGATTGGAATTACGTGAGAATGTAATGATAAATTTTTGGACAAAAATGTACCAATTGTACTCCACGTTCCATTAAAAAAACTGAATACCTCAAAATTGCAATTCGTAAGATTAATGGACCCGAATGTACATGGCACCCCATACTTGCTACCCAAATGGGCCTCAGGCACCGTAAGAGATGCTTGAGGTTGTTCTTAAGATCATTTGAGCTAAAATTTTGATTGAAATGACCTCAAGCTTCTATGGTGTGGACTCTTTACCCGTAAAGACACCCTAAATAATTTCAATGTTTTAATTAGTATTTACAATATTTACAGAGATTGTGAGCTTCATCGGCTAATATTTGGTATTTCCTGTTTTCAATCAATTCTTCACCAGCATGCACCAAGATTGCCTATATTAATACAATGATTATTGTTTCTTAATAAATTGGCCAGTTTTTTTTGTTGTAGTTTCAAAAACTCTACAAGGTCTTTTGCATGCATGCAAGGGAGCAATGTCAATTTGGATATTTTGTGTCAGTTTGGACATTTTTTGTCAATTAGGTCACCTTTGTTTGGACACTATCAATTTGGACATGTTTTTGTCAACTTGGACATTTATTCAATTCAGACATGTCATTGTGGGCAATTTTTTTTGTAGTGATGTTAGCAACTAATAGTACACTCTTAAATGTCTAAGCATGCCACTATGACAAGTACAATACAAGATATTTTCTTGTAATTGAAATGGATTCACACCTTTACAATACATTTCAAATCAACAAAGAAGTAAGAGAATAGATCAATGCGATCTATGGTTGTTTAAGGGTTAAGGTAGGGGCACCCATAAGCGTGGAAATGAGGGTTTTGGAGTAGGTAAAACAATTGACTAACTTTGAAAAAAATATTGTAAGTTAGGAAATGGAAACCAAAAATATTGGCATCAATTTCAAGGTTCCACTTGCAAGCATTTGTTCACAAAGATTTTTCAAAGTCCAAAATCACTGAAATTATAGGAACCATGTGTAAGAAATGCAAAAAGCAAGGCTGATTGGTTCTTAAATAGTGAGATAGGTACTCAAAACAGGCATGCAATCACCCACAACCATCACTTCATCACCCATAACCATCACTTTCTCACTCATAACCATTTGATTTTGTAGTCAGTAGTCTTTGACTGTGCCAGGTGACGCCCATGGGGACACGGCTCTTATGAATGCTGCTACCTTAAGTGTTAGTTCTCCAATCCCCACATGTGGTTATAGCCAAAATTATAAGCAACCACTTTTCTTGAAAAACCAAGAATAAACATCTAGTTTCAATTCTTAACATTTATTCAGAATACCTAGCAATAGGGGCATGGTTTTCACAAGATCTTTCTTTGTGCAAGGACACCATTGACCAAGTTTCAAATTGATTTGTTATGTGTGCATGCCTAGCCTTTGTGCAAGGACACCATTGACCAAGTTTCAAATTGATTTGTTATGTGTGCATGCCTAGCCTTTGTGCAAGGACACCATTGACCAAGTTTCAAATTGATTTGTTATGTGTGCATGCCTAGCCTTTGTGCAAGGACACCATTGACCAAGTTTCAAATTGATTTGTTATGTGTGCATGCCTAGCCTTTGTGCAAGGACACCATTGACCAAGTTTCAAATTGATTTGTTATGTGTGCATGCCTAGCCTTTGTGCAAGGACACCATTGACCAAGTTTCAAATTGATTTGTTATGTGTGCATGCCTAGCCCCTCTATATATATTTTATTCTTTTTGTGCATCTCAGAGAGTCAGAGCTACCCCACTAGAACCCAAAATGCATTTATGGACTAATGTTCAATTGTACAATCATATGGTTAATATTGGTTACAACTTTACAAGGACTAAGGGATAGTTTGCACTATATCCTATGTCCCATGTTTTAGGAAACCTCAAAATCCTACTGATTAACCCCTAAATTCCTAAATGTCCCCTCGGGGGACAAATGGGATTTTGGGTAGGTATCAATAGCCTCAATTTTTTTTTTGATTTTTTGAAATTTTTTTTGAAGACAAAAAAACACATTTGCTTTTGGGGAATATAACATTTATTCCAATCTATGCCCAAAAGCAAAGGATTAGTTATGAGAAAGTTATGGACAATCTTGTTTTCTGGGCACCTCAAGCATCTTCTTGAAAAGAAAACTTATAAACTTCATTTGAATGCAATTTAACATTTTTTCAAAAAAAAATGTCGGAAAGAGTGAAGTTTGCTTTCTAGAACAATCTCACCGTTGGGATTATTGCATTTCAATTCCATTGCAAGGTTATTACTGTAAACATATAGCAGTTTCGGTAGTTAGATGGCAAATTAAATGCTTTTTTGACTTCAAGATACATTGTAAGGGGGTCAAAAAAACATTCGTTTTGCCACTAACTGTCAAAACTGCTACCAGTTTACAATAACAATTTAAGTTTTGTTCAATCTCATACCTTCCTCTACCTAAAGTTTTTTTAAGAATGAAAATTAAGTATTTTTTGTTTCAAATTTTTCCGAAAGACTCTCAACTGAATTTTCCACCATTGAAAAATAAACCCCAAAACTTTATGGTGCAAAAGTTTTAAGTTAAAAAAGTTCAAAATTAAATAACCTAATCATGCAAGGTGCAATTTTTTTGTTTTTGACACTTTGAACGCAAATATCTTCCAATCTATGCAAACAAAATTTTTGAATTTTTGTTTCCACATTCTTATACTAGTCTTGTACAAGATCCTATGGTTAGATATGCAAAAGACTAGTTTTCAAACTTTTTAACTTTTTGCAATATAAATGGCAATTTTGAGAGTCTTTTGACAAAATAAGGGCCTTAGGGATTTAGGAGTTAAAAGTCAAAAGTTGAGTTGGTAATTCACACTATACTTCAAGTCCCATGTCTCAATTCAATACATTTTACCTACATGTCAACACTTTTTGGACAATTTGGCACCAAAAAGGTGAAACTTCACTCAAGGTTTGGATAAACCATTATGCCTAACCCAACTTTTATCCCAAGTTCCACCAATATTCTTGCATTAAATATACATAACTTTCTATAGCATACCTTTAATTCCTTAATAATCCAACAAAGTTAGGATATGGGGTTGAGGTGGAACTTGCAAAGATGGGATATGGGACATGAGATATAGCATGGGCTTGGCATATCTACTTGCAAGGACATGGTGGACAAGCTCTAATTCTTCACTTGCCAAAAAATGTAAGAATTTGTAAAATTTACCATCAAGAGTTTGAAATTAGGATTTTTGATTTCACATTTAGATTCAGAAACCTTGATTTAAATTAGAGCCACAAAAGAGGATAAAATTGACCAACTTTAAAATAAGATACAAGTTGTTATTTTCTCATATTCGTAAAAAAAAGCAGAGATCTCCCACGCACCCTAGTCCCACAAACAAGTGTGTATTACATTGAGCCAATACTCCTAGTAAGGTACACATAGCCATTACCGACCACCTCCCAATGCCGCACTCTACATTTGAGGTGTTCTCCACACGCTCTTGAACCCAAAGTGGAGCAGTGAATGTCACTTGCACAAGCAAGTCTTGCCACAAGCCAATTTAGGAGCTAATTTGGGATTGAAGGTTGAGATTGGAACCATAAAGTACATGCACATGAACACATCCAAGCAATTTTAAGGTTAGTCAAAGTTGCTTTTAGGGTCCTATGAGCTGTAACTTTGCCCTTTAACCCTTAAAGGACAAGGAGGACAATTTTTGTCCTCTGCAAATACATGTAGCGAGACCATATTGCGGTTACCAGCTCGTCCTCTAAAGATTAATATAAAATATTCTACAATATTTTTTTCCATAAATTGACTTTCCATGATAACTTGTTGAAAGACTAATGCTACAAAAAAAATTCTTGAATTTTTTGAGACCTTGCGGTACCCCACACCCTTACACGGTCGGTCATGGGTACACCTACCTTAATGTGCAGCGCCCCTACAAATAAGGGCTAAATAATGGTGGGGTAGTTAAAAACTGTACCCATGTACCAAGGAAAATTGCTCAAGTTATATTTGAGACTGTAGATTTGGAGAAAGCAAAGCGCCTGCTGTTGAACAGCTGCACAGATTCCACCGAACTAGCACGCTAACCTTATGAGCTGTGTAAAGTACACAAAGAATGATGCCCCACGACTCCACGAGTGCACCACACTTCCACGTCTCCACACTACGGCTCGGTTCACGCTAGCAACTGGATGAAACAGAAAAAGTGGCACCATGTCCAATCTTTCATCCTCTAAGGCCCAGTTCAGACTGAGGGTTTGTCCAATACTTTAACATCCATGTTCACCAACCAATATAGTTAACGTCTGCTGCCAAGATAGTGAAGTTTTGGATTTGCTTCAAGGGTGGTAAGCTTACCAAACTTGTTATATAGAAGCACACTCTTGAATGATGGCACACACTGACATGGAAAAGTTTCAAGCCAATGGTAGGGGTGCCAGTTTTGCTGCTTCATCCGGCCACTAGTATGAACCAGGCCTAAGAGCACTTTCATGTCATTCATGAGTGTTGGAGAAGAACGTTGTGATAAAGCAAGAGTGTTCATCTATTGGACAAGTTTGGAGCCATCCTAATTGCAAGCCTCAAAACATCACTATCTTGTATGATGATGTAGTTATTTTGGTTGGTGACCTAGCAAGTTGAAGTACCAGACACACCCCAAGTGTGTACACTTCAATGGACAAAAGTGTTATTTCAACCAATGAGATTTGAGAGAAATTTGTTTGGTTGCTTGATATTTGTGTGCCCTAAACATTATCCCTTGAATACTCCAAAGGACCAAAATGGTCCTCACATCATTTCACATGCTTGTTTGAGGTACTGGATCTAATTTTTTGACCTTGCTATAAACTACAATTATCTAGGTATTCAAGTGGTCCATGCAAGTGGAGTAATGGAAAGGCAAACAAAATGTTATACAAGTGCTTCAAGAGTTTTAATTGGGTGGAACACCATACATGGCGTGGTGGCAAGTAATGTCTTACAAGCTACAATTGATCAATACTCATTGCAAGCTTCCTTGCATGTGCTTAGTGGTAGCAAGAAACTCATCAACAAGGGTTCAAGCATGTTCTAAATCCTTGTAAGGGCAACCCTCACCAATTGTGTTGGTCATCATTTTTTGTGCAATAGCAAATTGAAGCCCTAAAACTTAACATACAAAGAAGAAAAATCTCTTCAGTAATTTGCAAGTGTGTGCATTGACATCTAATCTTGCTACTCAAAAAAATTGAGATGAATATTGAGGGCTTATAGAATTTTGTAAATCATTAAATAGCAAGTACTTGCCAAAAAATGAGATTTTGTCATCATATGTTGTTTGATCAACTATTATAATCTCCCATCTCTCACAATCATTTATTCCCAAAATTTGCAAGATGTTTTCTAAGTAGGTGTTCCACTATCTTATGGTCACTTTTTGTGAATCATCCGATTGATTGAAATATGACGTATCAAAGTTGTAGGTCTCTCAACCCTGATTTTGGTGAAAATGGCCTGGGCGTTCAAGTGTTAACCCCTAAATGCCCAAGGCACCCAATTTGGGTGTTTGCAAAACTTTGAAGACAAATAAAACTTTATCAAATCACTATTTTGGTATTTTCTTTTGAATACAAGTTTGTTTTGAAGTCTATTTTCAACATCAAAAATCTGATTTTGAAAATGAATGGTCATGATTTTTCTATTCAAGATTTTGTAAAAGGGTGTCCACTGCAATCTTGAGTTTTCTAGTGTTGGAAGATCTTGAAAATGAGCCTCAAATACACTAGAGCTTGGAGAAAAATCCGCATTAGAAATCCATTTAAAAAAAAAACGGGAGTGGATTTTGAAAGCCGTAAATTGGTTGAGGTTAAACATGTAATGACCTTAAACCTCATATTTTTTTGATGACCAACTTTTTACATTTAACATGTGAAATGAGGATTAGAAAACTTCAAGTTACTTTTGCAATTTTAACACCCTCTTGTTCAAACGTTATAATCTTTCAAACTATAAGTGATATTGTTGTGTTTTCTTTTTCCATGTAATCTCTAACATGTCAAGTTTAAATTTGTACAATTAAAGTTTAAAAAACTTGAAACACGTTATTCATTAAATTGGGAAAATTATTACATTTTGGAACTTTTGAAGGTTTCAGGTGACCACCTGAAATTGAGCCCACAATATTTTTTTGGGATACGTGCCCTCACTTGAGAGGAGGAATTTGCAAGGGAAAAAATCTTAATGGCTCAGACTGAATTTAATACCTTTGAATATAATTTAAGGTGACTTTTTGGGTTTAAGGTGGAGTACGAAATGGTTCCTCTGTTTTTCCCAATTTAACAAATAACACGTTTTGATGAGATTTATGAAAAGGTTGGTTGATTGTTCACTATCCTGAAAATGCCAAAAAGTTTAGAAAGGCCTTGAGCATTTAGGGGTTAAATGTTGACTTACTTCTTGCTTTTGCACATTACAAGAATTCCAACTGGTTGAAAGTTAGAACCAATTTTCTTTTGGTACGAATGAGAATTCTTGCACAAGTGAAGAGGCCCTTACATACATTTTGTCAATTTTGTGAGCTCCAGTAATTAAGAATCTATAAGGTAGGAACACCCATAAGCGTTAGTCTCCCCATAACCGTCACCTTTGAAATCTTGTAAAATTTGCGGAAATGAATAAATGTAATGACAAGGATGTACAACATGTGAACATGAAATCTTAAAAGTGATTATGGGTGCTATGGGCAGTTTGCTCTTTAAAAATTCACAACTTATTCTAACAATATCCAAATAATACATTTGAAAGTGCAAACTCATTCATTTTATGTTCCTAGGATCCTATAATTTGCTAGTTATTTGTTAATGGTCATCATGTTCGAAACCCTTAGTTTGACGTTTATGGGTGCTCCTACCTTAGACGGTTTTCAAGAGCTAAATGAAATTGACGAGCTGCACCCAAGTATGATGAAAAAAAGTAAAACTTCGTCTATTCTTCATCGATGTGACTGGTCAGTGGTCACTTGGTGGTGCTCATGGCTATTGCGAAAGATTCTGAATCAATGAAAATACAAACGAACAAAAACGAAGATCCAATGTCTAGGTTCTTCTCGAGCCATAATTTATTTGCCTCCAAAGCTCCGAAACTACATTCTCCCTCCGTTACAAAACTCTCTCAGAAGCTAATAAGGTAAACAGAGCCATACCCAAGCGTTTGAGCGTTTAACGGTTTAGGGTACCGCAAGGTCTCAAAAAATTTAGGAAAAAATCTGTACGGTTAGCCTTTTAACAAGCTATCATGGAATGTCATTTTTTTGTGGAAAAAATATTGTAGAACATTTTATATAAAAGAGTAAAGTTAGAGCTCATAGGACCCTAAAAGCAATTGTATACTAACACTGAAACTCTTATAAACTCTTATAAAGGCACTTGACAATCCCAACCACTATCACTGAAACTCTTATAATGACACTTGACGGTCCCAATTCCAACCCTCCCTAAATCAGCTTGGTGAGTGATATGTGACATGACTTGCTTGTGTAAATGGCGTTCACAGCTTCACTTTGGGTTTGGGTTCAAGAATATATGGTGAACAGCCGCTCGGGAATGGGTATGTCTACCTTAGATTCTCAGAACGAAGAGTATAGCCATTCCAGTGACCTGCTGTTTACACTCTTGCTAATCCCGTATTATTTGCGCCAGTGCCGCTTCGAAGTTGGAAAGGCCACTCCAGGGCAAGACACAATTAATGGCCAATTAAGCGTAGCTGCTGTGGATCTGAGCAAATCCAAAGTCAGGTACCGCCAAGTCTGAACTGTAACACCGGCCTTTCGATTTCCCTTGCAAGATAAGATTAAACTTTAATGAATCAGACCACCATATTGCAGTCACCTACTCTTGCTAAATGAGAGTCTCTGAGAAAAAGACCTCTATTGTATCTTGGGTAACCTGAGTCCCTATTCCTATTTCGTTGGCTTTGCGCTGATCTGAAAGAAGAAAAAGTGCATTAGGAAGTGGCCAAATTCTTCTTCCATGATCATCAGGGTGAAAGGACCAGATCAAACGTTACCAGGATCAATTGGAATGTCAGACCTCTGCAATTTTCCATTTTTCAAAGAACTATAAGTTAGAGTAGCTTTCTCATATAGTTTCAAAACATTTTTCTACAATTGCTTTCTTCTCTACGTCAGCTCTAAATCCTCCTAATTTAAAAACCATGAGCTTAACATAAACGTGCTCAGTACGTTGATCACCGGCAAACACTCCAAGGAAGCTCAGTAACAGAATGCAATCTCATTGCATACAAGGCGTTAACGTTGTGCAATACAGTACCGGTATTTGAAGCGCAGTAAACATTGACGAAGCATGTCCCCCTCTGAAGTAAGTCAAAACATGGAAGGTCCAAGACCGGCCCTGTAAGCCCTGGACGGAAGAACGCTGCTCAATAGCACTTGGTGTAGATGCTAGCCAGGGCTTGCTCAATTGTAGCTCCAACATTGGAACGTTCAAGTTTTGATGAATCATTAACATGCCAAAATTGAGGACAATCAAAACTTATGGATTGGTTAACACAAGAGGCTCATAATTGAAACTTGACACTTGTCCATAATTGAAACTTGACACTTGTCCTTTGTGATACGCTCTCCGTGCTTGCTTGTACCTGCTTGAGGGCAAGGGTGGACCATCAAAGATTTAAGTGAGTCTGTGATTGTAAATGCACCCTGGACACCTGCTTTTGAGTGCTCCAGGTTGGGTGCAAGGGTGCGGATGCTCTTATGGTTGGAGCTCACTGGCTGCGCCATAGATATCGCCATTTCAAAGCTTTCTTCAGCTATGGAGTTTTGCTATGGTTCTGACAACGTCAATGTCGGTCTCCTTACAAACATATACACGATCACATTTAGAAACGATGTAAACTTTGGTATTGCAACAATTTAGTACTAAAAGATGCCTCTGCCCCGTATGCTATGTGCCATTTGGCACTTCGATGATAGTATTCATAAGCACAGAAATCCAAAGATTCAAAATAACAAAATGATAAACCACAAGCCATTCAAGAACTCGTGCAAAACATTATAAACTCGCTATGTTGAAAAAACAAAGGGATGTACTCTTCAAGAATTGCACGTCCCAAGGTTCCCGCAAAAAATATCAATGGTTCTAGTCTAACGATCAACACTGCATGCGAAGCAGAAATTGACCAATCTTGGTTAGATGTAGTCAAATACTGTTGCTATTTTTACAAAATTCAGCTACGGCTGAGAAGAAATTCAGAAATGTAGTCATAGACACACATTACGCTTTCACAGGATCTTGCTTGTTTGTGGAACTGACAGCAGGCGATGATGCTCCAGCTTCAGCTACATGAGGCTGCTTAGAATTGCTAAACCCTAAACCGCAAAAGATATCAATGGTTCTAGTCTAACGATCAACGCTGCATGCGAAGCAAATAATTGACCAATATTGGTTTGAGACAGTCTAACACTGTTGCTAAACCCTAAACTTGAGCTATGGCTGCGAAGAACAGAAATGTTATCATAGACACACATTACGCTTTCACAGGATCTTGCTTGTTTGTGGAATTGACAGCAGGCGATGATGCTCCAGCTTCAGCTACAGCTAAGCTTACATGAGGCTGCTTATAAACCCTAAACCCTAAACCACAAAAAATATCAATGGTTCTAATCTAACGATCAACGCTGCATGCGAAGCAAATAATTGACCAATCTTAGTTTGAGGCAGTCTAACACTGTTGCAATTTGTGCAAACTTGAGCTATGGCTGAGAGTGTACAAAAATGTAGTCATATACATACATTACACTTTCACAGGATCTTGCTTGTTTGTGGAATTGACAGCAGGCGATGATGCTTCAGCTTCAGCTACATGAGGCTGCTTCAACACAGCTGCTGCTTCTTCTTCGAGTTGCACGCGCTTCAACAGCTCACGTTGATATTGTATGACTTGATGTTCAATCTTCCTGAGCTCCCGCCATCTCCAGGCGCCGTAAATCCCAAGGCCTCCGAAGGTCACCGCGTATGACGCCCACACGTATGGATACGTCTGTGCGTGCTCCAATGTCCTCTGCCACTGCTGCTCGCAACGTTCCAGAAATCCTCGTGGTTGCGTAACAACACCTCCCGCTTCTACGGTTTCTTCACTCGCCATTACCAGTCTCGGTGGAATGCATCCAGTTTCTTGCAAAGCAGCTGATCAAGCTGTTGCTACCACTTTCAATAACAATATTAACAGCAATTGCAATCGGCCATGGCGCAGTGGGAAACCCTAATTCGAAATGCAGAGCTACAGGACGACAGATTCAACTGCGAAACCCTAGTTTTTTGAGTAGCCCCTAGAAGCGTGCGCTCTAAGGCACTTATTACCGGGGGTTGGATCTGGAGCGTATGACTGTTGCCCTTTATAATATCACCTCTTCTGTGGGGATCAAATGTTGTATCTAAGGTAGCGACCAGCCTTTTTTTTCCCGCACCAGAGTGCCAGTTTCCACCACTAGACTTTCATTTCTCCAGTTTTGCTCCAATATGGAGGGGACAAGTGACACTTTGGTATCGAAGAAAAGAGGGCTAGTAGCGACACCCCTCTTCGTGAGTGTCCCCATTAGCATTACCAACTTTGTTAGTAATTGACAAATACAAAAAAATTGGTTATGGGTGGCAAAGCAATGGTTTTGGGTGATAAAGTGATGGTTTTTGGTGATTGGCATGACAGTTTTGAGTGCCCCAATCTCACTATTCAAGAACTCCTCAAGTTAGTATTATGAGCATACGAGCACTCTAAAGACTTCACTAAGCGTCCTTTTTAGCATCTCCTACACACAGCTATATATTTTCAGCAATTTTAGACTTTGAAAAACTTTGTGAAAAAATGTTTGCAATAGAAACTTTTGAATTGATACCGATCTTTTTTGTTTCCTCTTCCTTACTTAACAATATTTTTTTCAGAGTTCATCAACTAGTTTTCCTACTCCCAATCCTTAAGGTAGTCGCTCTAAAATCGTAATTTTAAGGGTTGTTCTGGATTTTCATGGGCTTTTCAAGACATGAAGTTTTTCTGCCTAATTTTCCGCCAAAGAGAAATGGATGCTAAATGTAACCCAATTTTTTTCATATTTTTTGAAACATTATTGAATTGTTGATGAATTTTCAAAGTTTTTTGTAGTAGGCACCTATCTGTGACCCTAGGTCTCCCATAAAGTGTCCCCTTGCAACTTGTAAAAAGATCAAGTGAATAGAGAAGTATGATTGGCTCTTGCAATAAAATACACCTTTTCTTTTAAAACTAAGAAGAGTCCATTCAAGAACCATCTCATATTCATTCTTGGACTGACTATGGATTGCTTTAAATGTGAGGGTCGCAATTAGAGCAGACTACCTTAGTTTCACGCTTATGGGTGTTGCTACCTTAGAATCCCTCATACATCATCCAATGTATTGGTTCTGTCGCATATCATCCAAATTTGATGTTGCCCGTGCATATCATCCAATGTGTATGTCATCCAGTGCATATCATCCAATCAAAGACAAGAGAGACACAGCAAGCACGCCACTGAGCACAAGCGAATCCTCCCCTTCAGCCCTTCTCCGCCTCTTTCTCGTCGGATCATCACCACTCCACCCTACCCCACCTCGAACATCACTAATCACAGGTCCGTTTTCAGCCGAATTCAGGTGGAGATTCAAGCAAAGGTTGGGGTTATCGGGGATGGTAGGATCCCCGCGCGCGAGGAAAACCCTGGCATCGGTCGGAGGAAGATGGCCGAGGTAGTGGTAAACCCCTCGGAATGGCGCCACGAGCGGAGCAATTCCAACGACGCAGCAGCTATGGAGTGGGATTGGGCCGAGGTGGAGGTCGAAGTCGAGGTGGAGAGCGACTTGGACGTGCAGCGCCGGGAGAATGTGCGCCTGAGAGCAACTATTCGCATGTACGAGCAGGCGTTTCTGCAGTTGCATCATCAGCAGAAACTGGCCACTGGCGAAGTCTCAATCGATCGCTCATCCTTGGGAGTGAGTTTTTGCTTTTTCTTCTCACTTTGGATTTTCGTCAAAAAAACATTTCCCTCGATTTCAATTCTTCCCTCTTCTTGCAAATGTGTTGTGCATTGGTTGGGACGATTTCAATTCTTCTCTCTTCTTGCAAACGTGCTGTGCATTGATTGGGACTCCCTGGGAGTGAATGTTTCACTGCTTGCTCGTAGTGGATTTTGTACCGAATTTTTTACCCTATTTTACCTCGTTTTTTCTCACCTATTTTTTATTTTGGCTTCGTCGCAAGCGTATGAAGTGGGTTTGGGTAAGGTAATCTGCTTGAATTGCAACCCTCTCACCTAAAGCGTCTCTATAATTAGCTCAAGAATGGATGTGCACTGCACGGTTTTTTTTGTTGGTAGACTGACTGACACGCAACAATATAAGCAAGTAAGGAAAAAATGGACAAAATTGAATAGAATCGAAACATGTGGATGATCATCCATAAACTACATTAATATTAGTAAACTTCATCTAAAATTTGGCAAATTTGATATTTGCTTGGGGAAGGATATGGCAATTTCATTAAATTTTCCACGAAGTTTTTTCAGTGTGTTACGGTCGCTATTGATAATTTAAGGTGAGGTTTAGGCAAATTTTTGCCAGAAAAAAGAACCTTGGTGCAATGTTCTTTAATGGACCCTTTTTAGCCATTGATGAAACGGAAGAAAAGGCATATTTTATTGCCAGAGCCAATCAAACTTCTCGGTTTCACCTAACTCTTTTACAAGTGGACGGATTTTGGAAGACCTAGAGTCACAAATAAGTGTCTCCTACAGAAAACTTTGAGAATTCATCAACAATTCAATAATGCTTCAAAAACTATGAAAATAATTTGTGTTACATTTGACATCTATTTTTATTTGTCAAAAAATTAGACAAAAAAATCTTCTTGTCTTGAGAAGACCATGAAAAATCCAACCAGCCCTTAAAGTGACTGTTTTTGAGCATACTACCTTAAGTGTTTGTCGATTTTAATCTGAATTTATGCTTTGTTTTTTGTTTGAAAATTTCCTTGATTTCCTCCATTTTGATGTGCGTTGGTTGGGACGTCAGGTTTACGAGCAATTGAAGTTGCGAGTGGGGTCGCCTGCCTTTTTGGACAAGCTGAAGTCACTGGAAGACAGCGACGGTGGCTCGACGTCGAGGGATACTACACTTTTAACAACAGCAGGTATCTTTTTTTAGAGTTTTTTTTGTTGCGACACTAAATAGTGCATTTAGGTTGCCCTCACACTAATTTTTTTGATATTTTACACTACACAAATACTTACTGATACTACAATAGTTTCCATCAATAATTACTGTAATAACCTTAAATTAACAATAAAATAAGGTTCGGAAAAAACAAACTAGCAACATCCAAGTTGTAAACCATGTGAAATCCTAGTATTCCATGCTCCTCCAAGTGGTCAAGCAATGAGTCATGAGGTAATTTTCTAGAGTAAGGCAACCTAAACGCACTATTTAGTGTAGAAGTGTAGAATCCAAAGGACGTTACTTGTCACCGTATGTAAGCGGAACCTTGTTATCTTTTTAAATGGAGCAAGTTGGAAACCTGCAGGTTTTATTTGTTTGCTAAACAAGCTGTTAAAAGTGTTCATGATTTTGAAAAGCCCTAGTAGAAAAACGTGCACAAACGGTTGGTCCACAAGGACTGTTAAATGGCTTGATTAGACTGTCCACAAGTGTCTATACTTATCGTTAAACGACTTGATTATAGTCATTATGGACATTTACAGATTTTTTTGTTGTGAAGTAGACATGTCTTCCTACTAGTGAAAAGGGCAGTAAGAGCAAATTCTTCTCAACATATTTTTGACATATTCGGTGTGTTGTCTTTGTCGTCTAGATGGTATGTACGTGAAGGCGGATGTGGATGATCCGAACTGGTGGTTGTGGCTTTCGGAGAAGGACATGAATAAGGAAAACAAGGAGGTGCAAGATGAACTAGGGAATGAGGATTATGTTGTGATCAGCCAGGAGGATATTGTGGATGGAATTGCGAGCTTTGTAGCTCGGTACATCTCATCAATTCCACAAGCAAAGGTCGGTGTTTCCTGCTCCTCGTTTTACTCGCATTAACCTTGGTTGGGGAAAGAATTTTTGTCCATTTTTACTTGCAACAAGCTTGGGAAATAGAACAGAGTATTGCAATAGCTTACTGAAACGTGTTTGTTGGTTTGACCAGAATCTGACTCCAAAGGAGCTACAACAAGGTAGTATGCCTTTCTCTCTACTAATGCTTTAGATTGTGTTTTTATAAGAAAAGCTTATTCATGTACGTTTAAGCCCTAAATGCCGGGCTGGTCACCGTGAATGGTTCGGTACAGTAGCACTACAATGGTGTGGCAAGTGCTCACACATTATGATGTTATTTTCAAAAATTGCAAAAGTCAATAGTGTATGTTGTCTTCATGAAAATTGCAAGGAGGGCAGCATGGGATCTAATATTGTGTTTGTGAATCTTTTTACAATTTGGGTCACCTAAAAATATGAGTGCATTTAGTGACGTTGTTTTGTGCCTTCCATGACAACTCTGTGATCACTTCTAAAAAAATCAAATGAAAATCAACTTTTTTATCATCCTATAGAGTACTTTTTATTATCCATCGGACAAAAAATTGTTAAAGCATATGAGTTTTCTTTTTTGGTGGGACTTTTCTACAGCAATGGTGCAAGCATTTTCAAAAGCAGAGACAAAAGGAATGTTGTATTCAGTATGGACCACCGGAAAATACATTTACACTGTTGGTTCGTGGGGTGCTACAGCACTATCGTAAGTCCCTCTCACTATTTTCTTTGGTACATACTTCAGAAATATCTTTCACTTTTTCAATATTTCTAGTGCCTCTTATTTTTATTGAGGTTTCTATTGAATAAATTTTTGTTTTTGGTTGTTACTAACTGCAGGATCTACGGACATCCTATTGTGATTCGGGCTGCTTCAATGGCTGTTTGGACCTCTTGTTGTCTTATCCTCAAATTAATAGCTTAGGGTCTATTATTGAATATTTTCTTTGTGGTAGTAGTAATTGTGTAAATAGGTGTATATTGACGTTGATCTTTGCATTGACAAACAATTGGCTTAGTCATTAGAAAAGCATCTTGAGGTCAATAAGTTGATTTCGGGTTGTTTTGCTTCATGGCTTTTTGAGTAGTTTTGAACAGAGGTTTATGTTTATGTTTCTCGTTGATCTTAGCAATATTCTCTTTTTTAGTTCCACAGTGGTTGATGTCTTGACTTTGTTGAGAGTTTGTTCTCAAGGGTAGGGTGTTGTAGGAAAAATCATTTTGAAATAATTAATCCAAGATTCTCTAGGTGCAAGCCAAGCATTGTAATAAGAATTCTGTGACTTCTTTATAAGATACAAATTTGTATTTCCTTGACCATGACTCAATTGAAATTGATTTTTTGTTTTGTTTTATAATGACCAGATCGTATTAAATTTGAGGTTTATTTATTCCCAATTTAATTGCTTGTTGTTATTCCACTCCTATTTAGGTTGAGTGTATTGGCATGATTATATCTTTAGTTTTGTCCTTTTTTATATGACATCATTTTAAGACCCTTATTAAACGTGATTGAGCAAGATGCAACAATTAAAGATTGTCCGGTGACAGGAACACATAGTTTATAGGGATAAGATTCCTTGTTATTTTCAAAATTAACATTTATTTTTGCCATTCTTGTAGTTCGTGCATTGTGGTTGGGCATGTCAAGAGGGTGTTTCACACTATGTTTCATGTACTGAATCTCACTTAAATCTTTGATACATTGAGAGTTGAAAATTGAGACTTGACAATTCATACTATGTCTTAAGTTTCACATTTGAGTTCACGAAAATACCTTTTGATTGTTTTGGTGCCAAGAAAGTTGGATTGCACTCAAAATTTTGGTTTGCCATTTTGCTCAACCCAAATCTTAGCCTAAATTCCACTAGTACTTTTGCAGTGAATATTCATGATTTTTTAGTATACCTTTTTGACCTTATACGGAATATAACCTAAAGTTGGGATTTTGTATTTAGGGGAGA